>JAGKQL010000062.1:25874002-25973120 GCA_018398635.1 Cyprinodon brontotheroides
GTAGATGAAAAGTTCTAACATCCATCCATCAGTTTTCTGACACGCTTTATCCCAAGTGATGGGCTGCTGGTGGCTATAGAGTTCTAACAGATAGTTGAATATGAAAAATCCTAGTAGTTTTAAATCTGAAACTTTTAGGCTAATTTTGTCATTTAAACATTTATTCAGTTAATCTGAAACCAGAACATCTGAACAGAACAGATTAATTTACTGAGGATATAATTCGATTTCTTTGGGTTAAACCAAGAACTAAACAGACAATATAATCTGGATCATATTACATTATAAATGACATGGACTAATTAGGCATTATATTATGACCACTGATGCAGATTATTTTATTTAAACAGGGAAAAAAATATTAAGAAATTAAAAGTGACCTGAACAAGATTGCTCCTGAAAAAAAATGTTACACAAAATGAAGTAGAAAATATACATATGAAAGCATCAGACAGCAAGATAAGTTTATAAAGTCAGTCACACCAACCAGTCATGCCTTTCACTGTAAGTTAAAAAAATTTTTAATCGCCTCAGAGATAAAAATCTGTTTCCAGTCTTTTGGTTCTGTTTAAGTTGATTGAAATATTAAAAAGCCTTTTTCCCAGTTTAGTTCAGAGTCTTTGGACCTTTATCAGGATGATGTCCTCAGAAAGCAGGTCATTTCAATAAGGTTTCTATACACATGTAAACGTAAACATGTAGTTTAGGGTAGATTTGTAAACAGAGGTCAGTGGTAGAAGAAAGTGTCGAACCCGCCATGACAAACGCAGCGGTGATGTTGAACCGAGTCCCTGATGAGTGAACCAGATCAGCCTCAGGCAGACGGGTCCAGGTTTCCCTCTGATGGAGGCGGCTGGATGTTTTTGTTCTGCTGGTTCTGTGATCCATCTGATTCGTTCTGCGACCTTAGAGGCTAGCCCAGGCTTTCTGATTGGCTGAAAACATTCCCTGCTTTTCTGTCACTTTGATTATTAACTTTTTTTTTTTCTTCTAAGGTCTGTAGATCATTTCTTCATCCTCAATCATCTCTTCCTCACGGTGATGCTGCATGAAGCAGAGCTGGAGTTAATCCCAGCTGCTAAAGAAGGCGTGATGTTGGTGTGTCGCCCCCCCTGCTGGTGACCTTGGCACTGCTCGCCTCGTTAGTCCGAGGTCAGAGCTGGAGGCCGTGCACAGGTAGGAGCTCTGCATCACACTCTGCTCTCAGCATGAAGGACGGACCAGAGTTAGATCAGGAAACCCAGCCTGCATCAGTCCAGGACCATCTAGTCCCACCTTGGAGGTGTCGCTCTAATATAGTTGATAGGGTCTGTCTGCTGAGTCCACTTCCTGTTTATTGGTATTGATCCTGTCGGTTCCTCTGTCAGTCCTGTTACACCCCTAATCTTTCAGACCATCCACTGGTCCACCAGTAAACATTTCTAAATCAGAAATCCGATTAAAGCTTCCAGAAAGAAATGTAGTTCTGAAAGTGAGGAAAAAAGAGGCGTTTTAACAAACCAATCAAAGTTTGTTTTTAAAAGGCTCTAAACCTTTAAACATCCTGCTGACAGTCAGCAGATCCACCTTTCAGCTGCTGCTGCTCTATTCTTACTGGTCTAATTTCTTCCTCCCAGTTCTTGCATTAATATTTTTAGATAGTTGTATTCCTCTTAATTCGACTTTTTTTGTTCCCTAAAATCTCTTTTTAAATTTGCCTCAGAAATATAAAATCCTGGAGTTTCTTTTTTACTGAATCATTCTGAAATTAATCAGATTTATTCCCATTTATTTCCCCTGATAGTGGACGGACAGTAAAACTCACCAGAGACGTGCAACCTGTGGCTTTAGACGTTCGTCTGCAGGTTTCACTACTTTTAATCACATATGCTGAAGAAAATTGTTGTAATGATGATTAAAGATGCTGCCGTTGGCAGGAATTCAAAATAATTTTGATGCCATGTATGTGTTATATTATAAAACTAATAGATTAAAGAAAACTCCTTTTATGATGTAAAAATTTATTAAATGATTACAAACTATGAGCTTTTTGACATAATTTTCTATAATTGTTAAATAGAAAAAATGGATAACATCTGTTCTTAAATTAATAAATCTTAATCATTTTTCTCTGTGAAGGATTATTAAAGCAAACTCCTTTATTTTAAAGAGTTGTGTAGATTTAGTGGCTCCAAAAGGCTTTCTTTTTAGCCAGAAATAGCCCTCGGTTCTGGACCCCAATGTTCCGATTTTCTGCCGTGGACTGATTGGAGATCAGCTACATTTTTCCAGCTTTATTCCTCTTAATCCTTTAAAGGCTGTGTTCGCCTTAATGCATTAAACAGCTTATGACCAAAAAACACCTTTGATTTTATTCCAATCTAAATGTTTAGGAGGAGTTTGATGATCTCACACTCTATGAGTAGTCAGAGACTTTATAATTTAAACTCCGCTCCTGCCCAAAGTTTGTTGATTGTCTGTTGCCATGGTGATGGGATAAAGGGAGCCATCCTGTCTCTGGGACATGCAAAGTATGACTGAACTCAGTAGAAAGGAACACGCACATCCCACAGCAAGGACACCAAACAGGGAAAGCTGGTGGCAGACCAAGGTATCAACAGAAATAATGTTGGATCAGAGAGTTGTGCATACTGCCAACTAGTGGTGTGAAGGGAATTACACCCAATTCCAGCTTCTAGTGGAGATTGTAATTAATCTCCACTAAATTAAGAACTATGTGTGAAAGTTAAAATGAGAAAAGAAAATGTTTTAAATCGGCCATTGTTGAGTCTCTGGTTGCTAGGTTACCCAGCAGCTGAAGGAAGCAGATAACATTCTGTATGCTTGATTTCCAGTGTTAAGTTGTGGCTCCTAGAGATCAGCAGACATTTGTTTCTGCAAGTCTCATCCGTTCTGTTCACTAACTGTGAGCCGTATGGCATTCTGCATTGCAAACTTGAACATTTGAGATTATAAAGGTGAGCATCCCGCTTCCAAAACATTATTTTGTCAGATTTTTTCATTCACTTCTGCCATGATGTGATCAGAATAAGAGAAAAAGCTAATATTCTTTATTAAATTCCTCATATAAAAGCAGCATCAACCAACCACACAGCGGTCAGTGCGCTCCTGCGTCCTTGCCAATGGTTGCTCTGTGCTTCTACTAGAGATGTACCGATCCAGGTTTTTGCACTTCCAATCCTAAAACCGATATTGTTTTTGGACTTCCGATCGGATACCGATACTGGCCGCATACCAGCCTATCCGAGCATGTATTTAAGCTTAAGTTAAAGTATTTAGCCTTAGTTGTAAGACTCATGTTGAAAAGGGTTTAGTACTCTTGATAACATCTAGCCAGCTGAATTAGGTGAGATTGAATAAAACACAATGATTGGTAACAACAAACTGACCTGTTTATTAAGAGATAAACACAAACTGGACAAAATTACGAATAGCAATCTGAAATTGCACAGTGAACAGTAAAACCGTAAACAGTTAAAGGTGCAAGTATTACTGGCGCCAAAATAGTGGAATGGATGCGTTTCAATCGGCGAAACTGGAAAATACGGACGGATTTTTTTTAAAACTGGATCGGCAGTCTGGATCGGCATTTACATGCTTTGCCGATACGCGCATTTTGCCAATATGCGGCGTCCGATCCGATACGTGGATCGGGATCGGGACAAGCCTAGCTTCTACACACAATGTCTGTCAGAAACGATTCTTGGTTGAAAACATAGTCGGTCGGATGTCCAATTTGAGAGTGCCTTGATATCCGCAGGGTAAAGTACGCCCAACTATAGGACGGCCTTTAATCTACCGTCACAACACTTTGATCAAGCTAAGATCTGGACTTTGACTAGGCCATTGCAACCCCTTAATTGTTTTCTTTTTCCAATGTGAATTTGCTGCCATATTTGGAACCATGTCTCAGTTCATGACTGAGCTTCTGCTTTTGGTCAAACACTAAAGTGATGCAGAGAGGAGTCCCAGGAGTTGTTGAAGGAGTTGGAGCAACGCTTCAATTGTTAAACCTGGAATCAATCATTCCAGCTCTATATTACAGACTAGATGTCAGGACACCCTGGGTCCAGTGTCTCTATGGAAGGGACTGAATGTTGTCTCCAGCGGACGCTCCTCTGACGTCTGTCTGCGTGTTTTCATGTACTTCAGACGTTTGTGCTGCTTTGCTGCTTTGAAATGTGAGCTGTGTTTCTGAACTTGTCGTCCCCTCCCTCCATTCATCCTGCATTGATCTGCTGCTGCACCAAAACACACAGACGGCCTCAGAGGAGCTTAAAGGGGAATTCCAGCTGAAACTGATGTTGGATAAAACAGCTTTATGCTCCTCTTTACTCCTCCTTTACATCTGCTGGTTTTAAGGAAGGGATCAATCACTGTTGTTGCCACGACGATCCAGACGTTTTTACATATATCCATGTGCTTCAATTGTCTTTGTTCGCTTTGAAACATCAACTTTCAATGAATTCAGTCATTCATCTCAAATCTGCAGTTATGAAGATTAAGCGGATAACCGTCTCATCCTGTCTGCATGGCGTATGCGGCGCCTCAAAAATTTCCAGCTTCATACTATCACAATAAGGCAACTGTCAGCCATTAAAACTGTTTTAGATTCAGGCTTGACCTTCCAAGGGTCAAACAACAGCAGCTGGTTTACTAAATGTTTTTTCAAACTCATTTAGTCTCCATCTTTGACTCTCTTGTTGTATGTTCGACATACTTCATGAGGTTTTGTTAACAAAATCTGGTTAATCTGATTGGCTGTGCTGCAGCCCACACACGTGTAGTAAAAAGATGGAGATACAGCCTGCATTTTGTTAAAGGAGAATAGTATACCCAAGAACATGATTAGCCTTCATTTTCTATCACCCCCATGCTGAACACACTCCGGAGTACTTTGATATCTCAAATGTGCATCTGGAAATCAGGAGGCTGCTTGCTGTCTGCTGACATTCAATGAATGGAGGTCTATGGTGCCCGGAGGTAGAAAGGTCCATGAAAGTCCACAAAAACGCATGTCAATATTCCTTCCATACTGCCGATCAATGTATTCCAAGTTTCCTGGAGTGGGTGGCGTCAGAATTACTCGAATCGAAGTCATTTTAGAATGTTTTTAGAGCATAAACAGTAGTGTATAGGATTTCCGCAAAGCGCCGCTTCACGAGTCTACGTTTGAAACCGCGGCAGACCAAACCAGATGAAAGCGCGCGAGTTCAGCCGTCTGCTCTGCCGATAATGCAAGCGTGAAAGTTGTGAAATGTGCTGTTTACCTGAGCAAAGAAAGAAACAACTTAAAGAAAGAAAAATGTCTGAGGACTTCACTGTTGAGGAAGAGCATGAGTTCTTTGGGTCGTGAGCTGAATGCCACTTTCATCTGGTTTGGTCTGCCGCGGTTTCAGTAAAGCGTCATTGAACTTTACAGGCGCGCGCTTAGGAAATCCTATACACTACTGTTTATGCTCTAAAAACATTCCTAAAATGACTTCGCTTTCGAGTAAATTCTGGATGCTACCCACTCAGGACACTTGGAATACATTGGACTTGAAAGCAGTATGGAGGAATATTGACATCGTTTTTGTGGACTTTTATGGACCTTTCTGTCTCGGGCCAGTAGATTCCATTACTCAAATGTCAGCAGACAGCAAGAAGCCTCCCAGATCTCCAGATGCATTTGAGATATCAAAAAAGTACCAAGAGTGTTGTTCAGCATGGGGGTGAGTAGAAAATGAAGGCTAATCATCATGTTTTGGGTGTACTATTCCTTTAACACACACTGGAAATTAATTAATGGGGCAAAATTACAGGTGTTTCAAATTTAAACTTTGAGTAAAGTATCAAGTCTTTTCAGGTAAACTGGTTCAAGTCCAGTTTACGTCCCAAGTCAAGCCAGAAATCTGTCCATTTTTTCCCAGTCATGTATAAAGGCATAAAATGAACGACTTCAGTCCAAATCATTGTCCTAACTCCTCTAGATGATGTTTTATAAATAAACTAAAATGAGTTGATTGATAGGCAAGGCAAATTTATTTGTATAGCACAATTCAGTACAAAGACATTAATGTCATCCGTGCGCCGCTTTTGTTTTTGCAAAGATATAAATATAAAAAATATAACCGCTGATGTCTGGGGGACAGTGATTGGCCTCCATGTTCTGAATGCTGGCGTACCATAAAGAATAAATTATGAACAGTTTAGTTTGTGCCTTCAAGTAGATTTGCCCATAGGAAGATGTTACTGGATATAACCTAAACGGAATATCTTCCAAACGGCTCCAAATGACACTAAACTCATATGGGTGAGTAGAACATGATGGTATAACGTAAAATCAAGGGGCCTATGAAAAAAAAACTGCCATTCCCCTTTAAAATAAGAAAAAACAACTGCATTGTCTTATTTTAAGTCTATATTATCTAATTATCTTATTTAAGAGTAAAAATACTCATTCCATTGGCAAATCAGCTTATTAACCTACTCAAATAAAGGGTAAATACACTTAATTTAAGACATGTTGACTCGTTTTTGCAGTGTTTATTTTCTTCCTGGTGATATTATCAACTTCTTATATATATGTAATGTGGACCAACCTTTTGAAACCAACTGTCTCTGTCAGAATCAGGAGTAAATTCGGAGTACTGAAGTCCAGGCATACATGGTGTAAACTCTGCAGTGGTTTATCTTGGTGAAGTTTATCTGTTTGACGGTGATGAGAGGAAGCTGAAACTCCAAGCTCTGGTTCTGTTTTTAGATCCTGCAGCTTTGAACAGAACAACCCATCTGCATCTGAGCCGATAAAAACAAATCTGATGATACGGACGTGTTTATCAGCCTGTGTTGGAGGAAACAGATCTGGATCTGCTTCCTCCAGCTGCTGGTTTCTCTTCACCTCCCTGAAAATCAGCTTTCAGGGATCTGAACCGAGCGGCAGCAGATAATCGGTCCGCATCTGATCAGGGTTTATTTTTAGCTCCAACTGTTTCCAAAATCACCAAAACAACCTGAAAACCAGGAAGCTGCCGCCTCCCAGGGTTTGGTTATGGGAAGGTTCTAGACCGGCTCCTGATTCTGCTGAGTGAAGCGGTACCTTCCTCTGCTTATCTGAATGGTTTCAGTCTGTTACTCAGAGACTTCTCAGCTGCTTGAAAAAGCATTTCTCACTTAAATCGTTTAAATGTTGTCTTATGTTTTAATTAGATTCTTTTTTCATTATTTGCTTAATTATTACACCTTTTACAATAGCAACCATTTAAAACGCCCCTTCCCAGTCAAACGCCAGCCGAACGGCAACTTCCAACTCCCAGTGAAATCCCCTCCACCCCCCAACCACTGCAGTGACTGAGGAGCGGCATATTTTTTTTTATCTGACTCCACCTTTCACTGACCTACAGGGTCTGACCAGGAGATGAAGCTTCTCTTTAGATCTTAAGTTCCACAAATCATGACTGAATATTTTAGTACAAATGTTGATGTTTAAAAAGGAATTGCAGGGAACCAGCCAAGGACCCATCAAGGAAAGTGGGGAAATTTTGAACGGCCACTACTGTACCATATTTGGCTGATTTAGTGAGTTGAGACCTCACCAATCAGCCTCTGATATTATTTCTATATATATTTTTTTTTTATTTATTTCAAAGATCAGTCAGCTTTGATGAATAACATCTGCGATCAGGAAGCTTTAATACGTTTCACAAATTCTCAATTTGATTTAGGTCTGCACTTTGATTAGGCCCTTATAACGGAAGAATGCTTTGATCTAAACCAATCTATTGTAGCTCTGGTTTAAGTTTAGGGTTGTTCTCTTGGTGAGAAGGTCTTTGCGTTTCCTTTAGGTACCGTCCCTGTTGAATAAAGCATCCCTACAGCATGATTCTGGCTCTGTTTCCATGTAGGGATGGTGTGCTCAGGAAGTTTGTTTTCCGTCAGAAAACATTTGGTGTATTTCAAAAGTGAAATAAACTCATTGACCAGACAGAGCATTTTCTTTCAAATTAAATCTAGACCTTTTATGACTACCTAAAAAAAAAAATAACCTTATTCGGAATTTGATTTGGGAAAATTCAAAGGGAAGATTGAGCCAGTAGAAAGCAGAAGATGAGTCCGAAGATGAATCCGGCTAAAGAAAGGCTAAGCTTTTAAAGAAACAAGGTATCCTAGGCTCCGGCAGTAAGAATAAAAACCTCAAAACATCTGCATCTGGAACCTGGTAGTCAAGACTTAAAGGTATAGTGGAGGATGTTTTTTTTCCAGGTGGATCATGAAAATAAGTGGTCCTCCTAATTGTCAATCATTCTGGGGATTTGCTTGGCCGGTCCTTGGCTGGTCCCCTACAATTCCTTTTTAAGCATCGATCTTTATACTTAAATATTATTTCTGTCATGATTGGTGGACATTAAGAAAGAGAAGCATCATCTCCTGGTCAGGCCCTGTAATTCAGTGAGATTCAGATCGAGTCAGATTACAAAAATATGCACACCCAGGAGAAGGCCATTGGCTGGAGGTTGGAGGGGATTTTGCTGGGAGCTGCCGGGAAGTGGGCAGCCGTTCCGCTGGCTTTAACTGGGAAAGGCCATTTTGAAGGGCTGCTACTTTAAGGCCATCGTACGGGCTTGTCCTCCTTTTCACTTAACGGTGGAGAGTCTGACACAGTGGAAAAATTGCAAATCGTCTATTGGAAAGTAAGCTTGTATGAATGATGCAAACAGCAACTTTTAAACAGAGTGTGCAGAAGGAGAAATGGGCTTGTGCACGCTCTCTATTATGAGCGGGTACAGGTTTGGGCATTTATTTTAAGTGAAGAGGGCGGGTCTTTTCAAATACTGCGAAAATCCCCCATGATACCTTCAAATATGGCTGGAACACCATCCTGAGATTATTACAGCAACAAAAACCTGAACTGACAACATGTTATAGGTTTACCACAGGTTTTAAAATCTCTTTCTTCCACCCTTTAGCTTGTTTCTTCATCATTCAGTCACCTGGCTGTAGTTCACCTGTAGAAATGTCTTGTCTCAGCTGAACACCCTGTTTTCTCCTCAGACCTGCGTCCCATTGACCTGCTCTCCAGAGCGTTACCCCGCCCAGGATCAGCCGCAGCCACTCAGGTAGGAAACAGGAAGATCAGCTGATAAGAGCTAAAACACTCAGCTCATCAATGTTCTATCCAACAGGTGCAGATGGTTCAGTCCAGAGGATCTAGAGGTATCAGACTGACCGGCTCGGTACCAACAGCTCTAAGTTTTACAGCCTCACACATCTTCACCAACTGTAACTATTTTCCTTCTGAGTTCTCATTGGTTGCAACTGTGAAGATACCAAGACTGAGACAGAAGGTAGATATTTTAGAAGCTGATCTAGTTTAAATATGTTGTCTCCAATTCAGGGCTGTCTAACCTGCTTTGTTCCTTAGACCAATCAGTACATCCTCTCTGTGGTGAAGGAGGAATCTGCGTCATTGCTGCTGGGGCTGCGTGTCTCTGAGAACCACCTTCATCTTCTGACCGCTGCCCCCGGTGCCGGAGGGAGAAGACGGATAAGTTTTAAAAATGTGGGATTAGACGACAACAGATGGCACACGCTGGTTCTGGCTGTGAGCGGTCATTACGCCATGCTAACCGTTGACTGTGGCCTACCTGTAGAACTGTGAGTCTTTGGGTGGTTTGAACTGGTTGAGGATGGTTAAAACCAATTTAGACTGGTGTAGATTAGTCCAAACTGGTTTAGACTAGTCAATTGTTCAACCTGTAGACTAATGCCAACATGTCTAAACTTGTTATTAACAGTTTCAAAGCTGTTTAACTAGTAGATAACTAGGTCAGATATTGTTAAACCAGTTCACTGCGACTAGACCGGTGTTCTATCACAGCAGCATACCCATAGTCAAAACCCATTTATCCCTTTTGTTTTGTACAAAAAATACACTATAAACTACCTCAATAGGAGTGTTTCCCTTAAGTCACGTACAAAAAGACTATCTAATTACTTATTTGTTGGTGTTTTGAAGCGTATGGTGGCATTACATTGTTCTTTTGGGACATGATTAAAGGGTTACACGCGCATCGAGGTACTTTAATATCTATTTTTCGTACAAAACTGAAGGGTTAAAAGCAAATCTGATGTCTTGCGTATGCCTATTGACTATAGGTATTCTGATCTGACAGAACAACAGTTCTACTACATTTTGGTCCCACCATTGCAGCTACCTTCCTACCGGTAAAGGCTACATAAAATTGGTTCTGTCTACTTATTTGTTTTAAATTGGTTTTGATTGGTTCATTCTGCTTCATTTGGCCCATTCTAGTGGAGTTTTTTTCTTTATTTCAATCTGCCCTGATAGCTAATGCAACAGGTTTAGTCCTTCCTTTGACTCTAGTTCTTATCAGGTTCAATTTGATGCTGTTCAATTTAACTGGGATCTTCTCTATCTACAACGAGCAAAATTCAGTTCCTAGATAGTTTTGGAGTCAATCCAGTTAGACACAATTAGCCATGATATGTTTTGGCCTGGTTCTGTCTTTTCTTAAGATCCATTTATTGGATTATTATTCAAATTGACCAAGTTCTAGCTGAGGTTAGATCTTATTGGTTCTTATTGGCTGGTATTGCTAAGTGAAATATTCAAACATTCATGAAAGATCCAAAAAACTTAACCAATCATAGTGAACTGGTCATTGGTGTTCTTCTATCAGCCTCCTTAACTGGTTTCCTGTCTCTCAGTAAACAGGTCCAGTCCTTCCCCAGTACTCTGAACACTCAAGGTTCCAAGTTCATCATCGGCAGCAGGGGGCACTGGAGGGGTCGCTTCTCTGTAAGTCTACCATCAGGATCAGAACCAGGTCCAGAGGCTTTTCCTGAGGAATCATTGGTCTTTTTTACCTTCTAGGGTCTGCTTCGTCAGCTGGTTCTTCTTCCAGGCTCAGACGCCAGGCCCAGACTTTGTCCAAACTCTGAACCCAGTCTGGCAGAGCTGTTGGTCCCTCAGGTCCTCAAGTCCGCCCTCCTTCAGCCGGACCAGCAGGGTTCAGTTTATCCATATGGTGAGAAGGAAAACTAGCAGCTAATATACGTAGATCAACAAGGCTCCTCACTAACGTCCTTTGGGAGAATACAAACCCGCTGACACCATGTTTCATTCTGTCCTGTTAATGAAGCTATATAGAAAGCAGATATCACTGCCTACAATGAAGTTTATTGAATTCAAGTGCCAAAGTGTAACCCAAGCAGTTCTTATTCTTTGTTTCACTCTAATCCACACCCCTGGGAACATGCTGCTGCTATGTTAAAGGACTTAAGTCTGGTTGATGCCCTGGAACGTCTGGTCGTCTTGGTGTGTGTCGCAGTTAACGCAGATATACCCCCCCCCCCATCCGCAGACACTCTGGTGAACCTCCCAAAATTGTAGGCGACCGCAGACAGTGCCACAGATAGTGTCACAGGGAGGAGAGAAAGGAGGCCTCTGATTGGTCAAGTCTACATCGACTCTACGCTATGCATATTTCCTGTTTGGTACCTAATGGAAGAAACTCTACAACACCTGGTACACCTTGGACACTATCCCAGACACCATGAAGGACCCTAGTTTGTACCTCTGTGCGACGGTCTGTTGGTTTGAACCCAAAGCCAAAACAAGCAGAGCCACAGCCAGTCTTTGGGGAACACTCAGGGGTGAACTGTGTGTCGTCAGGCGTTGGATAAGGGGTTGTGGACGACGAACAACTCGTCAGACCGATACACAGACACCCACAATCCTAGCTTGTTCCTGATTGTCTCTCTGGCGTTGTGGCATGGAATAACATAGTGCAGACCACGCCTCATAATTGGGCATAAATCAAAACTCTCTGCATCATACCTGCAACAAGCTCACTGCAACAAACTCCTGCAGGTGTGTAACCAGCCCTTTACTGTTATCTTAACCCAAAATTATAGCAAAGGCATGAAAAGTTAGCTTCAGTGTTAGCGGTTATCCGAAATCTGAACTGTGCCCACCACTGGCCCGTGCATTGCTCTCCTTCGCATTTAAAACTTTAATAAACAACATTTTGTGATTATTATTTATTATATGATATTGTTAAAACAGGTTTACAACTGTAAGGAATGGTCCGTCTGTTCCGGTACAGATTCTCTCACCTCAGCATGTTGGATGCCTGAAACTGAAAGGAAAATTGACCCCTGGCTTCATTTCTGATTTATTCTGCTAATAACTGTAACTATTGGGATTGCATTGGGATTTAATTTGCAGAAAAACTGTTGAAAATAATACAGCAACAGTTACATATTCTGTCCAATCAACCAAGTGCTTTAAACTCCACACTCTTCCCAGTTTACATGTTCTATTCCTGTTAGAGCGAGAGAAACAAAATACACGTTAAAGTCGTCACACGACCTAATGTTCAGGAAATAAACGTTCTTTTTATTTGGTTCCACTAGAAAAAAAAAATATTTATAAATGCTAGAATACACAACAAGAAAGGATATTGTGAGAACAGCATTAATTGTTAAACTTTCTAGTTTTTCTATAGGTTCCGGTTGCTGGGGGGGGCCTTCTGAGCTGAATGTTTCTATATTTTCACTGCCTGCCTGTAGAGTGTTTGCAATGTAAACCTGGAGCTGTGATGGTAGCAGTGATTCAGTAACCTGAGCTCCAGACTGACTGACAGCATGAAGAAGTGTTTGTTTATACGCATCAGGCTCCTGCATCACATCTATGGGGATCACTAACTCTGGACCCGTAGTTCTGCTCGGTACCGGCTGATTCTTCTGGTAGAACTGGATGGCTTTATGGGCTCCTTGTTGTGGTCATACTTTTGGTTCAGGGCAGGTTTGGGGCAGATGTTTTGTTTTTAAAGGCTGGAGGCTGTGAGCTGGAGCTGCAGGTTTGTCCCTACTGTTAGATGTGTGTTTCCATGGCAACAAAGTGAGGTCAGACAGGTGAGGACTTGTACAGGTGTCGCACTCTGGACGTCTGCTGAGCAGTCTCACTTTTTCCTTTCTGTCTTTCACGCTTTTAGATCTCAGCTCTGTTGTGTCTCGGTTGATGACTTTCCTTGATTGATTGGTCAATAATGTTGCATCTAATCTCAGACATTTTCCACTTTTCTCTCTCTTATTTTTATGGGGTTTCTTTCAGGTTAATTATCACAGAAATAATAAAGTTCTGCTGATTGAAGTTCAGCGCTGATCCTGTCAGGCTCTTTATGACTCACGGTTTATAAAAAGCCCTCTGAGGTGCGTTTGATTTATGTACCTGCCTGCAGCTGAGCGAGCCCTGCAAAGTGCGGTCGCCTTAACTTGACCTCAGATTTCTAAAGAAAACGTCACCAAAGATCATGTTGCTATGATCCATGAAAGAGTTTAATCCACCCAGAGCTTTACAATCCAAAACACGCCCGGTCCCACAAAAACCTCAACCCACAGGGAGTTGGAACGCTGGGGAAGAAATTTTCTTATTGTATAACCTGCAGCATGAAGTCAGAATATTGCAGGTTCTGTCCCAGATTGCACATTCCTTTTTCTCCGGCTTGAAAACATTCTAGGATAATGTTGGGATGTGAAACATTAAAGGTATAGTGGAGGATTTTTACAAATTGTTTAAAAGACGCGCCCTCTCCACTTTAAAAAAGAAAATGCACATGCAAGACCTTCAGCCTTACACGCCGACCACTTATTTAGATGATCCACCCGGAAAAAGAACATCCTCCGCTATACCTTTAATGACAAATTGTGACAAAAATTATGTTAAAATGAAAACTATTTGGGAAGCAGAGGTCTTCAGATGGATTGCATGTAAGAAAATGTCCTCAAGGTAAAAGCAAAGGTGATTTGCACAATTCAAATCTTAAAGGCGCAGAATAACATCAAAACATTCAAGAAATGTGGAGGAATTTTATGTACCAGTAGCAAACCTCAGATTTTGCTTTGATCTCTGATAAACTTGATGAAAAAACTCATCCAACAACATCTGGAAACTGTTTTCTATAAAATACAAATATATTTACAAACTCAGGCCGGCAGCTATGCACAATTACCCATCATAGATATGTGCTGGTTACCAGTATAGGTTTCACTCTATCGGTTTTAAAATGTCCACCAGATGATTCTAAACATCTTAAAGTCATTTTTAATGTGGCGCTAGTTAATATTTCATGGGGTGGGTGTTAAAGAAAAGATAGGAGGTGACATTTTTAAAGCTGCAGGCAGCATCAGTAGAGCTGCTGACTGTAAGCTGGCTATAACAGGCAGCTTAACTAATGAACCCGCCTGAATTCACTTTTAATACAAGAGTTACTCTGTGAAGAGCAGAGTGGAAAAATTGATATAATTCTGAATAATAAGTATGTCTTAATGGAACCAATGTTAACTTTGATAAATGATTATTGTAGTTAGTTTAGTTTTTATATTTAATCTATAGCATGTCAGTCATTTTATATAATTGTAATCAAAGCTGCATTATTTCAGCAGCATACCTCTTTTTTTATGTGTTTTAAATAAAATTGAGATAATTTAATTGAAATGTCCTTTTTTATTATTTGAAAAGTGCAAATACTGTAAAACTGTGGTAGAAGGCCCACTAGTACTGAAGAGGATTGGGGCCACTGGGGAAAAAAAAGGGCTAACTTTGATTTAGGGTTTTATTTCAGTTTAGTATGGGAAAAAAGTTTTTTTTTCTCAGAATTCTGACTTTGAATTCTGACAATAAAAAAGTCAGAATTCTTAGATTGAAGTCAGAATTCTTGAGGAAAAAGATTAGAATTCTGACTTTAATCGAAGAATTTTGACTTTTTTATTGTCAGAATTCAGTCAGAATTCTGAGAAAAAAAACATTTTTCCCATACTAAACTGAAATAAAATTTAAAAATCAGTTAACCCTTTTTTTTTTTTCCAGTGGCCCTAATCCTCTTCCGTACCACAGTGAGCATAGATAGTGCTGAGATAGATCACTGCTCCTAATCATTGTAGAAATGAATGTCCATCCGGTTGTCAGGTCCTCGCTGTCTGATTTGTTGTCTCGTGGTTTGGGAGAGCTGACGAATTTAGAAACCAAAAATGAGATGGCATAATTTAATGTCTTCAATGTCTGAAAATTTTTAGCCGTTTGAAGGAAAAAATGAAATCTGAAAACTGTGAAATTGATCCTTCACTAAACCTGTGGAGTGTTCCTAAAGTTAGAGATTTATATTTCTTAGGTAAACTTCTCAATTAGAATTGCTCATTTTCTTTTTGTGAATGTTTCAGAGGCGGAGGCCAGAGTGACAGCAGGAGAACGTCCTCCATGTTCAGGACCAGAGAAAGGTCAGCTGTGGTTCAATGTTCAGAAGAAAGGTCTGTTCATCTGTGACGGGACGACGTGGACGACGCTGCTTCAGAGTGAGTCTGAACAGTTCACAGAACGTCAGAGTGATGGTGCTGGTTCTGATATGAGATGTGACGTAAACCCATCCTGTTACCAGAGTAAAGGAATCATTATACTCATCATTTAGTATTTAATTCCTCAGAAAATTAGTTTTAGAGATTATAAAGACATCACTGACTCATATATCTTCTTGTAATACAATAAAATGGTCTCTTCCTTAGATAAGGAGCGTCTGGACTACGTGGAGGACTACCAGGACCTGTACACCCGCTCAGAAACCTTAGATGTGGAGGTCTTCACCATCCCATCTGAAGGCCTCTTCATGGCTGCAGCCAACAAGTAACAGACCTCATCCCCGTCAGAAGCCCTTAAAGTGTTTGTTGTCATGCTAACAGACTTCTCTCTCACAGGGCCTCCCGACCCGGTTCCGGTATTTACAGATGGCAAAATGGGTCGTTCCAGCTGTACCAGAACATCAGCACTCAGGAAGCCAGAGCTTGGAAACATTTCAAAATCGATGGAAAGGTGAGAGCAACTTACACAGTAGGTCTGTGAAGATCCCCAGTTATCCAGGTCATGGTCAAGCTGGAAAAAGTTCAGTCTAGGCAACTGGAGTGATGTTTCTCCTCTCATCCAAGAGGTTTCTTCCACTTGCACGAGAGGAGAAACGTCACATCCAGTTGCCTAAACATAACTTTTCAAGCTTAGACAGCAGGTAATGTTTTTAACCAACTGCTGCATAAAGAGTGGGGAGTCTGTGGAGGTTCTGGGGCTGAAAGGTGAGAAGATAAACCTACAGAGAATTTGATGCTGCCATTTGGTGACGTCTGTTCATGTGAGCTGGAAAGGTGTGCTCAGGTACGGCCTCCTGTGTTCTCTTTGTGTCGGTGTGTTTGCTCTAAGTGGGACACAGGTGTTAACACAAAGCTCTGCAGGTATTCACAGCAGCTGTGTACCAGCAGACCAGGATGGAAAGGAAGATCGCTTCATAGCGGAGGGATCTTAAGTGTTTCAAAGAACCAAAGACCCGTGTTTGTCCTGGAGTTCTAGCTCCATCCGGCTGCATAGTCGGGTCACATCCATTAGTTTTAAGGTAGTCTCTGCTCCACTTCGGTTTGAGGACTCAGATTTTAGATGTTATAATCTGATGGTTTTAGTCTATCCTTAACTGTTGACATGTTGACTGAACTAAAGAAATCCTCAAAGCACTTGTTCCGGCCTTGATATTTTCCTGGTCCGAGTTTAGAGGCCCAAACCTTCCCAAACCAAGCAGATCCTGAGCAGTGGAATCATTTACTGGAACTTTAAAGTCGCTCATATCCTCTGTCAAGTCCTCTGAAAATTTAATATTTGCTTCTAAAACCATATAGGAAAAAGGAGAAGCTGAATTTGTGAAACTGAAAGCTCAGAACATTTCCAGGCTGCAATTGTTGATGAAATGTCACACAGAGATGAAGGACCAAGTCTGTGAATCCTCAAAGTGGAGAGTATCTTAGAGCTGCCAGAAATCCAACATTCCTCTTAAACAGGTTTACTCCAATGGGTTGGGATGGAAGTTCAGAGGGATGGTCAAATGTCAGCCTAATGGTGATTGGTGTGGTTTTCATCCCGGTCTTTTACCATTGGAGCAGAGTTACACCCCTGTGGAGGTAGTAGTGCGACTAATGGACTCACTTAATGTTGGCCAGTCGGTTGGTCTTCAAAAAGAGTTTGGGCCAAAGTCTAAACCAGTTGGTGTTCCAGGAGAGAAGGCTAAACTATAAGTTCAGACCAGAGTCAAACGGTAACAGTTTTAACAACCGCAAAGTTTGGAGGGAACGGGGTTGAAGATTCAACCACAGGAGTTAACGAAGAACAGAAGATTCTAGATCAGACTTGAGTCCCATATAATCTCCTTTTAATGTATAAGAAAGGTGTTACTGAAGATAACAATTAGGAGATACATTGACCCACCGTAAATCTGTGATGATGAAGCAGATCATGCTACGATCCCTCAGATTTTCCTGGTGGTGGCGGACAGCAGGAAGGCAGAGCCTGAGATGTCAGTCATCTATCGGTGGAATCGGCGGCGGAAGCGTTTCCTTCTCTACCAGACTCTGGAAACTCACGCTGCTCAGGACTGGGAGGCCTTTCAGATCCACAACAGTAGCTTCCTCGTGGTGGCCAATCACAGGCGAGGTAAGCTGGAAGGGAAAACGATCCAAATGGGGAAACACAGGGTAAAAAGCTAAAAGGAACAGAAACACCAGCTAAAGTTCAAAGAAAACAACTAAATAACATTAGAAGTTCTGAAGGGGTGTGGGTTTTTAGCAAGACTGGAAATTTATATTTTCCTTGTAGATGCCTTTAGATGTATTTCCGCCCACCGGTTCCAGTCCAACAAGTTCTGCCCTGATGCTGACATGGTTCTAGTACAGATACAGATCGGTTACAGATATGTATACAACAGAAGTTCTATAGTATACTCCTGAGAAGAAGATGGTCTTGGAGCTAAAAATAATAAAACTATAGCCTCCTTTACACCACCCTTTTGAAAATGTGCCGAGATCGGTCCAAGCATGGTAACCGAGATAACTGTTGAGGAGTGTAAATGGAATGCAGAACTGAACCATACTGTGCCAAGACACAACCGACTGCGCTAAACTGGTACACCAGTTCATCCAGTGAGTCTCGGCTTACCGGTTCCGTTCTGGCTAAGATTCTCAGATACTTAAAGAGCGCATGAGCAGACCATGTCATCTCCTCAGGGAGCTGGTTATACCGTGTGTAGCCATTGAGCTATGCGCCCAGATATTTTGATTTATACCCATGTTGAAGCGTGGTCTGTGCTATGATATTCCCTAATGCGAGAGGGATAATTACAAACTAGCTGTGGGTCTAGATACGGCCGGGCGGCGAGGAAGTGGGGGGAAAGTTTGTGCGACAATGAGGGTGAAAAAGAGCGAGGATCCAGTGTTCTTGTGCAGCCTCGGCCTTCAAGTAGTGTTCCATCTTTCATGAGTCGCTTTTCTTTCACACAACCGCCACAAATAAAACAGGTAGCAGCCAAAACAGGAAATATGGATAGATGGATGGGGATTGACCAATCCACGTGCGGCCTGCTGTCTGCGAACCTCCTGTCTGCTGTCACTCTATAATTTGGGAGAGGTTCAGCTTAGAGTATGTTTTGCGAAGCATCCCACGCACGACACTTCACCCAGTATTTCAACCTGGTTTCTGGGTATAAATCATCTTTAACCGCCCTGACAGGTATGGGGCTTTGTAACAACAAGAACTCCCAAAGCGACTCCCCGTTCCCAGCCGTGGTGCCAAATTCACGGCCAGAGTTCACACCCTGAATGTTACCATTTTACATCAATTTCCATGCACACACACACACACACACAACCTGCTTTTGAGTATAAATCAGCCTTAACAAGTCAGCCTCCTCGGCAATCATGGTAAATTTCAGGGCATTAGTCTGGCGCGAAAAAATCCCTGAAAGAAAAGCTACCGCGCCGTGCGTTTAGTAGTGATGATTCTGCTTAGCAGTGTGATGAACGTCAACGTCTGTCAGATTTGTTTCCTGCGTCTTGGAAACCCTGATTAGACTTGGCTGTTTGGCCGTTATCCCACTTCCCAAAACCAACTGTCAAGTAAACCCCACCAAAGGCTGCTAACTAAGCTCTACAATTCATAAAAACAGGAACTTCCTAGCAAGATGTTCACGAGGCTTTCACCCATGTTGATTTGCTTTGTTGGTTGTAGTACTGCCAGTAGCGATCGCAGATAGTCACTAGGGAGGCGAGGAACCGTGTGAGGTATTGGTGATGTAAAGGGTTGTAAAAGGGAACCAAAACTGCCGCTTTTGCGCGTTAACTTGATGAAACCGGCAGCACTGGTTAGGTTGTCACCCTCTTGTAGCAATCAGTCACCCACTTTGTATATCTTAGACTTGAAGGATTGCAGATGGACTGTTTCCCAGCTCCAACTTTGATGCTGATACAAAAGTATCAACAGGAAATCAGTTAATCAGTTTGGGTTTGAGATTTAAAATCTCCAACAAATAGCTTTGCCCATTAATCTAAAGTAAACACAAACCATCTGCACAAAAACTAAGCTTTAGGGGATGAGTGTAGAGTAGGTCCATAGATGTTTGTAGGACACACATTAAAACCAAACATATCAGTGAACCACCCCCCCCCAGCTGACTCCAACTTATAAAACACATTTTATTTCTTCCTCAGAGCATTTTCCTGAAATCTGTTATGTTCTAAAGCCTTCTGTAATCAGACGTGTTTAATAACAAGCTGCAGTGCGGTCAGGTTCATCTGCTGAACTGTTGCAGGATCTGAGATGCTGATCGTTCTGTGGTGAGTTTTAAAACCCAACTATCTGATGTTAGGAAAGTTGTGGCTTTTAAGCTGATAAAACACTTTAAAGTTCAGAGAACGCTGCTATCTCCCGGCCTGTGGATGCGCAGCCACTTCAAACACACCTCCACCTGCACGCTCGGATGTTTCCTGTGGACATAAAAACAAACTCGCTGAGAAGAGATTATTTATGATCTGAGAGGAAAGAGAGCAGGGATCACATCACACAACTGTAGAAGACCGTCTGAGACTGATCCGCTCTCAGTCTGCGGTACATCATCGAGCTTCAGTTCAATCAAACCCCATTAAGAGTCCCAGTATGACCAGTGTAGCTCTCCCTCGTCATTGGGAGTTAGTGGTCATAGGATGTTGCAAGTGTTCTCTGAAGGTGCAGTGAACTGACAATACGATGGCATTTAAGGTTCCTAGAATATAGCTGCACCACAGGAAGATCCAGCTGGCTGATTGAACCAGCTGCTGCAGGCCCAGATGCTCCTCTGTAGATGGTATGGGAGCCTTTTAATGGTTTCTGGGAGCTATGGGGAGCCAGAGGAGGCTCTTCCGTCGATGTGTGGAGATGGGTTGATAAGTTGTCACAGCTGAAAGATAAATCTTACCCTCTTTTTTTAAGCATCTGATCCATGTGGGTTTTTAAGACACAAGATTAAAACAACAGATCGGACCAACAGATTTAATCATTGTTACTGCAGAGTATCATCTGCATATAGGTGATAAAAAGCTACATGATCTGATATCCAGACCAAACCATAAAACTGCAAAGATAAGGTGGCCGAGCTTCCAGCTGAGTGGAACTCCCTATCAGAGATGATGATTCAAGTTTGAGGCTCTGACAAGAGTCCACCTTAAAATGAAATACTTGAAAACTGACTTAGAATTGTCTATTAAAGCCTTGAGATTTCACCTTCACCATTAGTCTGAGAATCAAGCACAGTAGCAGCCATTCAGAATGGCCCTTCCCAGTCAAAAGCCAGCAGAAAGGCAGCAAAATCCCCTCCAACTTCCACCCGCTGGCCTTCTCCTGGACATGCATAGTTTTTTAATTGAACTCCACCCTTTCGCTGAATTACATCAGGGTCCTGACCAGGAGATGATGGCTTCTCTTTAGATCTTAATGTCCCACAAATCGCTGACAGAATATTTTAGTACAAAGATTGATGTTTAAAAATGAATTGTAGGGGACCAGTCAAGAGAAAGTGGAGAAATTTCCCCAAATGGCTACTACTGTGTATGATCCAGCCAGTTTTATCATATGTAATGAAGAGTAAAAAGCCTTTATGTGAGCTAGAGACTTTGGCTGCTACGTGGGCGCACAAGGGAAGGAGTATAGCCAGCAAAATGGGGTGGAATCTGTAGCCTGTATTCTGCTTCATACCTTTATTAAAAACAGTCCATTCCTGTTAGTTTTAACTTCACAATATCTCTTCATGTGATTTACCAATTAAATGTTCTCATTCTTACTGTGTTTATTTATTTACTTACCTCACTTTGCATCATTCATTATGTTGTAAATGTTTTCTTTTGATTTGAACATCAGGATGAAGAACATTGGGACAAAGATTTTGATGAAGAAAATGTTTTTCCTATATTATTTAAAGTTCTCCAAACTATTTCTGCATTTAAACCTAACATTTCTGGATATTAATTAACTTTGTGTTTATGGGGAGACATTTAGAGAGCAGGTTGAGAAGCTGGTCTAAAGTACTGATGGCAGGGGGGGTTCATGATACTTTTGTGATGGCTACTGCAAAACAAACTACAAATGTTTGTCCTCATGTCTAATGATGAGCTGTCTCTGTCTGTCCTCAGCCAGAACTCCAACCCTGTATCAAGTGTCATCTACGGTGGAACCGGACACAAAGGTAACCATCCCTGTCCTCATCAGAAGATGTCCAGCCTGTCCTCAACTTCATGTCTGTTAACCTGATTATGTCCATGTTCCTCCTGTTTAAGTCTCCCTCCTTTTTTATCCTGGTTCAGCTGTTTGAGGTCAACCAGACTCTGACTACGTTTGGCGCCTACGACTGGGAGTTCTTCACCATCGGGCCGTATCATTTCCTGGTGGTGGCGAACACCTTCAATGGTCAGACCACCACCATCAGCTCCACCATCTACGTCTGGGTGGACGGCTGTTTCCGGAGCTTCCAGAACATCACGGTCAGTGTTGGGATGCAGCTTTGGATCAGGGCTGGTTAGGGAATGACAACCACTTCAATTTTGCTTTACTTTAGCACCCTCTAGTGGTAAACTTCAGACATAGACTGGGTTAAATCTAATGAGCTTTTTATGCCATAGTTGTTGTATTTGTGCGTGAACACAAGTACAACAACTATAGGACCCTCAGTCAGTGGCGCCTCCAGACGGGGGCCATATTTAGACTTAGACTTTAGACTTTTATTTGTCCCCAAGGGGAGAATCTTTTACACATACACAGAGCTTGTTTACACAAAGACATAAAAAAGACACCACAGTAAACACCAACACCAGCAAAAGTACAAGACGCGATGGTACGCAGACAGAGACACACCTCAATCCGGCCCGTTGCTTCAAAAAAAAAAGGTGACATTGGGCTCGAAGGGATCAGGCTTCTCTTCCCAAGCCAAAAATCCAGTGGCCCCATTAACCTGAGTGCCCCACCCTGCATGTGGGTATGAGGTAGTCCTGTAGTGGGTGAGTGGGGTCCCCGCTCTATGGAGAGTGAAAAATGTCCAATGGCCTGTTGGCTGTCTGTGAGGCTGGCACCCCTGCGGGCAAGGCATCACACCGATACCTTCAAAAAAAGCCACCATAATCTGGCCACCTACCATGTAAACCCTTGCCTGAAAAGACTCTTTTAGTGCAAAACCATCACCAGTCTACATCTTGGTGTATTGTGGGATTTTTAATGTTATGTCGCTGGCTGCATGCATAAAGGGGACATGAAATGCTCAAAACTGATGCTATATGCTGGTAAAGATTCTCATCCAGGTCATAGTCATTCCGTAATAGTTCACCTTCACAATCATAGACAGGTTTCAGATATTACAGGCTAACAATGGGAACCAAGACCCGTATGGGGTTTCCGGTATGTTTGCAAACAAAACAAGGCGCGTCTATATATACGAAGCATTCAATGCGAATCCAGATATTTTGAATTGAGAAAGCTTCCTGGATGGGAAGCGAAACGTCTTCAAACCTTGGAAACCAAGTCCAGTGGATTGTTTTTTAAACTTTTATGGAATAAACTGATGCTACTAAAATTTACACTGGCCAGTGGGGTGTTGCTCTATACTGACATCCGCTGGATCATAAACACTGTTGCATCACACACACAGATTCAATGGTTCTGATTGGAGCAGGTGTATCCTCATCCCTGAGTTTAGACCATCAGGTCAAATCCTCTTTCTCAACTCAGTGGATGACCAGTACCTTTAAGACAAACTGGGGGCTCCAGAATCTGATTCAAACTCATTTAAAACGTTTATTCTGACCATCCAGTCACAGTGGTTACCTGGAAAATCTAAAGTTTAGGTCTGAACTCCCTACAAAACAGATTAAGAAAATACATCCGGTGCTATTATAGGATTAATCTAGTACCTATGCATCTATGCTTGGATATGGGTGTAACAAAGATGTGTTCTGGGTCACCTTGAAGAACCACCTGCTGGTCTAATGAGACTCCACACCTGCAGCTGCTGCTTGTTTTTCGTCAGTCTGTCTATAATAAACCTCCTCACACTGCAGTAAAACCTTAAATGTGACGACAGATGTCAGAACATGAAACAGAAACATAAAATCAGCAGCAGATTTATAGAAATACGTTTCATTCTGCCTGCTGCTGCTGATGATGATAAAAAGGACAGTTCAGGAAACCAGCAGTGAGTACGTAATTAATGAGAGAGGGTGAGGGATTTTCCAGCTGAAGACTACAGAAAGTTTATGGCATTCTTTAAAACCACAGAAACACATTAAATCCTCCTGCTGTGTAATCCAATCTCTAACAGCGACACAGATGACCACATTAAAAGAACATCAACATCTCAGTCTGCTGCTTATATTCTGAAACAAACCTATAAAGTTTAGGTTTCCTTTCTATCAAATGAAAACTCCACTCTGGCGCCCTCTATGCGTTACAGGAATAATTGCATATTTAAAAAAAAACAAAGATTAAAAGTTTTAGAAAACACGCAATAAAATATTTGAAAATAATCTTCGAAAAATGCTCCGACCCATTTTAAATAAAATAATGTTTTAATTTAATTCAATTCATTTATTTCTATAGCGCTCAATTCACACACACATTTCATCTCAAGGCACTTTCCAGTTCAACCAGATCATCCAGTAAGATTGATTCAAAGTTTTCTATCTAAGGAAAACCAGCTGATTGCTTTGACTCATTGACTCTTCAGCAATCCCTCACACTAAGCATGCTTGTAATGACAGTGGAGAGGAAAAAACTGCCATCTGACAGGAAGGCCCACTGGGGTTCAAGGAGACAGAAGCAGAGATAGAAAAAGAAGCATAGATACAAAAGGCAACTGTCAACCAGCTCCACAGGCGGCCCGGTCCAGGAAACACACAGCCAGGCAGACGCAGCTCCGAGCCAGCTCCCCATGTCAGAGAGGATGAAGAGAGCACATCCAGTTAGTCACAGTCGGAGAAACAGGACTACACACTGGAAAACAGGCCAAGCTCCAACATCTAGAAACAAAGGTGTTGATGGCAGCAGCACGGCTGATATTTCTCTCCAGGATGGAGTCACAGCCAAACAGGAACAGACCAGATGAAGCTACTATGAGAAAAAGCAGAGAGAGAGCAGAACGTTAGAGATTGAACTAACAGATTCTGCAGAGTGGGAGAATAGAGATAGAATGAAGCAGAATGATGATGAAAAAGGGGTCCCTATGTCCTCCAGCAGTCTAAGCCTATAGCAGTAGTAGCAATAGTTTTTATTATGAAAGATGAATGAAATACATCAAATGTTTCAATTTCAAGAAGTTTCTCAGCAGAAACTTGATCAGTCTAATCCATCCTTTTCTTGTTGTGACATGTTATACAAATGTCCAGTATCTTGGGAGCCTCAATGACTTAGTGAGAATTTTCCCTCAGAAAGCTGCTGATCTGGGTTCATTTCAGTCAGAAGTTTTAGGTGAAACAGACGTTTTCTCAAGATGTGGTCTCTTCCAAACTGTGAATGTTTGACCAACTTCCTTCTTTGTGGCATTTTTTTAGGAGCTTCAGTAACTTGTTGGTCTAAGAGTTCATGTTTAGGGTTCAGATATTACAAATAGAAAAAACCCTGAAATCTCACCTTGAGGCAGAACAGTTTTGTCCTCATAACATGTCCGTCTTTCTGCAGACGAAAGGAGCAACGGATTGGGAAATGTTCCAGATTGACGGCCGGTTCTTCCTCGCCGTCGCCAACAGTCAGCAATTCTCCAGCCGGGGCCCGAGTCTCTACAACATCAACTCCACCGTGTACGAGCTGAACATGTTGACTCAGACCTTCATCCACTTCCAGGACATCCCGACTCACAGGTCAGCTTACCTGCTCAAGAGGCGGGATCTCCTGAAAATTAGCCAATCATAAGCAAGTTGCTTTGTCAGGTGGATAACGCCTTAAAAGTGACAAAAGTTTAGATGAACCCACAGAAACATGTGCACATGCGATTAAAAAGTAAAAGCACAAATGCATAGAGGGAAAATGTCTCATGTTTGTGATGTTTTTGGGGCCTCATTTAAATCGTCTGTCATAGAACATTCCATTTTCCTTTAGGATCAGTAAAGTATTTAATTTCACTTAATTGTACCTGCTTAATGCCTACTAACTGACCTGCTGATCACCAGTATGTTACCTGTTTATTAATGATACCTGATCATTACTGGTTGAATGGTCGTATATTTACCTTTTAACTGAACATTAAATGTTTTGCCCTGTTTATTAGTTTATAAAACGTTAATTATTGTTCATCCTGTGTACATAAAATACAAATACATTAATGTATTTTTGCATGTTTATGATCTTTTCTTAACTTTTTTTATTTTCAACTTGTTTTCTACTTATTATTTCTCTATTATCAGTCATTACTGCTCTTTATGTATTTTTTTTATTATCTGAGTTTTATGTAAACTGATCTTTGCACAGATCTTGACAGTGACAGTTTCTATTTATCATTCTGTGCTTTAAAGCACTGACCAGGTTTTAGATTGATGTATTTTTAGATCTGAAAAAGTACAAATGTTTTCAATAATTAGTTTCTGGTTAAGCTAAACAGAAGCATGAAGTGGGAAATCATGGCTGTTACTGACTGTTTGTTGTTTTTCTGCTCAGCGCCGTTGACTGGGAGTTCTTTACCATTGGAGACGAGAAGTTCTTGGTTGTGGCCAACTCTCATGATGGCAGCTCATACTCTCTGAACAGCGTTGTCTACAGGTGCATTTAGTTCATCCTTACCTGTTCAGGTGGCATCTGATCCCATGTGACCGGTGGTGTGTGTGTGTTTCAGGTGGCAGGGCTACGAGGGCTTCATCTCTGTCCACAGCCTGCCCACCTTCGGCTGCAGAGACTGGGAGCATTTCACCACTGACCAGGGCTCCTTCCTGGTCTACTCCAGCGCCACCTCCAGGCTCAGCAAGGTGTTCAGACTGAGGACTTACTGAGGGAACCACTGCTGACAGGATTGCTGACATCACATCCCTGAGGGCGGGGCTTCAGGGATCAGTGCTGCTCTGCTTCCTCATCTCCAAGAACTACAATGAAAATAAGAAAAAAAAAAACTTTATTTATATGAGAAGCACTTTGTTAAACAAACTACATGAAGCTGTGCTGAGCGTTTGAATTCAGGGCTTTGCTTTGGAGACATTCAGAACGTTCCTCTCTGCAGCTACAGATGTTAACAGACAAACAGGAACTCTGTCAGAACCAACATGAACTCGGTCACCAGCTCTGGGCATTTACTTCTGAAACATTGACAATGAGAAAGAAACAAGTCATCAATTTTAAAATGGTATAAAATGGGAAGTATGCATTCATTAAAAACATTTCCTCTGTAGATCCAAATGTGGGACCAAGGAGAACTTAATGTAAGCTAGCCCAAGATCCTTTAAGAGGTCATAGCACAAAAAAACAGAAACAGACTTTTAAACAGAACAATGCATTAAACAGATGGATTAATCCTCTGATGTTCATTACACTCCCAGATTGCTCAGACTAACACTGTTAGTGACTGCAGAAAAATGAAAGCTGTATTTAAAGAACAGTTTATCTACATGCTTATTGATATAACTGCAGTAAATTTTCTCTGGGCAAAACTCTCAGCAAATGAAGCTTAAAAACAAAAAAGACGAAGCTACTGATTGATACACACTAAAGATGCTGTGAAGACAAATGTGCAGAAACATGATGCACATTAGGAAATTGGTGTTTGACTGTTAATTAATCTATTTACCCCAAAGCTGCCCCATCCTGGACCAGCTGCAGCCATGTTTTTCAGGGTATTGCTTCTTTGTGTGTGTTTTTTTTTTTTTATTATGGCCGATTCATCTAAACAGATTGACTGTATGTTTTAATTGTTCGTCATGTAACATCAAACATAGTTTGTGTTATAAATTGCTCAATGACTGCAGAAACTGCCACTTTTCTGGTTATAAGGTGCCTTTCACTGTTCCAGCAGCAGAACTTTATTCTGGCGCCATCTGCTGGTGTCTCTGGCAATTACACAATGATCTACAGACTATAATGGGTGTTTTGGGGTCATTTTAGGATATTTTTCTATAAATCATGTTTAATATACACACATATAGATAAAACTTTTCACTTTGGCTGCCCCTTGTTTCAGCCACTGTCTGTGTTTTTGTTTTGCTTTATTTATTGATTCTTGTTTTTGCTGCAGGACAGTAAACTCAACTGATCAGGTTCCAGAAAAGTTAATGTTTTTCATTATTTTCTATGAAATTATGAAATTGTTTAACCAATTTCCTCCTCAGGTCTCTGACAGAGCTACTAAAGAAAAATACATTTTAGTTTATTTCAATGTAAATATTTTGTTATTTAAATATAAATATTTCAATAAAATACTTTTTAATTGTTATTTTTCTTATTTGTGCAAGTAAGCAAATTTATCTTGTTTTTATGGAATCTTCCGTTTTATTTATTGTGATATTCTGGCAGCTTTATTATTCAGCTTTCACTTAACATGAGCTTAGATCAGGTTTTATATTTCTGATTGAGACGGTTTGAAAACTGTTTAATAAAGTTTAATTAGGATTGTTGTCTTTTAATTACCCGCATTTTATATAAAATTGTCTTTCTATGATTGTAGTGGTGATTGTTTGCCAAGCTAAACATCCTAAAAAGTTTCATTAAGCCTCTACTAAGGCACTGCGGTCAAGTTTCTTTATGCAGCTAAATGAAGGTTAAGTGTCCAAACTCCTTGATTGTTCTGGATTATTTATTTTTCCTATTTTAGTAATTACAGAGTTCAAACTTTTCTTTATTCTTTCTGTTACCTCTTTTGTTTGGGTAAAAACCAGAGGCCCCAAACCCAAAGTGCCTGCTGGTCCTTTCCAGGCCCCTACACTTTTTAGAAAGTGGACTGATCCACATACTTACCTCAGAACAAAAAGATAAATAAGTAAAATATAAAACAAATATGGAAGAGGATTTAGGGCCCTTAAAAAAAAAAAAGATGTCGAAGAGAAAAAATAAGTCAGAATTTTGACTTTTTTCTCAGAATCTGACTTTTAATTTCAGAATTCTGACTAATCTCAGAATTGTGGATCTTATTGTAGATGGGCCCATGAAGGCAGAGATGTGGAACACTCTGCTTCACTGACAAGAGATGTGAGTTGTTTGGGAGGAACAGGAACACATTGGTGGAAAATGATAGAATTAGGCGACTTTTTCCGGCCCTTAGGGTCCCTGCTGATGCTATTTCATTAATGAAAGATCAGAAGGTCATTAAAACAAGAGAGCTGTCTCTAAAACAGACATGGCTACAGTTTGATGCTAACTTGTTTGTTAGATGTCAGAATTCAGTCTTTTTTCCCATATTAAACTAACATCATATTCAAAAATCAGTTAACTTTTTTTGTTTTTTTTCAGTTGCCCTAATTCTCTTCCGTAAACAAAAGATAAATAGAATCATAGAGTTAGACTTAGACAGTACTTTATTGATCCCTTGGGAAGACTCCCTCCGGAAATTAAGGTTACCAGCAGCTTACAAAGATCATTAAACTGCAAATAAACTCTGTAAATAATACAAAAAGTATACATTTAAGAATAAACTAACAAAATTCAACTGGATAAAGACTAAATAGCTCCAACAATAATGAGTTTGATTCAAACTACAGTATTCTTTTGTTTAATCTCCTAATCTCTCTCTGCCTGCTGTTCTCTCCTCCAGCCGGTAGGCGTTGCTATGGAAACCACAGGCCGTTATTTTGCTTCGGTTTCCGGGTAAAAAAGTCAGGCTCCCGGTTTGAAAGTGAAAATTATTTCCGTCAGGTTAATAAAAAGTGAACTAACGGAGGGAGGGCATCATCAGTGACGGATAATAACTGAACTCCTCATCTTCAGTCCAGGTAGAAACGTTGGTCCGTTACTGGTTCCGGTGTTAGCATGCTAGGCGGCTAACGGGCTGGTTGGTTCTGGTTCTTTTAACTCGCTGATGTTTTTGGTAGTTAAACATTAACAGCTTAAACATTAACAGCTGAGACTATTTTAGTTCCGATGTAAACAGATAGTTGAAGAGTTTGTGTTAACAGATTAAAGCTGAGAAGCAACAGCAAATAAACCTGATTCACTATGTGTTTGATTAAAGCTTAAAAACTCAAATAAAAACAATAAACACCGAAGTTTAGAGACGCTCATTTTATTAATCATTGTTTAGGAAAACAATAATGTGGAAAATTCTATCAGATAAAGTTTTTGCTGTCAGTTAAACTGATAAAAAAAAAAAAAACGTTATTTATCTACCGCCTGTTAACAACTGATCATCTAAACTTTAGATGATCAGTTGTTGAGCCTTTAGATTCTAAAGTCTCTTTACTGATTGAATTAAAGTCCAATCAAATAAATGAGTTAATAGAAAACCAAACAGATTGCATTGAGTTATTGAATGTGCAGGTTTCACTCCTGGATGAGCAGAAGGCGACAGTGGAGAGAAAAACTCTGGCTGCTGTCCCATAAAAGCCAATGCTTTACCGTGTTTATCAGTCCCAGTGTGAACAACTGACTGATAAACAGCAGAGAGATAAAGATCACAGCAGCTCTGATCAGGAACACCAGAGAGACGTAGGTTAGTCGCTGTGTCTCGCTGCCTCGGCTGTGGAGTGGGTCAGTGGGACAGAACCACCTGATCAGAACCAGGCATAGACTTAAGGCTGGTTTATGCTCAGAAACCAAGTCTACTTGTGTGTCGCTGTTAAAGCAGATATGCCCCGCCCCTCTGCAGACACTCTCAGAATCAGAAATACTTTAATAATCCCAGAGGGAAATTACTTTTTTTTTTTGTTACACGCTCCAGTTACAGTTTTATATCATATATACACACATCCAACTATACAATATAATAAAGATAAAAAAAAATAAGAATAAGATGAGATAAAAATATATACACATATAGCTCTTCTGTATATATATCTGTACGTATAGATATATCTATGCATATGTAAAAACTGAATCCAAATAAAGAGTGAAAATCCAAGTAAAGTGATACAAGGCGTGCAAAAATAGTGCATAAATGTCAATTACGGGGGGCTGAATCACTTAGTAGGGAGGCGTTATATAGATTTGATGACCACAGGTAGGAATGATTTTCTGTGGCGCATCTGGGTAGGAGGAGTCTTCTGCTGAAGGAGCTCTCTAAAATTGTAGGTGACCGCAGACAGGAGGCCTCTGATTGGTCAGATCTACATCGCTCTACTCTATGCGTATTTCCTGTTTGGTTCCTTACCTGCTTGTTTTGTTTGTCTGACCGCCATATTGGAAAACGACTGATGATGGAGAGCAGCTAGAAGAGCGAGGTGCGTGAGAACTATAGGACCCTTTTCCACCTGGATCCCCGCTCTTTTTGGCCCTCATGTCCCTCCGTTGTCGTGATAAACTTGCCTCCACTTCCTCACCGCCTTGGCCATATCTAGACCCAAAGCTAGTTCCTGATTGGCCCTCTGGCGTTGTGGCATGGAATAAACATAGCAAAGACCACGCTTTAATACTGGGCATAAATCAAAAATACCGACAAGCTGACTGCGACACACTCCTGCTGGAGGATAATCAGGTGTTTAGCCTAGACTTAGACAAACTTTATTGTAGCTTTGTTTACACAGAGTGTATGCTGAACTGTTTTTTATTTATTCAGCTTTCTGACAGTGAATAAGCAGCTTAGCAGTGAAAATGAACATCTCCATTTCTAAAGTGCAGCAGTGATCAAAATGTAAACAATGATGGAGAGACATGTTTCTAAAGGCATTGATGTGGAAGGTTCAAAGCGCTGCAAAAATAAATAAATGAATATGGTGCAAAATGCAGTAGAAACTCTGAGTTCTAACAACAGTCCATGGTGGGGGGGTGAGGGGTCATTGATGATGTCACGGGCTCGGGACACGCTGGGATGGAGGGAAGAGGAGCCTCCATGATCCTCTCTCTGCTGTTCTCACCTTCTTCCAGTCTGAGGCGCTGCAGCCTCCACACCACACAGTGAGACAGCTGCTCAGAACGCGCTCTCTCTATGGTGGGGGGCTGTACAGGTTTAGCTCAGCAGGGACCAACCTGTGGCTTAGATTGAGACTATGGCAGAAACTTCATCTTTTTACATTTAATGAATGTGATAAAACCGACTATCAATGAAACATTATTATTAGATAGCTGTGGCTCATTTAGCAGAGATCGCTGCATCAAATGTTCAGTTTAGCTCCTCCAGACGCCCAGCTTGCTTTAATAGCATCAGAATCATGTTTATGGCCAAGTAGGTTTGAAAGGATTCTGACTTGGTGTTGGCGATGCAAACACATTAGATATATATATACAGAATCTAAAGCTGTATACAACATAAAGCATACAATATACTATATATAATATATAGTATATAGCTATATCGTATAACCACAGTAGACTGTGCGTTAATGTAACGCAGGAGGTCTGGAGATGCTACGTTGGTGTAGCTCGTAGGTCCTGAACTGGGAGGCAGTGTCATGGAGGCTCTGGGCCTTGTTGATCAGGCTGGTAGCAGATGGGAAGAAACTTGAGGCGTGAGGTTTTGGTCCTGATGGACCGCAGCCTCCTGCCAGAGGGAAGTGATTGAAATAGTTTGTGGCTGAGGCGCCGTGCGAGGGATCAGCCACTGTATTCTCTGCATGCCTCAGAGACCTGGAGGCGTACAGATTCTGGACAGATGGAAGATTGCAGCTTCTCTGCAGACCAGATGATGCGCTGCAGTCGGCCCTTGTCCTTGGCGGTGGCACCAGCGGCATCATTCAGCTCATCTGCAGTGATTCAGTGATTCAGCAAAGTCAGAACACAGTCATTAAAGCACAGATCAGTATTTTTGGAATGAAACTAAACTAGGCTGTTAAATAAAAATCAGCGCCTCCATAAAGCTCATCAGAACAGGAGAGAATAAAGTTCTGCTAAACTGACCTTTAGCTTAATGAACAACAGTGAAGCTAAACCAGCAGACGACTTTGGTCTCTAATTCATCACTGATTGTAGAAAAACATCACAGCTGACGTTTAGTAAACCGCTTTTCTTCTGCTCCTCCAGATGTTTCCTTTTTAAAAGCAAACATCTGTTTTCATCTGATGATGCAAACTCAGACTTTCTGCTCTCTTGGTCCAGATATGATGCTTCAGGTTTCATCCCCCGGTTTAAGCCGTGGCTGATCAGCAGGAACCACCAGCTGTGACCCACGGCTCACGTTTTCACTGAGGTCAGTCTAAAGAAAGTTTAACTAAAAACTGTTCCATTTTAAAATGTTTAACTTGATAAATCTAATCTTTTAATCTGTAAATAAACTACGACCTATCAAACATGAGTTTATATAATATCTACAGGCCTCTCCTGCTCCTGTTTGTCCCACATTAATGACATTTATTACATTTTACATTGAAATAGATTTATTTCATTAAACCAGCTTAACGTCAAACATCAACTATCATGACTCAGTTTAAAGTGTCTGATAATAATAACCAGTAGATTAGTTTTATTAGAACAGAGGCGGAAATTACACATGACTGATTTTTTTTATTTTGTTTTAAACATTTTTATTATAAATCAGTTAAGAATAATAATACATTTTCCACTGTAATTTAAGGAAATTACGATAAATTAATCTGTGTCTCTGGAAAAACAATGAAGTTAATCTCTTCAGGATCCTTCTCTGAACAGTGAATCTGAAGAGTTTAAAATGTTTTAATTTTTCAAACTCAGAGCAACTCAATGAGCATGGAGTCGGACCTGCTGATTGGCTGGCCGCAGCAGAAGGCGGAGCTTGAGCAGGAGGTGTGCCGTCTGCAGGAGGAGCTGGCGGAGAGCCGAGCAGAGAAGGAGGAGCTGGAGTCCAGGAGCAGAGCTCTGAAGGAGCGGGTGAGGCGGGGGGAGCAGAGAGGGGGGCGGGGTTACGCTGGAAAAGGTTCTTTAAAGCATAAGGAACTGTTTGCCTGCATGAAGTAGGATCCACAACAGAAAACAAGGTTTTTAAAGGTCAGCAAGGAATGATCAATGGATCATTATTTATACCTAAAACTAATACGTTTGCAGTAAAAAAAAAAAATATATATATATTTCGGCCATGATCACTGAGTCGAGGCAGCGGCCATTTTAGTCCAAATATAGTAGCCCCTCCCTCCTGCCATCTTCCAGCAGTGGCGTCAATGGTCTTGCGGTAAGCTCTAGCGCCATTCTCCCGCTTTCCAAGCTAAATCAATGGGAACTACTAAGACACATCTGCAATCAACAACAATTATTGAAGATTTCGAGGAGGACTTCACCATTGAAATTCACCAGAGCTATAGTGAAACTGACAATGCCCACGTGCATGGCAGCTGGATGCTGGAATACATCGGGTAAAAGTGAAAACAAAGAGTTATTCCACCTTTCTGATTCCTGATCCTCCAGTTGGACGGGTTGAATTCGTTGGATACGCCAACTTGAAGAGGGAGGATTTGCCATCGAACTTCTGGCCAGAGAAAAAACCCGTAATATGTAGCCAACATTTGGAAGAAGAATGTTTTCAAGATGACTTGGATAATAGCGCGTTGTGACAAACACCAGATACAGCACTGGGACTTGATCAACAGCCGATAACACGCACCGTGACAATGTCACTAACCAGTAGGTGGCAGTAGTGTTCTTTGACAAACATGGATGCCTCCAGTAAAGCACACATTCACATGAAAAATTACTCTGAATTAAAAACACTGATCATTTATTGAACAGGATGGAATCATTTCAGATTTAAAGAACTTTCAGAAGTTTGAATTCTGAATATATCTTTTCCTTAAACTCCATAAGGAGGCGGGGTCTCTGGTGATGAAGGTTCTCTAAAGGTTTTTGTCTCTTCCAGCTTTGCCAGACTCTGAATCCTTCTCTGAACCTCTCCCTGCACGAGGAGGAGCAGAGGAGGTGGAAAACCAAGCTGAGGGAGTGGAGGGAGAGGGAGGCCAGGCAGGCGCTGCTGATCCACCGTCTGCAGAACAAGGTGAGGCTGAAGGAGGCGCTGAGGAGCAGCAGGAGGAGCTGCAGCCTCAGCAGGCGGTGAAGCGCTCAGATGCAGATGTTTGTGGATGTTGCAGGTGTTGGAGTACAGAGATCGCTGTCAACATCTGGATCTGCAGCTGCAGGAGGAACAGTCCAGGCTGCTGAGCTCTGAGGTCAGAACCAGAACCAGCCTGCAGCAGAACCTTCTGTGATCAGCAGCTGACATGTGTGTCTGTTTCACAGCAGAGAATCAGAGATGAACACAGCGACTCCCTGGAGAGCGCCCTCATCAGGCTGGAGGAGGAACAGCAGAGGTGTGTCTCTGTGTGTAACTATTGGTGATGTCATGAGATCAGCCAGGCATTTCCGCTAGGCATGTATAGAGGCTTGCTTTATTTGGGGGAGGAGCCAAAAAAGTTGACGTCCGAAGCCTCGCTACCCCGCCGTACCACATGACCGCTTCAGGAAGTGGTTCAGCTCAACCTGAACTTCAGCAGCCATTTAAACAGCCTCCATGTTCAGTTAAGATGTGGGAGTTTGGAGGAGAGCTGGACGGAGTTTGGATAGATTCTAAGAATAGATGTATTGTTTTTGGAAGCAATCTACTTGGTCAAAATTATTTTGGTCAGATTAAACAATGTAATGATCAAAATCTGAGCAAGCTACTGGTTACAGTTGTAACATTAGTGTTAACTAGTACTACTTTCTGCTGAGGTGCAGCCTTGCTAGTGGTTTCTGCTGTAAGCCATGAACTTCCCATCCTGGGATTGTTGGTTTAAATTCCTCCCCAGGCTTTTCAAAGTTACAATAAACACAACAAGTATTTTGGGTAAACTGATTGATTTTTATTGGTTTGCATTAGTATAAATATAGATTGGCTAAAAAACACTGCCAAATTACATTAGTTGGTTTAACCAATATATTGGTTGAACACATAACTTCCAACCAATTTTAAAAAGAAAAACTGGAAAACTATTATGGTTGAATAAAAATAATCATTAATTTTGCTCATCATTACCCAATTTGCACAAACAACTTCACAGTTTACAGCTTGAGCTTATTTCATTAAAATGGCAGAAAAACAGTGAACCTTAAGTGATTTTCTCTTCTAAGACATTTGCATATTAAAAACGTACTAAAGATTTTATTACAAACACCAATCATGAACAAAAAAAAGACATTTAAAAAAACATTTTAAAAATATAAATGAGGCTTCATCTCACCGTCACTAGCGCCTCCAGTAGAGTTGACCTCTAAGCTCCTCCTCCTCTCTGTTCCTCCTCAGGTCTTCCAGCCTCGCCGACACCAACGCTCTCCTCCGTCATCAGCTAAGCCAATCAGAGGAGACCAACCAGGTGCTGAGAGAGGACCTCCAGAAGCTGACTGCTGATTGGTCCAGAGCCGTGGAGGAGTGGGAGCGCAAAGCGGCTGATTGGCAGAGAGAGAAGGAGGTGTGCAGACGGTTCGGTCTCCTGAGGTCCGAACAGATCAAGCTAACGTTGTGATGGTTTGTTTTCAGGGTCATGTGGGTCAGAACCAGGACCGCCTCCTGTCAGTCTGGAGGTCTGTGCTTGATCTGAGGCGACACTGTCACACAGTGAGAACAGCTGCTGACAGGTGAGTGCAGCCTGTCCGCTGCAGACATCACGGCGTCAGAGTGATTAACCTGAGGGTCAAAGGTTAATCTCACTGTTCCGGTTCCCTCCTTTCTGCTCCTCCAGGGATCTCTGGCAGCTCAGAGCAGAGTTCTCCAAGTTCTCATCATCTCTCCTCCTCAGCTGTGACTCCGTCTGCTCCTCACTGAGGCCCAAACCCTCTGACCTTCCTCCTCCCTCCTCCTCTCCTCCTCTATCCTCTACTCTTGTTCTCCCTTCTTCCAACTGCTCAGCTTCTCCCCCTCAGCTCTCTCCCTCCACATTGGGAACCTTCACCTTAGGAGAGCTGAAAGAGGAGGAGGTGAAAGAGGAGGAGCAGACAGTGGAGTTAAAGCTGCTCCAGGAGGCGGAGGTGTTGCAGCTGGAACAAAGGTTAGCATCATGTTGGATCCTGAGGTTCTGCAGGAGGCGTAGATTTCCTCCTCCTTTCACCTCCTGTATGTTTCAGGGTTGAGGAGCTGAGTCGCTCCCTGCAGGCTGCAGACGGAGAGAAGGAGGAGGCCAAGAAGGAGGTGGAAAGGCTGAGGGAGTCAGAGAGGAGGCTGCAGTCAGTGGGTCAGGCTGTGGTCCGGATGGTGAGCTTCTCCTCCAATCAGAGGCAGCGTTTCATGCAGCGATCACATGGATCCATGTTCATGTTCTGCCTTCAGTCCAGGGCCCTGAGCAGGACCAGCAGTCAGACCCTGAGCGTCTCCATGGACGCCGTCCTCAGCCTGGACCTGTCCTCCCTGCTGTCAGTCCTGTCTCAGACTGAGAGCGCCCTCCAGTGGAAGCATGAGGAGCTGCAGGTCAGTCGCTCAAAGCTTAATGGATCAACCAGAGGACCGGACCTCGCTCAGTCTGTGTGTGTGTGTGTGTGTGTGTGTGTGTTAGGGGGCGGAGCTAAAGCTGCGTCGGCTCGGCGAGGAGCAAACCGCCCTGCAGCTCCAACTGAACCAGCAGCTCGAGGAGAACCAGCAGCTGGAGGAGAACAGCCTGAGAACGCAGCAGGAGCTGAAGAAGACGCTGGACTCTCTGAGCAGGTAGCCTCCACGCCGGGCGCTGCACTGCCCCCTGCTGGACGGAGCTCCTACACTAGTGATGGGTCCAGTAAGCCTGATGCGTTGGTGCATACGTGGAGCCCATAGAGCAACCGATTCAGGAGTTGTTTCCAACTGACTGAGTCACTAAACTGTGCTTAAAAACGTATCTGTCAACATGATGCATCTGCTAAAAAAATGTCTCTTCTTTTGCGGTTCATCATTAAAATTATGAAGAATTTTGGAGCCTAAAAGGATCAGGAACGTTTCAGCCGTTGCGTTTTTATTTAAATTTTCTCATCCTTTTCCTCTCATTTATCACCCAACTTATATGAATTAAAGTTCATTTCCAGTTGACTCTTAGTTTATTTACCGTTTTTACTAGGGGTGTGCAAAATAATCGTCATGATGATGCATCATTGATTCTAATTTTCATGATCTACTGCATCGATTCTTGGACGCCAAGTATCGATTATTCATTTCAAAAAATGAATAAATAAAATTGCATGAATGGTTGGCGAACATCAGCCAAAAACAAGTGTAATACAACTTCCAGTCCAGCAGATGTCGCTGCTTGGATGTGTTGACGCACGCTGCCTTGTGTCTCAAGCATTTCCAGCCACGGGATACTGCGCGAGTCATTCAAAAACAAAACATGGAGGAGATTGAGAAACTTCGTCCGTCTCCATAACATTTCAAAACCGATGTTTGGAAGCATTTTGGTTTTAAAAACAAAACCAATTGAAGACACTACCCAAATCATACCCAGCCAGTCAGCCACTGGTAATGGCTGTATTTTTTTCTAACATTGTTCAGTGAAAATATTGCAATGCATCGCAATAATTCAAGTATTGTGATGCATCGTGATCAGAATCGTGATCGCGGGGCATGGGGATGCGTGATTTGAATCGAATTGTGACTTCTTTTGGCAATACCCACCCTAGTTTTACTGTATTTATTGTTTTATAATTATGATTTTTAAATCCTAGTCCAGCATCATCCTCATTCACATTTTCCCCTAAATTTTTATGTTATAATAAATGTTAACTTTATTTATTGGCTGCATCTAAAAATATCAAAAGATATTTTCAAGTTAAACATAGATATGAAATAATACAATATAACCTAAAATAACTTCAATTATATCATTGCACTAGGTCATCAAATTAATTCAGTTTAGTCCAATCAGCTGCCTGTAGTGTCTTTAAATGTCCAGCAGGTGTCAGTATTCTGTGAGACAGGATCAACGCAGCATCAGTACAGTTTGGCAATGTGTCCAAACGCTTTAAGATGCCTCATTAACCCATAAATATGTTAAACCATCTATGTTTGTAAACTACATCTGAAATCCCTAAAGTCAATTTTATTATTTATAAAAATATACTCCTAATTCCTTTATTTACTGGAAAAACTGAGATCCGGATCATCAGACCTCCATTTACCCATCATTGCTTTTATGTCTAAGGGGCCATTTTAACTCCAGGACCTCTGATCTGTGTTACTGTGACAGGGAGAAGGAGGCGTCCAGCTCCCTGCGTCTGCAGCTGGAGGAGGTGCAGAGGAGAGAGGAGGAGGAGAAGAAGGAGAAGGACAGACTGAGGAGAGACAGAGAACGACTGGAGGAGAAAACTCGACAGCTGGAGGCTGAAACACACAGACGGTACCGACAGGTTCTGCTGCAGGGGACCGAAGGATTAGGGCTGATTTATAGGTGGTCTGCATGTGTGTCACAGTGAACGCAAATGTTCCCCCAACCCTTCCGCAGACTATCTGCTGCTCCTCTCCACAACTATAGGTGAGCGCAGACAGGAGGCCTCTGATTGGTCGTTTTGGCCCTCATGTCACAAACTCATTCCTACTTCCTCACCGCCTCGGCTGTATCTAGACCCACAGCTAGTTCCATGTTGGCCCTCTCGAGCTTTGGTGTGGAATAAAATGGCGCAGACCACGCTTCAATATTGGGCATAAATCAAAAAAATATCTGCGACAAGCTCACTGCGACACACAGCTGCTGGAGGATAACCAGCCCTATAGGCAGGGGGGTTCTGCTCTGGTTGGATTCTGTTAGTTCCAGAACAAACTTCTTCTGTCAGTAAAATCCTCCACAGTCTATAAACAATCACTCCAGGTTTTCAGTCTAACTTGGACTCCTGGAAACAAACTATCAGACCAATTTAGCTCTTCAGCTGCTAAAGGGGGCGGAGCATTGACCCGAGGCAGCTATGAAGCTTCCTTTATTCCTGCATTTTTTTATGCACATAGATTCAAACAAAAGCAGAGGAGCGCTCACTACTCTCAGAACTGCAAAAGTTTGCTATAAATGAGTTCAATTAGCTGCCACAAAGTTTTCTATTATTGATCTATGTAGAAATATATCAGCAGAAGTAGGGAAAAGAATCTAAACAATTTCACTAGATGATTGAATGTCTTCAAAGCAGAGATGGGGACTCGAGTTTGTGACTCGTACTCGAGTCGCACTTAAGTCTGCATATTTAATGACTTCAGACTCGACTTAGACTCGTGATTTCCGACTTGTGAACAATATTTTATTCCAGTGTAAAACACTTATTCAAGTGTTTTTTGTTTTACTAACTTGACTGATCGCCATTTCGCCTTACCCGCTACACAGAAGAGGTAAAAAAAAGTAGCAATTCTGGCCAGTATGGCCCCACATTCAATCTTTGACACAAGGGGGAGCAAACAACTCAAAGACCCAAACCGTGAAGCACTCAAGTTCAAGTGTTTTATTTATACAAAAGCCACCGCCAAAAGTGACATAATAAAAACAGTCCTTTTCTTCTCCAGATAAAACCTAAAAATTCAAGAGTTTTCCTTAAAATCAGAGGCTGGAAGTTGGACTCGCGCTTGTTCTGCTGCTTCTGGTGCGTTTCTCCTTTCCTTCAGACTCCTTTTATGTGGGCTTTAATCAGCCCTTGCTCACACCTGGCTGCCCAGGCAATTACACTCAGCGCAATTAATGCACTCCGCCTCCTCAGACAACTACTTCAGTCCAGTGAGCATGGATTGTCACAAAGGGAAAAACAAACCAAAACAACCCAACATGCAGGAAAAATTCAAAAGTCTAAAATAAAAGGAAAATCAATAAAAAAGAAACATCAAAACATGCAAAGCTCAAGAAGAAAATACAAAAAGAAAAACAAATCATATCTTCCTCTCCAGAAACATGCCCAAAAGTGGCATGCATGCAGTGCAACCCACACACAGATATGGAAGCGATGATGATAACCCCCCCTGTTTCGGTGCCACCGTTCATAATAACCTTTGGCTACAAAAACTTTACATAAGGGGGGAATAAAAGAGCAGCAAACTGCAGCTTCTTTAGAAAAAAATACACAATGCTTGGTCCACCACATCTAGTGCAGGTGTACAGCCAGGGACATCACAGACATAAGGCAATAATTCAGGACCTTATTATTTCATGCAACCTCCCCTTGTCTTTGACCGACAAGCCCAGCTTTAAAAGCTTCATGGTAGTGGTAGAGGAGAAATATGTTGTGAATAATGTAAATTGGCGCTAAATAAATAAACTGAATTGAATTGAAAATACTCGCTAAAACTAGAAAAAGAAGTTGTAACCATAAACGTCAGGTAAAATGCACTGTAACTGAAAATAGTTTTTTTTTAAAGAAAAAAAACTAAAAATGCATAAGGATTTAACTGGAAAAAAATTTCTAGCACGTGTGGTAAGCTTTCTTTTAATTGTATTTTCATTTAGCGAAGTTCAAGATAATGATAATTCTCTGCAGCTATATGTTTAGCGACCTTTGAGCTATAACCCCGTCTCCAGTCGATCGAAGATGAAAACCTAGGAGAGAAACAAGCAAGCCGCGAAAAATGATTACACTTTTGAGTAACCTCCGAGCTGATTAGAATTTTTTTTGTCGATTAGAGTGATTATTGTGACAGGCCTTCTCAAGACTTGAGACTTGACTTGGACTTGAGCTCTCAAGACTTGAGACTTGACTTGGACTTGAGCTCTCAAGACTTGAGACTTGACTTGGACTTGCAAAATGACTTGTGAACATGTCTGCTTCAAAGTAAAGAACCCCCCCTGTGGGTCTATAGAAAAGGTTTTACTGATGTTGTTTTTTTTTTATTTGTTTAAACATTATTTTAATATGCAATAATGATTAATTGTAACCGGTTGTGTTTTGTGAGGGAAATTAGACAACAAGCTGCCTCAAATAAGGAAGTAAATGTACTTAAAAACACGTCATTACATTACATTTGCATATTGGCTTTATTTCAGTATCATTTAGAGTTATCATTAGAGCTGTCAATGTAATGAGTGGTTAATCTGAAACACGCAGAACGGAACCATCAGTCCAAATGTCAAAGAGCCCATCTGATCGAATCATCAAATCAGCAAATTGGTGCCGTCCAATCAAAGCAGCTGTTACTGTAGGGCTGTCAGGAATACAGATACTCCAAAACATATTCAAACACTGTATCTGAAAAGAATAAGTTTTGTTTGCATATTTTTGCTATTTTTAATTTTAGAGTTTTACACATTTAAACATTATAATCCTCAGACAGTATTACAATGGTGATAGTAAGGTAGGCTAATGTTAGCATGGTGACAGCGAGGTAGGCTAATGTTAGCATGGTGATAGCAAGGAGGGCTAATGATAGCATGGTGATAGCGTGGAGGGCTAATGATAGCATGGTGATAGCGTGGAGGGCTAATGATAGCATGGTGATAGCAAGGTAGGCTAATGTTAGCATGGTGATAGCAGGGTAGGCTAATGTTAGCATGGTGACAGTGAGGTAGGCTAATGTTAGCATGGTGATAGCAAGGAGGGCTAATGATAGCATGGTGATAGCAAGGTAGGCTAATGTTAGCATGGTGACAGCGAGGTAGGCTAATGTTAGCATGGTGATAGCAAGGAGGGGCTAATGTTAGCATGGTGATAGCAAGGAGGGCTAATGTTAGCATGGTGATAGCAAGGAGGGCTAATGTTAGCATGGTGATAGCGCGGTAGGCTAATGTTAGCATGGTGATAGCAAGGAGGTATAATGTTAGCATGGTGATAGCAAGGTAGGCTAATGTTAGCATGGTGATAGCAAGATAAGCTAATGTTAGCATGGTGATAGCAGGGTAGGCTAATGTTAGCATGGTGATAGCAAGGAGGGCTAATGTTAGCATGGTGATAGCAAGGTAGGCTAATGTTAGCATGATGATAGCAAGGAGGGCTAATATTAGTATGGTGATAGCAAGGTAGGCTATTGTTAGCATGGTGATAGTAAGCTGTGCTAATGGTAGAAACCATGATAGAATGAGACGCTGCTGCTGAGCGTTTCTGTGACCAATGGCGTCTGCTGTGAGGCTGATGTGCTTGTTTCAGGGTGGAGGAGGAGCTCCTGGAGAAAGTCCAGCTGTCAGAGAGAGAAAGCAAACAGTTGATGGAGATCCACAGCCTGAAGGTAAAACCTGCTTCCATCCATGATGATCAGAGGAGGAACGGCTGATTTCCACTAGCTGTCTGACTGCAGGGGGCGCTGGAGAGGGAGCAGCTTGACAGGCAGAGAGCAGAAGAAGAAGGTGCTGATGTCAGAGAGGCTCTGCAGAAGGTTGGGATGCTTCTGGAGGTCAGAGGATTCAGAGGTGTTTGTTCTAACCTTACGGTGGTGTCCCTCTCTGTCTCTGTCCCCCTGGTGTCCCTCCTCAGTGCAGGGACAGCCTGCTGCATCTCTCCTCCTCAGAGACGATGTTGAGGTGGGAGGCAGAGGAGGCGCGGGACGCCCTGGAGAAAATGTCCGCTCTGAACGCCGCTCTGGTTTCAGACAAACGAGATCTGAACAAACAGCTGCTGCAGGTAAAACTCCCTGCTTGGCTCAGAGGCCCCTGGGCAGCCTGCTGTGTCTCCGCCTCATCTCTGACTGATTCTCAATTCACAAGAACATGAGCATGGACTGATGATGTCACTAAGTTCTTCAACTAACGTTAGCCCTGACTGCTGCAGACGGGCTAACGTTAGCCCTGGCTGCTGCAGGTGGATTAAAGGGTAAACAGCAACATACGGGGACTTTGTCCGCTCTCAGTCTTCTTGTTCTTGTGAATTGGAACAGTACTAGTGCTGATGACGTTTCACGCGAGAATGCACAAGTACGCATATTGAGGAAAGGCCTCTGTTTGTTTCAGCTGGAGGCGGAGCTATCCAACAGCCAATCAGAAATGCAGACGGTGAGGTCAGAGGTGAGCGTCCTGCAGAGGGAGCTTCAGGGTGTGAGGAGTGAGCTGAGCCTGCTGAGGTTAGTTTCCAGGATGAGATCTTCATCAGGTGGTTCTGAGGAGAAGATCTGAGCCTCAGCTGGACTGAAACGACTCGCTTTAGTCCCACTGATCCAATGTCCTCCAGAACTCAGTCACAGACAGACGCAGACACCATCCATCAGCTGAAGGAGCAGCAGGCAGAGCTGGAGAGCACCCTGGTGGAGAAGGAGGCCCAGGTGGAGTCCCTGGAGGAGGAGAGGCAGACGGCAGCCCAGCAGATGGACGAGGTAGACAGCAGACCGCTCTGATGGACCCATGATGACCTGCATCATGTCTGAAAGCTTCTCTGCTCTGTCTAGAGCTCCTCCCAACACACCCTGCTGAGGGAGGAGCTGAAGGAGGCGCAGGAACAGCTGCAGAGGGCACAGGAGGAGCTGAATGAGAAGGAGAGACATCAGGAGGAGCAGCAGAGGGAGAGCAGGAGGCTGCAGCAAGAACAGGAAGGGCTGAAGAGACACAAGGAGGAGCTGGAGGAGGAGCTACAGGAGCTCAGGTACGGAGCGCTCCTGATTACCAGAGAGAAGCAGCAGGCGTGTCTGACCACAGCTCCTCTGTGCTCCTCCTCAGGTCTCTGTCGGTGAAGCTCCACCTGCAGCTCCATCAGCAGCAGCAGCAGCTGTCCCAGGCAGAGGTGGACAGATGTCAGCAGAACACGCGCCTCTGCACGCTGCAGCGGGCCAAAGACACCCTGCAGGGTCAGTCTGAGTCCAGAACAGAACCACACATTAACGCCTAATTAGAGGAATCTGTTCAGAACCACCTGGTTTTATTGTAAACTTGAATGATTTCAGTCCCTTTATTCCAATTTTTTTGTTTTTGTTTTATTGTCATTACACCGTCACTAGTAAAGAGCAACAAAATGAACTCCCTGAATTTAAAGTCATAGGGAATACATTTTTTAAATGTCAAATCATTCTGGCCTAAACATGTATATAAACTCTTTATCAGAAGATATTGTTCCAAAATTTAGAAAGTTTTTCATTATCTTCTGCAGGCCAGTTAGTTCTACGTCAGCCTAAACACCTAAATTAAGGCCAATCATATATCCAGCGGTCATCTGTCAATCAAATGTTTCCGGTCATAGCATCTTGATTCATATGTCGCAGCTAATATACGCCAACGGTTAAAATCAGAATCCTTTCCTTTCCCATTGAGTTGCGTCCCAGTGTTCACAGGGATGGACGTCTGTGTCTTCAGCAGGCGTAGAGCTAACAGAACTGGCAGCGTTGCGAGGCAAGGGCTCAAACATGTACGGCTGGAAGCCTTCTACGCAAACCAAGCTTCTGCAGCCCTGGCGTCCTCTTCCACAACATCTTCGTCCCCTTTCCTCCCCTAAATAAAAATGGATGACGGAGGAGACTCATCCACGACCTCCGACACTAAGCTCTCCTCCTCTTGCATGTTTCCTCTCTGTCCATAGCGTTCCTTGACAGCGTCGTTTCTAAGTCACCAATTTGGTGCTACTTGGTCCCAATGGAATTTCCCATTGGGAACCTGCTAGCTAGTACTAAGATACCTAACTGGTTAGCAAGATGCTTCAGACAAACCGGCTACAACCAAACTTTTGCTTGCAAACCTTCCACCTCAACAATCCCGCCCCTTGATAATCGACCAGTCACATTCAGTTTATTCACTTCGTGTAAAGTCGGGCACCACTCGGTAGAATTCAGAAATGCAATCATTAGAACAGCTGTTTCCGTACAACTTTAACCCATCCCCTGGGGGAGCAGTGGGCTGCCATTGTGAGGCGCCCGGGGAGCAGTGTTGGGTTAAGGGTCTTGCTCAGAGACCCAGAGTGGCAGTCTGTGGGAGTGGGGCTCCAACTCAGAACTTCAGGATTCCTTGCTTTGTGCCCTAACCACTAGGCCGCCCCTCCCCCACTTTATTAATGATGCTATGCTAACAGCTGCAGCGTCTGTCTCCCTGCCGCCTCCTAGATCAGCTTCTCTGATTGGTCGACGCGCTGCTTGAGCTGCAGAGCTTCTGAGTCTTTTCATTTCCAGCATGATCTGAGTGCGGTGGACTGGTGGGACGCTTTATATGACGCAATATCAGGCTGAGACGATCTAACTGTGGATCACACCGATCAGTCTGGAGACGCAACTGGACCGTCTCCCTGCTTATAGGGGGCTGAGGGTGGGAAGATCATCCTGCCATGTGAACCCGCCCTCTGTTTTGCTTCTGAATGTCATGGATCAGATCCAACTCCTGAAAAGTCTAATTTGTTCAGATTGAAGATTTTCTGAATCTTTTAAAGCTCAGTTTAAAACCAGAAATCTGCTCTGATGTCTTTTCAAACGTCAGGAAATTCTTTTTATGTAGAGAAACTGAAGTCATTGAATAGGGCTGGGTAAAAAAAATCGATTTAATCAAAATCGAATCGATTCAGAGTCTGGGGAAAATAGCCAGCCCTATCATTGATCATAAACGGTGGAGGAGGAACCAGGAGGAGGAGGTGGGAACAGGAGTGGCTCTCTGGAAGCAGGAGGTGATCTGGTGTTTCTGTTTGTGTCTGAAGGTGAGATGGAGTGTCTGAGAGGAGAACTACAGCGAGAAACGGCAAGAAGAGAAGACGAGAAGGAAAGGAGGGCAAGAACCCTGGAGGAGAAGGAGGAGTTGAATGTTGAAATGGAGCGACTGAGGGAGGAGGTGGAGGCGCTGCGGAGCAGAAGTTCTGAGCAGGAGGCAGAGAAGCAGGAGGAGAGGAAAACCTGGCAGGAAGAGAGAGAAGCTCTGAACAAAGAACTGGGGACTAGGGACGGAGCGCTGGAGGCCCTGAGGAGGCGCACTGAAGGTCTGACAGAGGAGGTGGAGGAGAGACAGAGAGAGGTGGAGAGGCTGAGGGAGGAGGTGGCGGAGAGAGGGAGCAAAATCAGCACCATGATGGAGAGAAGGCAGCGAGCAGAGGAGGAGAAGGAGAAACTGGAGGAGCAAATAAAGAGGACAGAGCTCCGACTGGCAGAGGAGGAGGAGAAGAGGAGAGAGGAGGAGATGCAGAGGGATTTAGAAACAGAGGCGCTCTGTGAGCGGATCGAGAAGTTAGAGGAAAAAAAGAAAGAAATGGAGGAGGAGATGAACCAGCTGAGGATTGAGGAGGAGACATGGAGATCTAGAGCTGTGGAGGACAAGGAGGAGGTGAAGAGACTGAGGAAGGAGATCTCCAGGTTACAAGAAGACAGAGAGGAGGAGAGGAGACAGAGGGAGAGAAAAGAGGAGGAAGAGAAGGAGCTAGAAGAGAGGCTGAAGGAGAAGGTGGGGGAGGTAGAGCTGCTAAGAGTGAGGCTGAATGTGGCCCAGGAGGAGAAGGAGGAGATGAAGGAGGAGGTGGAAAAGAGGGAGCGCAGCCTGGAGCGACAGATGAGTGCTGTTAGGGAGAGAGAGGAGGAGGTGGAAAAGCTGAAGGAGCGTCTGAGGCTGGCAGAGGAGCGAGAGGAGGAAGGAGAGCGGGAGCGGCAGCTAGTGGAGGTCAGACTGAAGCAGAAGGAGGTGCGGGAGGAGAACCTGGAGGCACTGCTGGCAGAAACTCAGGCGCTCCTGGAGAAGGAGGTACAAGAGGGAGGAGGAAAAGCAAGAAAAATCTCCTCCCAGGACAGGGAGTTGCAGGAGGCTCAGGCTGAGAGAGAAAGAGCAAAGAGGAGGGCCAGAGAGAAGGAGGAGGCCTGTGAGCAGCTCGAGGAGGAGCTAAGGAGGTGGCAGCAAAAGGAAGAGCATCGTGGGAAGGAGGCGACAGAGCTCCAGAAAAGCATTAGGCAGAAACAAGAGGAGGTGCTGCAGTTGAGGGCCACACTGGAGGAGAAGGAGGAGGAGCTGAGGGAAGGAGAAAGGCTGAGAAGAATGGAGGAGGAGAGAAAGCGAATGACTGAGGAGAAAGTGAAGGAGGAGAGGAGGAGGTTAGAGGACAGGCTGGAAGCAAGAATAAAAGAGCTGAAGGAGGAAAACGATGAGCTGAGGAGGAGTCAGGAGGAGAAGAGACGACTGGTCAGCAAACTGCAGGAGATACAGGAGGAGGAAAGGGAGGAGCTGAAGGGAGCGAGGGAGCAAAATAGGAGGCTGAGGGACCAGCTGAAAGAGACGGAGGAGCAGAGAGAGGAGAAACTGAGACAACTGGAGGAGGAACTGAGGAAAATGAAGGAGGAGAGAAGGCTGCAACAGGAAACAGAGAAAGATCTCCACCTCCTGGAGGAGGAAAGAAGGAGGTCCAGGCTGAGGACGTTAGAGAAGGAGAAGGAAGAACTGCAGGTGGAGCTGGTAAGAAAGGACAGGGAGGTGACACTCCTTAGAGAGGAAGCGCAGAGGGAGAGAGAGGAGCTCAGGGAGGAGGTGAAAAGAAAGGGAAAGGAGAAGGAGGAGGTCAAAGAAAGGATGCAGGAGGAACTGAGAGCTAGAGAGGAGGAGTGGAGGTCAAAGGAGCTGATGAGCAAGAAAAATTTGCAGAATGACAGGCAACTGGAGGAGGTCCAGCAGGAGCTAAGGAGGAGCAAAAAGGAAGCGTCTCTCCTCAGAGAGGAGCTCCACAAGGAGCAAAGAGAAAAGGATGAGAAGCAGGAGCGGCTGAGGAGGTCAGAGAAAGAGATGACAGCGCTCAGAGAGGAGTTGGAGAGGGAGCAGGCCAAGGCACAGGAGGAGAGAGGAGAAAGGCAGGAGATCCAGCAGGAGCTTCTAAGAGTCAGAGAGGAGTTAATTATAATGAGGAGGGAGAAGGAGGAGAAGCAAGAGGAGCTGAAGGATTTAGAGAAGGAGGTGACTGCTCTGAGGCTGGAGGTGCTAAATGAGAGGGAGGAGTTAATGAAGACGGAGGAGATCCACCAGGAGCTGCTGAGGAGCAAAAAGGAGGCAACTGTCCTGAGAGAGGAGGTGCAGAGGGAAAGGAAGGAGGCACAGATGGCTAGGAGTCAGAAAGTGGAGGTAGAGCAGGAGCTTTCTGAACTGAGAAAGGAGCAAAAGGAAAAGGAGGAGATGTTTGAAAAGGAGGTAAGGTCTCTCAGAGAGGAGGTGCTCAGAGTGAAGGAGGAGGCTCATGGGAAGCTGCAGGAGGAACTCAGGTCTAAGGAGGTAATGAGGAAGAAGGGGCAAGAGGAGTGGAGGAAGTTGGAGGAGGTCCAGCAGGAGTTACTGAGGAGCAAAAAGGAGCTCCAAGAGGAGCTGATGAAGGAGCAACAAGAGGAGGAAAAGATCCGCGATGAACTGAGGAAGAGTAGGGCGGAGGTTAGTGAGCTGGCAGTCATTGCTGAGGAGGTGAAAAAGGAACAGGAGCAGATAGAGGAGGGGCTACGAAGGAAAGAGGAGGAGGTAAGGGCTCTAAAAGAGGAGGTGCATGAGGCTCACAGGGGGAGTGAGAAGGAGGTGTCTCTCCTTCAAGAGAAGGTTCAAAAGGAAAAACAGGAGCTCCTGAAGGAGCTGCAGAAGAGGAGAGATGAGGTCAAAGACCTTCAGGAGGAGGTGAAGGAGGAGCGCCAGAGGAGGGAGGAGGTGCAAGACGACTTGAAAGGTGTTCAGCAAAACATGGAGGTGATGGAGGAGAGCCTGACCTCCCTGAAGAGTCAGGTACAGAACCATCCCAGGGGGAGGAGGAAGATGAGCAGAGGAGGTGAAAGCTAAGTCAGACTCTGTTCCAGGTGTTGGATCTGAGCCGCAGCCGGGAGCGAGCACGAAAGGAGGTGAAGGAGAAGGAGGAGGAGAGCCAGCAGATGAGGGAAGGCCTAAGGGTGGCCCTGCAGGAGATGACTACTCTGAAGGCTCTCCTTCAGGTAGGGCGCCTCCTGTTGGATGCCCACAGGCTTTCAGTATGAGGTCATAATGTCTCTCCTCTTTGACTCCTCCCCCAGGACAGCCACAATGAGGGGGAGCGTCTGAGGAGCGCACTGGCACAGAAGAAGGAGGACATGGAGAAAATCAGAGAGGAGAACAAGCAGGCGGCTAAGGAGGAGGTGGAGGAGCTGAGGGCCAGAGTCAAAGGTCTGGAGAAGAGAAGGAAGGAGGTGGTGGAGGAGCTGGAGAGGAGGAGGGAGGCTGAGGGGAGGTGGAGGAGTCAAGTGGAAGAGTTGGAGAAAGGGCAGGAGGTTCTCCACATAGAGATCCAGACACTAAGGAGTAGACGGGAGGAGGAAAACAGAGAGTGGAGGTCCAAGATGGAGGAGAAGGAGGAGGAGGCAAGGAGGAAGATCCAGGAGAGTCAAGAAGAGCTGAGAAGGTTGACAGCATTGATGGAGGAGCAGAAAGCTCAGATGGATGGACTGAGGAGGAGAAACGTCCAGACAGGAGAGGATGTGAGTTTTAACTGAGAACGTTCCTGAACCTCCTGAATGAAGTCCTCCTAACTGCAGCTTCTGTTTCAGGAGGAGGAGCAAGAGGGAGAGGAGGAGCAGGTTTCCTCTGAGAAGGAGCAGCTGAGGAAGGAGCTTCAAAAGAAAGAGTCTGAGGTAACATGGACTCCTTCATCTGAGCTGAGAGTAGCACAGCTCCTCCTCCTCCTCCTTCATTATTCTTCTTGTCCAGTTCTACATGCTGACGCAGAGGAACAAGGAGCTGGAGGAGGAGCGGGACCGGTTCCGATTGGCTCTGGAGAGGACAGAGGCCGCCATGATTGGCTACAGGCAGCGAGCGAACCTCAGGACTGGTTCTAACCCAGAGGAGGTCAGTCTATCTTCTGATTGGTTGGATGGGTTCTGTTCCATCATCTGTAGTTAGATGGAGGACATGCGTCTCCTCAGGCTGTGGAGGACAGACTGCTGGTCCTGCAGCGACTGGTGGCTGAACTGGAGCTCGACCAGATGAGGATGAAGAAGAAGAATTCCCACCTGGAACAGCAGAAAGACAAGCTGAAGAGGGACAGAGATGCACTGAAGGACACACTGAGACAGGTGAGACAGATTGAGACACACTGAGACAGGTGAGACACAATGAGACAGATCGAAACAGGTGAGACACACTGAGAAAGGTGAGACAGATTGAGACACACTGAGACAGATGAGACAGGTGAGACACACTGAGAAAGGTGAGACAGATTGAGACACACTGAGACAGATGAGACAGGTGAGACACAATGAGAAAGGTGAGAAAGATCGAGACAGGTGAGACACAATGAGACAGGTTAGACTCAATGAGACAGGTGAGACACAATGAGACAGGTGAGACACAGGTGAGACAGATCGAGACAGGTGAGACACACTGAGAAAGGTGAGACAGATTGAGACACACTGAGACAGGTGAGACACAATGAGACAGGTGAGACAGATCAAGACAGGTGAGACACAATGAGACAGGTGAGACAGATCAAGACAGGTGAGACACACTGAGACAGGTGAGACACAATGAGACAGGTGAGACAGATCAAGACAGGTGAGACACAATGAGAAAGGTGAGACAGATCAAGACAGGTGAGACACAATGAGACAGGTGAGACAGATCAAGACAGGTGAGACACACTGAGACAGGTGAGACACAATGAGACAAGGTGAGACAGATCAAGACAGGTGAGACACAATGAGACAGGTGAGACAGATCAAGACAGGTGAGACACAATGAGACAGGTGAGACAGATCAAGACAGGTGAGACACAATGAGACAGGTGAGACAGATCAAGACAGGTGAGACACACTGAGACGGATTTCTTAAGTCCTCTTACTTCCTGCCTTGTCCAGTGTTCTGAAGACACTTCTGGTTGAATATTGAGATAAATGTATTGATGCACATTGATGAAGACCTTCCTCGTATCTCAACAACCGGACAGAAAACGTCTCCCTAGGCCAGTCCAAATCAAATCCACACACAGTTACATGTGGCGTCCCCCAGGGGTCGGTCCTTGGCCCCATCCTCTTCATCCTTTACCTTACCCCCCTTGGCCAAATCATCAGCCGCCACAATATCTAATTCCAGTGCTATGCTGATGACCTACAGCTCTATGTAAATGTAACAGCTGACCCCCCACCCTCACAGTCATCCCCATCAAAACCCACCACCTGTCTGGTGGAGATAAAGGTACGGATGGAGCAACACTTTCATCAACTCAATAGCTCCAAAACTGAAGCCATCCTGGTTGGAACTCCTCATCAATCCAAATCATCATCCAAATGCATGCGTGCCCACTTACACACATATACATCCACATGCATGCACCCGTTCGCGCACTAACACACCCACTACTACAGCTCCACCCGTTCCTTACCGTCTTCCATATGGCACCATGTTCTCAGGCTCCTCAGATGTTGCTTGAGATTCGCGTTGTTCTTTCCTGCCTTGTTGAAGCTGCAGGAAGGTGGCGTCCTTCCTCTGGTGTTTTCCTTCATGTTGTAAACCAAATGGCTCCATACATCCAGGCGATGTTAAACAAGCCGCACCCTGGTATCCGTAATGACTGCGAAGTTGAGCTATGCTAGTACTAACTGAGCGCTGTGGGGCCCTTTGGGACGGGCGCCGTGTAAACAAACAGTGCAAAGAAGCATAATCTTCTATGAAGCTCAAGAAACACTGATATTAACAATACAAATTAAACATAAACAATTACATTTCTTAACGTCCATTCAATGGATGGTAAATTTCGTCTGGTCTTAGTCTCGTTGACGAAAATCTTTTTTTATTTTCTGGAAGCTTACTTATATAGCTTACTTATATATATAGGTTTGGGAATGTTTCGGGTCGTCTTGACTCAACCCTGTGAGAACAGTCCTGAGACGTTCCAAACACCACGATCATGTTGGAAACTTGTAACTCAGGTGTTTTCTCACTCATTGATTCCTCACTGTCAGGTGGAGGAGGATCGATGGAGGCTCAGGCAGCAGCTCTCACTCGGCTCTGGGTCCCAGGTGAGACTCACACTGGTGGAGACGTCTCAGCTAACGGCTAAATCCTGGTTTATACTCAGAAACCAGGTCGTCTGCATGTGTGTCGCAGTTAACACAGATATGCCCCGCCCCTTCTGCTGACAGGAGGCCATTGATTGGTCAATTCTACCACTCTACACTATGCATGTTTACTGTTTGGTACCTAATGGCAGAAACTCTGGCTGTAGTGCCGTCAAAACGCCTGGCACACCTCGGACACTAACCCAGACACGCTAGTTTGTAGCACCGTGCGACGGTCAGTCTTTGAGGCATGTTCACGGGTGAACTGTGTGTCGTCCGGCGTTTGATGTAGACGGCGAACAAGCTTGTCAAACAAACACATGATTCTCCCTCTAGTGCTCTGGTGTGAAATAAAATAGCACAGACTGCGCTTCAAAATTGGGCATAAATCAAAAATACCTGCGTCGTTCCTGCAACAAGCTAACTGCGACACACTGCTGCGGGATAACCAGCCCTGAACAGTGGGTCTAATTATAACAGGTGTGTTTGGTTGGTCAGGCGTCTGAGAACTCCACCGAGGTCGAGCGGCTGAGACACCAGGTGACAGAGCTGGAGGACCAGGTGAGATCACCATAGAAGAAGAGTTTCTGTATCCGATTTTTCAGGTGGGTGCTGATGATGTCATCATATCTCCTCCTTTAAGTTGAGTCAGCTGCATCTCTCATTGGCTGTGGACCAGATGCAGAGGGCGGAGTTTATTGAGCAGTCGTCCAGAAACAGCCAATGGCTGCTCTCTCTGAGGCACGACCTCAACGATTCGCTGGCTGCCGTCTCCAGCCATCCAATCCCAGCCGTCCTCGAGTCTGAAACGCAGCGATTGGACCGCAGCCTGAGGGAGGAGGAGCTTAGGATGTCTCTGAGCCAATCATAAGAGGGAAACTTTCAATGTGAAGCTGCTTCGCTCTGATTGGACAGGTTCTATCTACAGGAAGTTATTTATTCAAAACTGACCAATCAGAAGAGACCAAAAATGTTACAGGAAATAAACCTTCAGGTACAAAGTTACAGTCATGACTATTTACCTCTGATCTATCTTCTTTAAGAACACTTTCTACAGTCTGCAAATCTATCTGCAGAACTGGTATAGATGCGTTCTGATTAGTTGGACTGTTTTATTTTATGTTTACTGTATTTAAAGGTTATTTATTGTTTATAAAAGGATCAATAAACCAAAGTGTTTATAAAACAGGATGCGTTTTTGTTTATCCTGATTTTCTGAATGCATCACAGCTCAACATCTACCAGACTGGGTCCAGTGTCCATTTGGCTTCAGTCTCTTAGCTGCAAATGAGAATCCAGTAAAGGATTCAATTCTAGTCAGTTTATTTCTATAGTGCCAATTCATTACACATGTCATCTCAAGGCACTTTACAGTTCACCGGTCAGATTGATTCAAAGTTTTCTATCTAAGGAAAACCAGCTGATTGCATCGACTCATTGACTCTTCAGCAATCCCTCAATTTAGAAAAGCATGCTTGTAGCGACAGTAGAGAAGAACACTCTTTGAACAGGGAAGAAGCCTCCAACAGAACCAGGCTCCAGTGTGGCGGCCATCTGCTGAAGGCCCACTGGGGTTCAAAGGAGACAGAAGCAGACATAGAAAAAAGAAGCATAAAATACAAAAGGCATTCTGTCCCGCCAGCTCCACAGGAAGCCCGTCCCAGAAACCCCCACAGCCAGACGAACGGACAGGCTCGAGGAGCCAGCTCCCATGTCAGGAGGGATGAAGGAGCACATCCAGTTAGTCACAGTCAGAGGCGCAGGACTACACTGGAAAACAGGCTAACTCCAACATCTAGAAACAAAGGTGATGGCAGCAGCACGGCTGATATTTCTCTCCAGGATGGAGTCACAGCCAAACAGGAACAGACCAGATATGAAGCTACTATGAGAAAAAGCAGAGATTGAACTAAAGGTCTAAAACTAAGGATGGTTCCTCTGGTTCTGGTTCCCAGGAGAACATGACTGACTTACTGGTTCGTATGGACCTGCTAGAACTGCTCAACATTATTTCTGACAGACATTTTGAATGGAAAAAAAACTTCCTGGATGGGAAGAGAAGCGTCTTTAAACTTGGAATCAAAGTCCAGTGGATTGTTTCTTAACTTTTTTGGAACAAATTCAATTCCTACATTATGACTCTTTCTTAAATCTTTCTCTGGTGACCCTCCTCTGGTGTGTTAATCTATTATAGATATTGGGAACAGTTCCTGTGAGTTTAGCCGGATCAAAGGCAGAGATGGTCGACTCCACTGAAGGCGGATCTATGCTGAACATCTATGAACCAGTCTAGATATGCTGGATCTGTCTGCTTGGGAAGCGGGGATGGAGGGGGCCAGATGTTTCACCAACAGCCTATCAGATCGATTAACCCTGAAAATGAGTCTAATGATGTTTTATTTATGAGCCACGCCTGATTCCTTCTCTATGTTTTTATCCTTCATGTAAAAAAGAATCTAATAATTTAATCTTAAATTTAACCTTCAATAATTCAACCTGCTTCTTTTTTTATGTGATTTTCAGTCTTTAATGCTTTAAAATGTTCGATCCGTTCTGAAGGTCTGATGTTCTGATGATGTGAGTCTGTTTCCATCAGCTGAACCAGACGATGGACCCTGAGAGCTTTAGAACAGCCTGTTTTTGACCTGCAGCTGGAAACATCTGTCTCTGCCCAGCATGTTGTTTCCTGCACCATAGATGATCTGCTGGAAATAAAAACAGGTGCGGCTGAGAGCGGCGCCTCCCTCTGGTTGATGGAGGGGAGGACGCTCCGCCTCCTGCAGGTCCAGCTCTCCATCCTGTGTTGATGTGCTGCAGTGTTTGTTTATGGAAGTCTCTCTGTCACTCAGCTGGCTGATAATCCTCGTCTATTTTTACCTCCCCCCTCCTCGGTGTTTCAGCTGTGCTTCCCCTGACGCTGCTCAGGTTCCACACTTTCAGCAGGGAAGCGTTTGGATCTGCAGCACCGAGCCTCAGGTACCGTGTTCCCCGTTTATCTGCCTCACTTTCAGGTCACAGACGTTGGAGGTTTGGGTTTGTTGTGGAGGACGAGTCCAGCTGGGTTTCCTGCTGCCGTAAACTGATCTGAGTGGTAATTAAAGAGGACGTTAAAAACCGGACCTCCTGCTGCTGGGTTTGAATAAACGCCCCCAGCTGCAGGCCTTTAAAACTGAAGCGTTTGGTTGTTGATGTTACAGGGAGCTGAGGATCCATGTTTATCTTCTCTAGGCCACGTTTTACAGAAAACAATGATTTGATGAATTCATTGTGATCAGTCTGCAGGTAACTTCATGTTAAGTTGCTTCACTTCCTCCTATGTCCGTCACCATGGTAACTGATGCTGCAGACCATCTATGTGGAGCTTCAGGAGCTCAAGTTAACAAATTAAGGTCGACGGTTGTGGAAAATTTGGATTATTTCCCTTTTGGTTTTAATAAAAGTAACAAAGCAAGAAGGAAAATTAAGATCCCTTAGAAAATTCTTCGGATTCTCAGTCTGAATACAGACTGAAGGCGAAGCCATTTAATTGGAAAATTACTGTTTTACAGGATATTAAAGAAAAGAGAGAAATAGAACATTATGGATTACACAAACAATAAAAAAAAACCCAGATATTAAAGGCATAAAGGAAAACAAACTTTTCATCACTAAGATTCAAACGCTGCAGAATCTAACATGTTTTAGTTCTTATTTTATTTGTTTTATTGATTTTCTGTCAGTTAATTTCATACAGAGGAGCAGGAATAAAATGCTGCCTCATCTTGTTTGGTTCTGCTTCTGGAAACAGATTAAGGAGGTTTATAGAGACTCGAAGGCTCCGCCTGGAAACATATTTCTGACTGAAGCGGTTTAGAACTTTGAAATGTCTTTTCATAAAGAGGCATCCAGGGTTAAAAACGATGATTTGATCCATTTTCTGGATGTTTGTCAGGATCTGAGCTGCAGCAGCTTTACTGATTTCCACTGTGAATAAACTGGTTTATTGATCCGACCTGCTGGGAATCAATCCTGCTGATGTTTTAATGATGTTAGTGACAAACTTTATGTAGCTGTAAAGGTTTAGATTTAAAACCACACGTAGTCAGTGAGCCTCACAGACAGTGTTGTATAAAGTACTGAAATCTAGGAGTAAAGTAAAAGTATAAGTACGTCTCCAAAATATGACTTTGGTAAAAGTCCAAGTCACTGAAATGTTACTTAAAAGTAAAAGTCTTAAAGTATCTGAAATGGCTTGCACTTAAATATAAGAATTACTGTAAAAATTGATGTACTCAAGTAATGTAGTGAAAAGTAGAAGTAAAAAGTAAGTCCAGTTTACATTTTGGTAAACTGGACTTACTTGAAGGTTAAATTCATTTAAAATAATTTACACAACCAAGTGTAGGATAAACGAAACAGGCGTATCCTATTGGTGTTGATGAACGAACCCAGGCAACCCCGCCTACCTTTGTAGTCAGTAGGTGGGGTCAAAACACTTGCGTTTCTCTCGCTCGTTTTATTTATTTATTTTTTTACTTAGTAACTAAACCAAACATTGAAAATGTATCGGAGTAAAAGTATGCAATTAAGTTTGTAAATGTAGTGAAGTAAAAGTGAAAGTTCTCAAAAAATGTATACTCTTGTAAAGTATGAAGTACTCCTAAATATACTTAAATACAGTAGTGAAGTATTTTTACTTTGTTACTATACAACACAGCTCACAGAGATATAAAGCTGTGTGTCATCAGCGTATAGAGGAGGCGCTGGAAGATCTGAGCTCCTGGGATCAGATAGGCGTTAGTCAAAACTGGGTCAGGATCGAACCGTTGAGGAACCCCATGATTCAATGTTTCCTGACCAGATTTAAAGTCACCAAATAACAGAGTAATCCCTGCCTGCCGACTAAGATCTGAACCAGTTGAGCCCAGTACCAGTGACCAGCCAGTTACTGGGATCCAGTCATACCTAGACTGAAGTTCTAGACCCATTTGTTCAGAAATGACCTTTTCTATATACATCATATTCTGACTGATCGTTTATCATTAATGCATCTGGATACAGTAGTTGACATTTATAAACTCCACTTCCTTGATGGGTCCCTGGCTGTTCTCCTAAGATTTATTTTTAAACATCAATCTTTGTACTAAAATATTCTTTCTGCCATGATTTGCTGACATTAAGATCTAAAGAGAAGCATCATCTCCTGGTCAGACCCTGTAATTCAGTGAAAGGATGGAGTCAGAGTAAAACACATGTTCATTGAGGGGATTTGCTGGGAGTTGGAGGGAAGTGGGCTGCCATTCGGCCGGCATTTCACTGGGAAAGGCCGTTTAGAATGGCTGCTACTGTAAGAGGTTTGATGAAGGCAGTTTATAGGGAAATATTTATTATTTAAAGCATAAAGTATAAACAGCTGAGAACTTTCCAGGAGAAGAACCTGAAGCATCATGAAGGCCGATCAAACCTAAAGCCTGCTGGGGATTTGTTCTCTTGTTGGCAGATTCAATAGGTTCATTTAGTGTTCTGTATGTTCCATCAGTTTTATATTCTTCCAAAACATTTAGTTTCAAACCAGCAGCCACCTTAGAAAAGTGATGAACGTCATCAGCTCGCTCAGTTTTAACAAAACTTTAGAGATTATTTACTTCGCCCTCCTTCCTGCTCCTCCTGCAGCAGCTGAGTTGGTTTCAGTTTGAAAGGAAAATCCAGATTCTCTGTAAAGCTTCAGGTTTACATCCAGTGTCGGATTCTGACCTTCAGCTAAAGACGTTTCCACAGCAGTGCTTCTGCTCGGTGGGAATCAGTGAGATGTTCAGAGGAAACACCTGGATCTTTGGATCTTAAATCTGATGAAACTTCAGTTGTTTTTCCTGTTCCTTGTATTTCTGTAGGAGCTGAACAAGAACCAGAACAACCAAAAATTGACTTTAAATGTTGGAGCAAAGAGAAAACATGACGGACATTTAAAGGAAGATGGAAACATCTATGAAACCAGGAGACGTTTGATCCAGGAAAATAAAAACCAACTGAAATCCAGGCAGAGAACACAGAAATATTTTCCCATCCTTTAGGTTTAGTTTTTCCTCATGGGGACTGGAAGGAAGGAAGAAACAGAGGAGAGATGTGGAAACCAAAGCAGAGAGGAGAGCAGCAGCAGCTCAGCAGAGTTCAGAGGCTCCTTCACGGCTCTGAGCTCCATCGCCATCCAGGCTGGACGCTCACAGATCATCGCCTCAGTTCTCAAGGTAGGAAAATAAAGAGAAAGACCAGATGAAGGTTCAACAGAGAGGCTGAGGAAAAACCTTCATCCGTGTTTCTCATCAAAAGAAATCGGAGGGTTTTATTCTAAGCAGGTTGAGCTTCAATTCATCCCATAAAATCATAAAAAACACAAACTTTAAACAAACAGACGGTTTCAGGTAAAATCAACATTCAGACCCAGTAAATTAGAACATCCTTTGACTAAAATAAATAAAATTTAAACCACATTTCTTAAATCGAATGCTTTGATTAGTCTGATTGATACTCTAATCTTCTTTCTTTTGGAGTATTTTTTTTGTTTTTACGGCACTAGTGGCTCGATTTTTGGACAGTAGGCTGAGGAAACTCATCAAAATTTATATAAACAAATACTTAAATAAAAATAAACCTTTTAACTTGGATCTTTAAATGAGACAACTGTCTGAAAGGCCTTTAAGGTCTAATTAAAGCAAGCAAACAAACTGCTCAGTATAAAAACCTTCAAAACTTTTCCCTTAAAGAGTTTTATTATGTTAAATTAATTTATAAAAGCGAGTTTTAAATCTGTTTTTATTCCATCATGTTTTCATGTTTGTGTTTAATGGAAGTAAAGTTTATATTTAGATCATTTAAGGCTCTTTGTTTTGTCTGAAATGATTTTAGCTGCCAGAGGAATGAAGCTCAGGTTAAATGAAGGTTCAGCATAGTTTAGATTTTAAAGCTGATGGATGTTTTAATATATTATAAATGAAACATTTAGCAGAGAATTTAAACAATCTGATGAAATGTTTTTGTTTTCTGACACTTTAACGATTAAACCAGAGTTTCATTAAGCTGTCAGTTTAAAGGCTGTTGTCTCCTGGTCTCTGGAGGTCGTTCAGACATTCGGCGGCGTTCCACGTGCCGCTTCCTGTTTTAGCCCATCAGCTGTGTGGCTGTGTGCGTCTCCTCACGCCTCACCATGTGTCTGTTTCTGCTCCACATGCCAGAGATACCGTATCTCAGAGGAATGCTGCAACACAAACACACACAGATCCACTCAGGACGGTCAGAGGAGGGAATAAAAAACTCATTTCTTTCATTAGTGATGATATTAAAAGATCCAGGTCAGAAAACAGCTGATTAACTCTTTTATTTATAGATGTGAGGATTTAGCTTGATTCCAGCTTCATGGTGGGACAGAGATCAGCACTGCTGCCCTGCAGCCGGACGCTCCAGGACCTTCTTTAGCTTCCCCTATGAACTTCCCCAGTCCTCCATGTTGATGGTTGAACTCTCTCCTGGTTTCCTCTCATGACTGATTGGTTATTTTTTAGCTCTTCATCTCCTCTGTGGATCATTTGTTGTGTTGATGCTTTCTTAATATATGAGATGAACTCGGGTTCTATTCAGGATCCAGTCAGAAAGATCAAAGCCCCTCAGCTACGCTGCAAGGATCAGGCTGGAATGAATCTGGTTAAATTAAGAGTTAGTGACTTTTAACAGAACTTTATTTACTCAATTCAAACAATGGAATCAATTATTAACCCTTTAAAGCCCTCGATCCAAGAATAAAATAAAACAGAAAATTACTTTTTTGTTTGAATTCCTCTTATTTAGCCTTTTAACAAAAATATGTAAAAAGAAAAAACAGAAATACATTTTTGATATTAATAATTTATTACTATGCGATAAGTCAAGATTATTTTTTGTGTAGTCTTCACTGGCTGTTATCAGGTATATCTGTTGATTGTGTACAATAGGATTTTTGAGCAAAGTTTCTTACCATTAAATATATTAAATTATGTATGTGTCAGACGCAAAATATTTCAGAAACCGTATGTATCAAATACGATACATTTGGCATTATAGGGTTAATATAAAAACAAGTGTCAGCTAAAAATAATTAAATAAGGAGCTTGTTTTATTGTAGTTGCCCTTCATCTGACACAGAACATAAAATGTTGTTAAAAGCTGAATAAAATCCTCCATGTTCTGTGGAAGTGAAACTCCTTATTCTGGCTTTAATCTTCCTCAGAGCGGCTTCAAGGTGAGCTCCCTCCTGCAGTCTGTCTCTGCGGGACAATAAACGGCCATCTTTGCTTCACTTATTAAATAATGTAAAAGTCGAGCCTTTGGCTTATTTTTCCTGTTCAGGTGATCTCCTCCTATAAATGGATCATTTATAAAAACTGCCCCAAAAAGACTAAAAACACAAATTAAAAGGCTAAAAATCACCTTTAGTCTTGTGCATTCCATTAAAAACCTGGAAGACATTTTCAGACAGACCGTAAAAAGGAAACTCGTTTAAAACACCCTGATTAATATCCGATAAAAACCAGTTTGAGGCGACGGCGCCGTGTAAAATCCTCCATTGGAGATCACCAGTTAATTTCCTAACTGGAGGTTTATATAAAGTCCTTTTTTCTAAAGTTTTTCTGTCCAGATGCAGAGCGGTCGGTTCTGATGGTGTCTTTGGTTGATCACTTTTCTTCAGCTGTGCTAAAGGTCTTTCTGGTCCATATTGGATAAAACTGTCTCTGTGGGTCCAGGATGGAGAGCAGAGGTCTGCTGCGTTCAGGGAAGCAAGGATCAATGAACCGTTAGTGGACATTAAAGCTGAATCAAAGCTTATTTAAGGCTTTTAAAGGTCGCTGTGCTGCAGACGTTCTGACTAAAATAACTTGGCAGCAGCGAGTAACGAGTCCTAATTAAGTAGCTGGAGGTTTTTAAGGTAATCTGGACAGAAACACGTTCTCCTTTATTTCCTGTCAATGTTAGCTTAGCCCACTGATGCCTGCAGTTATTACATGTTTATAGAAGAAATATTGATGCATTTAGGAGTAAACCAGATGATGTTGGGGTTGTGAGTTTGACTATTGCACCAAAAATAAACAGATATTTAGGCAAATTTAGGGCAAATATACAACAAACTAAAATATGGTAACTAATAAAAGACTGAATACACAATTCATCTCAGGTTTTATGTTGTAGAAGCAATAAATAAATGTTTTTATTTTGCATCCTAAGGAGAGACAGTGAATTCTTGGCAGTTTAGATTAACATGGATTAGATCTTTCTCTGGTTTCAGGATTAAATCAAAATTACTTTTTTAACATTTTAAGTTAAATTTCTTAATGATTTCTCTGAGAACAAAGATTATATATCTGGTTTAGTGAAATGATCATAGATTCATTATTAAACCTGCTGAGTTTTTAGAAGTGAAACTGTTGGTTTGGTTTGTTTGTTGGTCCAGAGCGGTTCTCTGATCCACCTCCAGCTGGTCCAGTTCCAGCCAGGACTCTGCCAGATCGGATCAAACCAGGAGGAAAACCACATCCTGATCCAGGAGCTCCTGCAGCTGCTGGAAAAACTCCAGGTCAAAAACATCAACAGATGATAGATGATGGTCAGAGGAGGAGCTCCAGGCTGCAGATTCACTGCAACTGATGAGTTGATGTTTCTACAGAAACATGAGCCTGAGGTGATGGCTGTGGTGGAGAAGAAGCAGAAGGAGAGACTGAGGATGAGGAGGGACGCAGGGAGGAAACAGAAGCAAGAGGAAGAGCTGAAAGAGGCGATGAAGGCGTCTCTGAGCGAGGGATGGTCGCTGCTCCTCCGCCTGCTGGAGAGACGGCTGGAGGTCCTACAGATGGCTTCAGACGTCTTCAGCAGAGTATTTGAGGAAGGAGGGATGGATGGAGGAGGGATGGAGGAGGGATGGAGGAGGGATGGAGGAGGGATGGAGGAGGTCCTTAAAGAGACGGCAGCTAAAGCTGAGCGCTGACCTCTGGAGCTCAGTGGGACAGAAAAGATCAACCTATCAGGGTTTATCTTAGCATCCAGACAGAGTTTCCAAAACAGATCAGATTTATATAATCTACAGGCTGTGTTTATTTCTGGGCATTAAAAACAACAACAGACACTTTAATAGGAATAAAGAACGATATAAACATGGATGGAAGGTCTGCTGGGCTGCAGAGAAGACACTCATGAGATCATCTGAGTGAAATATGAGAGAGGATGTGAATAAAAGCACAAGCAGCATCCATAAAAACAGATTTAAAAGTTCTGCATTATAACTGATTGATGTGAAAATACATAACTTAAAAAGGCTATACAGTAGCAGCCATTCAAAATGACCCTTCCCAAATTACCTCCCTCTCAGAGTCGGGTTAGTTTTTTGTTTCTCACTGAGAAACGTCTCATTTTCCTTCGGCCTCCCTCTGCTTTTTACCATCATTAATGTCCGCCGTCATACTGAGTAACCCTGACAGGTGTGAAATATTAAACACAAAAAGAAACTTCACTTTATTTATACCCACTGCGGCAAACCTTTATTAGATTCATCAAAATGTTTTTGAAATTAATTAACTGAAAGCGAGAAGCAGCATTTAATCTTTTGTTTCTAATTATCCTTCTTAATGTCTTTTCTTTTACACACCTGTGGAACAAGTATCTATTTTAGCAGCTCATTTTATCTGGTGTTCCCCAAGGTTTCACCTTTGGACCCCTTTCTCTCCAGTTTGTTGAGAATAAATATCTACATTTTAAAGGCGATAGATAACTACTGCTGGCCAGTGAGGGGCGCTCTCGCTAAGCTCTCTCTTATTCTTTACCTTTTGCCTGCCGTTTGAACTGTGGTCTGATCCAAGATGGCCGCCCTCTAGGCATGTCGGATCGACGCCGCCAGCATCCAATGAGGCGTCTCCCTATATAATGTCTATGGCCAGGTCCCATGAAGCCAATGCTAGGTTAAGCAAACTTTAACTAACCCGTCTGAAAGGAAAGCGTGTATTCTTAGAGTCTGAAGCTTTACTGATGTTTATTTTTGTTTTGCTTCTTTTTTTAACATTAATCTAAGAAATGTAACACAGAGAAGAAATGTATCAGTTTTAATACGGAGCTACTAGGATCCGGCGACACCTCAGCTGCGTCTAATGTGACATCAACCGGCTATTCCGATTGGTGCAGATTCATTTTGTGTCGATGTTGTCGTGGTAACCAGAAGCGAATATTTCTATATTTTGCCACTGTCGAAAGGTTTAAAACTATTATTTTTGTTGTTTAATAAAATGAAGATTTTTACCGTTTAACTTTAGAGATTCTATATTGTTTCTGAAAAAGTGATTAATTTTTGATATGATTTGTATCTATGATCTTTAAATTAAACCATCGATAGTTTCCCACCTGCCTTTGTTTTCATGCTGATCCTTCATTCAGGCCTATTTTACTGTCTGCAGTTTGCCGCTGGCATCGACAGATTAGAGGATCTGCAGATTAAAGCAGATGAAGACAAACTGACTGAAGTCCAGCTCTCCTTTGACTTCATCAGAAAAGGTAAACATGTTTGTTTGACTTTAGTCTCTATAATCTGAGACATGGAGAGAATCTTCATTAATGTCATTTCTGACGTCCTATATTCTGGTTTAGAGGCTTAATATTTGACACCATAAATAAACATGGAGATAAGAACAATAAGTGGCTGTAGAGCAGCTGAAGTTATTTATCTGGTTTATTTTTTAGAGTTGAACTGATTAGAAGCTGATTTCAGGTCACAGACAGGATGATATTTCTATCTCTGGCTTGCAGATCTTCTGGGAAAGTCCCTGCAGCTTTTAACCAGCAGCAGCCTCCTGCTGCAGAAGCTCAGGCAGCTGCAGAGGACTGAGGCCCTCCAGAGGACAGGAAGGGTACTGCAGGACGGAGAAGCTGAGCTGGAGCAGGTCAAACTTCATGATGATCAGCTTCAAACTAGGAACTTATCTGATCACAGAGCTTAAACTAATATTTGTTCACTAAGTTTGAATCATTTACTGTAAGGAAAACTAGTATTTGAACACCCTATTATTTTGGACGGGTTTGAAACTGTCCTACTAGGCGCATCTTCACTGATAGTAATCTGAAAAAAGATCCAGAAATCACAATATATGATCACTGTTTATTTGTACGATACAGCTGCAAATAAGTATTTGAACATCTGTCTATCCGCTAGAATTCTGCCCCTCAGGTACCTGTTAGTCTGCCTTCAAAATGTCCACCTCCACTACATTTATTATCCTAACTTACACTGAAAAAAACATCTAGAAATAAGTGAAAATGTCTTAAATTAAGTGTATTTGCCCTTAATTTGAGCAGGTAAATACGATGATTTGCCAATGAAATTAGTATCTTTACTCTTAAAATAAGATAATTAGATAATATGAACTTGAAATACGACAATTCAATTATTTTTTCTTCTTTTAAATGTAAATTGTCTTGTTCCATTGGCCATGTTTCTAACTTTCATCCTAAATTAGGGAAAAAAGGCACTTATTTTAGAAAAAAAATACGTAGATTTCATTTTTTGCATTGCAGATGCACCTGTTTGAGGTCGTTAGCTACATAAAGACACCTGTCCACCCCATACAATCAGTGAGAATCTAACTACTAACATGGCCAAGACCAAAGAGCTGTCTAAAGACACTAGAGGCTGGAAAGGGCTCTGGGGAAATCGATAAGCAGCTTGGTGAAAAAATAGAAATAGAAAAATGAAGAAGCTAAACATGACTGTCAGTCTCCCTCAGACTGGGGCTCCATGCAAGATCTCACCTGGTGGGTCTCAATGACCCTAAGAAAGGTGAGAGATCAGCCCCTACTACACGGGAGGAGCTGGTCAATGACCTGGATAGAGCTGGGACCACCGTTTCCATGGTTACTGTTGGTAATACACTAAGACCTCATGATTTGAAATCATGAATGGTACAGAAGATCCCCCTGCTTAAACCAGCTCATGTCAAGACCCGTCTTCAGTTTGCCGACGACCGTTTAGATGATCCAGATTAGTCATGGGAGAAAGTCATGAGGTCAGATGAGACCAAAATTGAACTTTATGTTCCTAATTCAACTAACCGTCTTTGGAGCAAGAAAAATGATGAGAACCATCCCAGGAGAGGATGAAAGGAGCCACGTATTGCCAGATTTTGAGGTACAACCTCTTTCTCTCAGTCAGAGAATTGAAGATGGGTGGAGGCTGGGTCTTCCACCATGACCCTGACCCAAAGCTCACAGCCAGGATAACCAAGGAGCGGCTCTGGAAGAAGCAGATCAAGGTTCTGGACTGGTCGAGCCAGTCTCCAGAGCTAAACCCAATAGAGAATCTGCAGTATGGAGGGAGCTCAAACTCTGTTTATCAGCGAAAGCCCAGAAACCTTCCTGATCTAGAGAAGATCTGTGCGGAGGAGTGGGCCAAAATCCCTCCAGAAACGTTTGACCTCTGGAATTGCAAACAAAGGCTACTGGACCAAATATTAACTCTGATTTTCTCAGGTGTTCAAATACTTATTTGCAGCTGTATCATACAAATGAATAGTTAAAAAATTATATCTTATGATTTCTGGATATTTTTCTTTAGATTAGGTCTCTCACTGTAGGTATGCACCTACGATGACAAGTGTCAGAACTTGCATAATAGCAGGGTGTTCAAATACTTTCCTCACTGTATGTCTGGGTTTCATGTTAATGGGAATATAAAGTTTACAATAAAACAATAAAGTTTTTATAATCTGTAGCCGATCATGTGATTGATCAGTCAACTAGAAACAGAATCAATCAGCTGATTCCCCAGTGATGCTGTTTGAGGTGATGCTGATTCCTCTCCTCAGAGCTCCAGCTGCTCCCAGCACAGCCGAGGCGCGGTGCTGCAGCTGGAGGAGCTGGTGGAGGCGCTGCAGGACCGCAGGAGGAGAGCCGACCAGGCCTGCAGGCTGCAGCTGCAGCAGGCAGAGGCGTCTCTGAGGAGGAAGGAAGAGTCCAACAGAACCGGCTCTGGAACGAGACCCAAGTCTCCCAGTCAGGTCTGACATCAGAACATCTCCGCTGTTTGGTTTTCATGGTTATAAACTGGAGAACGGTTGGAGTTCTGTCAGCAGAGTTCCTGTTTAAACCAGAAAAACATAGAAAAGCAGAAACGTTCAGAAATGAGGAGTTTGATTTCTGTCTTTGTTTCGTCTAATCTTTGGCCGAACATCTAGATTATAATCTGCCTGAATAAAAACTAGAATAATAATAGTAAAAATAAACTGACTAACATCAGCTGCTCTCTGCACAGCAGAACCAGAACCGACTGAAGTCTGGATCCACTTCAGAGCTGCATTCTAGACCCTGGTCAGAACCAGAACCTCTAAACCAGCCACAGGTCCTTAAAGATCTAAACCCAGAACCTGGATCCAGATTACAAGAACCAGAACCAGAACCAGATTTACACCTGAACTTTCAGTCTAGATTAAATGATGTCAGAGATCTAGAATCTGGACCCGGGTCAGCAAAGACCGGCATCCTGCTGCCCAGTTTTAGATCAGGACAGACCACTGGAACCAGTTCAGTGGCTGAACTGGTGACTCAGAGATGGACCCAGTCTACTTCTGGATCAGAGACCAGAACCCTGCAGTCTGAGTCCAGCTCAGCTGAAAACACACACCTGAAAACTGGATCCAGTTCAGACCAGAAGACACCAGACAGAAAATACAGACCAGAACCCAGAACTGGACCAAGATCTGGATCAGAGATAAACCAGAACCAACAGCTAGTGGAGAACAGGGACCCAGCATTAGGATCCGTTCTGAAACCCCGACCCAGAATCCAGGATCTGAACGCATCTGGATCTGATGTAAACCCAGGATCCGGATCAGGTGGAACCAAGACCGGATTAGAGACTGAGGAGAAATCCCAGAAATCTGGACCTGTACAAAAACCAAGACCGGGATCAGAGGAGACCAGAACCTTGCTGTCCGAGTCCAGCTCAGCTGAGAGTAGAGACCTGAAAAGAGGATCCTGGTCAGAACCTGAACCAAAGAACCGACCCAAATCAGAACTTCTAACATCTGGATCCAAAGAGGGAAAAGATCTCTGGCCTGGATTTGGATCGGGTCAGACTGTGAAACAGCTGCTGGGATCCGGGTCAGAGGAGAACCAGAACCGGCAGCCAGGATCCCAATCAGGGGAGAACCGGAACCGAAAGCTGGGATCTGGGTCAGAGTGGATCAGGAACTTGAAGCTCAGGTGTCGTTCAGATATTGTGACTGAAACCAGATCAGAGACGTTAGAGCGACCCAGATCTTCATCAGAGATTAGGTTAGACCTACAGAACCGGCCCAAATCAGATGTTCTGAGATCTGGACCACAGGAGACGGAGAATCTGAGTCCTCGATCTGGACCCAAGAAGACCAGGAAGCAGAACCAGGAATCCACAGCAGTGCAGCCCACAGAACCTCTGTTTGGTTTGGGTTCAGCTGAGCTTCAAAGACGTGGTTCTGATCCAGACCTCAGATCTAAACTAGAGGAGAACCAGGAGTCAGGATCCAGACCAGAGGTGGGTTCGCGGGTCACGTCGGTCTGTCAGAACCGGGTTCAGTTTGTTTCTCAATAAAATGAAAATGACTCCAGATTAGATGAGCTGAAGTTCTGCTCCTTCCAGGTCTCTGGATCTGGGTCCGACCCGCCATCAGAACATCCCCAACCTGATGGATTCACACTGCAAATAAACGAGCAACAGAACCAGAACCAGATGGAGACCCAGCAGAATCAGGAGGGAGAGAAGTTTAGCAGAGGGAACCAGGAGAGACTGATGAAGGTACCAAGTTCTGAGTCAATCAGAACCTTCTCAGTAGTGCCGCTACTAGAACCGCCTGTTCTTTTCAGACCCTGCAGGACCTGAACTGTGTCTCAGAACTTCTGGACTCCATCACCCAGATGGATCTGAGTTCAGAGCTGCAGACCTGCAGGCTGCTGGAGCGCTTCAGACAAGCAGAACCACATTTCAGGGTAAGAACTGCTGCTGATGGAGGTTCTGATGGATGTTTGGACCCATGAGACTTTGGCTGCTTTCACACTGCAGACCGAGGTCAGATTCTGCCGGACTGTGTGAACAGAACAAGGTACCCGGACTTTTCCAATCTGATCTGGGCCACATTGGTAGGTGATGATACAAGTAGGATCCAGTAGCGGCTGGTGGAGTTTTATGAAAGCAAATCGTTACCATATTTTAAATGAAAAAGTATTTCCAGAAATGCTTTTTCATTTTAAGAATGTGGCTGAATTGTTTGACTCATAAATGAAATTAGTAATCAATCATCCTGTTTGTACTTGCGTTTTCTTCTTTAACACCGCTCATCCTTTTACCTAATTAAAATGAAAAAGAAAACACAGCGGACTTTGAGCTTTTTTTTTTCAAAACGTACCCCAGCAAAGTACATACAAAAATTCAATTTGAAATGTAAAATTTGAAATGAAAAGCATTTTCAGAAATGTCTTTTTCAATGCAGTTTGACGTTCATAAAATGAAATTAGTAATCAATCATCCTAATTTGCATTTTCTTCTTTAAGGCTGCTCATTTTATGCCATAATCAAAGAGAAAACACAGCAGACGTTGATTTTTCGTTTTCATGGTCTGCCAGCAAAGTACTGTCCATAACTATAAAACGAAAAAGCATTCTGAGCGGCGAGGGCAGCAGAGTGACCTCAGCAGCCGCTCTTCCTCAGATCTTTGATGACCGGGCTACCCATCTTGTTCAGTAGGGGGCGCTGTGCACGTCTGCATTGCATTGCATTGTAAGCGTGCCGGCGGGAAACTCAGGAGCAGTCGGCGTTTTTACAGGTCCGTTAGAAGCAGGTACTTGCTCTAAAGCAGCAGCGGCCTCCCTCAGTAGCGCTGCCACTGTTTTGGTCATTGTGGTCGGTCAGGATGTCCCGATTTTTGTTTTTGTTTTTTAAGCATATGCACTGATCGATGGCACTTTTTTAAAATTTCGTTGTTCATGTGACAATGACAATAAAGATAAATTGCAAATTGCAATTGATAGTCAGACCCGGCAATTCAACCAGTTTCCTGCCGGCACGCTTACAATGTAATGCAATTCAGACGTGCACAGCGCCCCCTACCGAACAAGATGGGTAGCCCGGTCAGCAAGGAGCTGAGGAAGAGCGGCTGCTGACATCACTCTGCTGACCCCGCCGCTCAGAATGCTTTTTCGTTTTCGAGTTGTGGACAGTACTTTGCAGGCAGACCATGAAAACGAAAAAGCAATGTCTGCTGTGTTTTCTCTTTGATTGTGACATAAAATGAGCAGCCTTAAAGAAGAAAATGCAAACAGGATGATTGATCACTAATTTCATTTATGAGTCAAGCAATGCAGCCACATTCTTAAAATGAAAAAGCATTTCTGGAAATTCTTTTTATGGTAACGATTTGCTTCCATAGATTTTTCTCCGGGGGGGGGTATAAATTCAAAATAGACGTTTCCCAAAAACCGGTCAAACGGCAGTATATTTATAGGAATGTGTGAAAAACACAAATAAAAACACTCAATAAAAACAAAACATAATTTTATTAGCAGGTTTTGCATGAACCAATATTGAGTCACAAACCTAAAAACATTATGTATCAGTTTAATAATTAAGAAACTGTTAGTCAGATTTATATTTCTTTAATATACATAAAAACTATTTATTATCTGAAAATGTGTTTTGGAGTTTTGAAGCTGAGGCAATTTTGCAAAAACACAGATTTATTTTACGTCCGTAGAGAGAGATAGAGCTGTGACTGGTGCGAGCTCAGTACATACATTTATACAACAAACCCAATACACACCTGGAGGTAGATGGACCTAAAGGTCTTCAGGGACAAATAAATGTCTCTGGTTTGGGGGCGGAAAATTTAGTTTCTCTTATTTTAGATATTAATTTATGCTATTTACTCACTATAATAGTTTTCACTCAGCCGGTTTCACCTGCAAGGCCGCACAATTCCCCTGTGATATTTTCATTCTGACAACTTTCCATTATTGTTGGTCTGAACAATCGCTGCTCAGGCAGAACAAGGCTGATTACCGTGCAATAAGGGCAATATGAGGAACTTTTCTCTCTTTGCAAAGATAAAAAAATAAAGCACTGAGTGAAATCCCTCAAGGCCATTTATTTAAAGGAATAGTACACCCAAAACATGATTAGCCTTCATTTTTCTACTCACCCCCATGCTGAACAACACTCTGGAGTACTTTTTGATATCTCAAATGCATCTGGAGATCTGGGAGGCTTCTTGCTGTCTGCTGACATTCAAATAATGGAGGTCTATGGCCGAGAGGCAGAAAGGTCCATAAAGTCCACAAAAAAGCGTGTCAATATTCCTCCATACTGCTTTCGTCAATGTATTCCAAGTGTCCTGAGTGGGTAGCGTCCAGAATTTACTTTCGAAGCGAAGTCATTTAGAATGTTTTTAGAGCATAAACAGTAGTGTATAGGATTTCCTAAAAGCGCCCCATGGCGCTCCGCGCTTCACGAGGAAGCGGCAGACCAAACCAGATGAAAGTGCGCATTCGAAGCGTCTGCTCTTCCGATAATGCTGAAGCGTCCAGAAGAAGAAATGTGCTGTTTACCTGTGCAAAGAAAGAAACAACAAAAGAAAAATGTCTGAGGACTTCAGTGTTGAGGAAGAGCATGAGTTCTTTGCGAGCTGAATCAGCTGGTTTGGTCTACCGGCTTCAGTAGAATGCGTGGCCGAGCCGGGAAGCTATTAGGAAATCCTATACACTACTGTTTATGCTCTAAAACATTCTAAATGACTTACGTTTTGAGTAAATTCTGGATGCTACCCACTCAGGACACTTGGATTACATTGGCCACGAGCAGTATGGAGGAGCATATTGACTTAGCGTTTTTTGTGGACTTTTATGGAACTTTCTGCCTCGAAAAGCCATAGACCTCCATTATTTGAATGTCAGCAGACAGCAAAAAGCCTCCCAGATCTCCAGATGCATTTGAGATATCAAAAAAGTACTCCAGAGTGTTTGTTCAGCATGGGGGTGGTAGAAAATGAGGCTAATCATGTTTGGGTTTACTCTTCCCTTTAAGTGGAGTAAATAGTTAAATAGTTTTTTTCCCACTAAAGGATCAACTGACTGAATCTTTGAGGTGTTTTCTTATAGCTGCTGTTGCTCTTCTCACCACAGCAGCTGGATGCTGATGTGGAGGTCACAGTGAGGAGCTGGGAGAGCCTGAGAGGAGTCCGGCCCCCCATGGAGGAACTGAGGGGAGGAGCAGTGAGGGAGGAGGATTTATCAGAGCTGCTGAGGATCCAGCAAACGGTGAAAGACAAGATCAAGCAGAGCGAGTTGATCCTGAACCTGAGCAGCAGCTTCCATCTGACAACTAAACAGGTGAGAATAGAAGGAGGGGGAGACGATATGGATTCCTGCACGATCCTAAAATCTAATCTAGATCTAATCTGGTTTGGTGATTTTATTAAAAATACTGCGAGCAAAGATTGATTTGTTAAATAATAACATGAAAAAATGGTTGTTATAATTCAGCATCTTAGCCAATGAAACATACGAAATGAAAGTGGGCGGAGCTTCCAGCCTTGGAGAACTCTCCTCTGTGGGGATCAGTTTTAATGTTAGATCTCTGTTGCCAGCTGGAGCTGCTCCTCCAGTCAGAACCATCCACTGGTTCCACTGGTTCCACTGGTTTACATGAACCCAGACGGGCAGAGCAGAGTCGGCTCCAAGAGGCCCAGCAGCAGATCCAGAACCTCCGTGAAACCATGGCGACTGTGAAGACGGACATCTGTGCTGCGGTTTCTCACAGTGTATGAATGAACCAGCATTCAGTTTGCTTTCTGTTTGTAAACTCCTGCCTCACTGATGGGTTCTGTGGTTTCAGCACTGGGCAGGTTTCCAGGTGGAGGAACTGGGGAACCGTCTGAGGTCTCTGGAGTCTGACTGTGAGTCTTGGCTGAAGGAAGCAGCTCGATGTGAGGAGGAGGTCCGCAGGGAGCAGCTGACTCACCTCCTGCTAGAGGACATCAGGCAGGTAAGACTGCAGCCCAGAGCGGGTCAGAAGCCACCCCCATCCAGAGCTGAGCGTCAGAATACCGTGGTTAAAGGAGAAGTCCGCTCATATTCAGAATTTAAACATCTGAAAGTTCTTTAAATATAAAATGATTCCATCCTGTTAAATAAATCATAAATGTTTTTAATTAAGAGCAATTTTCATGTGAATGTGCTTTTACTGGAGGCATCCATGTTTGTCAAAGAACACTACTGCCACCTACTGGTTTAGTGACGTCAGAGTGCGGTATCGGCTGTTGATCAAGTCCCAGTGCTGTATCTGGTGTTTGTCACAATTCTGGTGAATTTCAATGGTGAAGTCCTCTGGAAATCTTCAATAATTGTTGTTGATTGCAGATGTGTCTAGTAGTTCCCATTGATTTAGCTTGGAAGGCGGGGAGAATGGCGCTAGGCTTACCGCGCGACCGTGACGTCACTGCTGGAAGATGGCAGGAGGGAGGGGCTACTATATTTGGGAAAAAATGGCCGCTCCCAGACTCAGGGATCGCGAAGAAAATGATTATTTCCGTTTTTTTACTGATTGAAGCTAAATTGTTTAAATCATGGGGAACGTATTAGTTTTAGGTATAGATGATGATCCATTATTACTCCTTGCTAACTGGATTTTTCTTTTAAAAACAGAATCATGAAGCAGAAATCAGATACTTTGCTCTGAATTCACACTGAGAGGTTAAACAATCCATTTTCTATTCCTGCTGTTGATTCCAGGCCTGTAGAGACCCTGCTGACTTTCTCCAGAGAAACACTTTAAACCTTTCAGACTTTATAATAATGTATCTAAAATGTTATGTTATTTTTATTTAAAATAAAGTCATTCTTAGGTTACTTTATGATCTTCAATTCCTTTAATGTACATGTTTGGATCTAAGGATGGACGATGGATGGACTCCATCACTGGTTTCTTTTTTTAAAGTTGTCGTTGAGCAAAGAGACCAGCAGAGGGCGCTGCTGTCAGCCTCCATAATCTGACTTCTCTTGGGTTAATATTTAAAATGATTTGAAATACTGTTTTTTTTTTTTTATTACTTCTATACCCATCAATGAAATCTTTAGTCCGAAAGTGTAAAAAAAATTTTTTTTTCTACCTCAGTTTTCAATTTTGAAAATTTTGGGTCAGTTTTTTGTGTTCTCTGTGTTTCCATCGACAGGTGAGATGCTAAGTTTTAAGATTAAGTTTTTATTATTGTTGATCATTTAGGTGCTTCAGGTTGATGTAAATCAAAAGGATGAATTTCAGTGGAAAAGTGAAGCTTCATGTCTGAAATGGTTGAAGTTTGGCCTCTGGGTTTTATTTATTTTATCCACAGAGTAAAAGTTAACTCGAAGGTTGGATTTTTTTAATTCTCAAAGTGAGATTATTCCACTGCACTGAAGGATGGATCTATCTTAAGGTTTTTATATGTTCACCAGTCACGGCAGTAAACGGATCAGCCAGACTGGACCCTCAGTCTACTGGTCTTACTGGTTCTGTTCAGTAACAGGAGAGACAGAAAGAGGCTCCCAAAATACAGCCAGTGTCAGCTGATAGGCATTTCCCATCATGCAACTGGTGCAACATGTTGGTTATCACACAGACACGTGTTCATGTGTGTTTGGTTGACTAACTGGTCTGTGATCCTGACCAGTATAAACATTTCCTCATGAGTCTATAATGAGAGTTTAGAAAAGTTCAGTAGTTTGTTCTGATTTGTTAAAAGTGTTTCTGTTGCTTTTGAACCGTTAAACATTTTATAGTTTGGATTTTAAGAAATCTATTAACACAGTTTAGAATAATAAGTAAATTATCCATTTGAAGTTATTTGATGAATAAAAAAAAGAGCTTTATTCCCCTTTTTCTCTCTGTTACCCATTAATAACTTCTTATTTAGTAAACTTTGTTTTCAGGGAACTTGTTGTTTTTTTTTACAACTTGTCCAACTTAATTTGGACATTTTTATTTCAATACTCTGGAAACACGTTTTGTTTTGTGAAAAGTAAAACCAAAAACCTGTTCTGGTTCTGTAGAAATGTCTCAGCAGTACTTATAAAAAATCTGTCTAATTGTTTGAAAAAGTTTGAAAAGCACTCTTGGACAGCAAACCATATTCAGAACGGACTTCTGAGCCCCTTATAATGGGCTCAGAAGTCGATGTTTACAGACGCTTTCATGATACAGTTTAGTGAATCTCAAAGGCTGCTTAGTGGAACAGTGGGTAGCACTGCTTCCTGCTGCCCTGCAGCAAGAAGGTTCTGGATTCGATTCCTGGCCTGGGGTCTTTCTGCATGGAGTCTGCATGTTCTCCCTGAGCATGTGTGGGTTCTCTCCGAAGGGTACTCCGGCTTCCTCCCACAGTCCAAAAACATGACTGTTAGGTGCCCAACTGGATTCTCTAGATTCTCTTTAGATGTGAGTGTGAATGGTTGTTTGTCCTGTTTGTCTCTGTGTTTCCCTGCGATGGACTGGAGACCTGTCCAGGGTGGACCCTGACTCTCACCCATAGACAGCTGGAGATAGACACCAGCACCCCTCGCGACCCCAGCAGGGATAAAGCATGAAAGAAAATGGATGGATGTGTCTTAAAAAGGGTTTTGAGGCAAATATGTTACAATCTAGATCAAAAGCTGACATTATTTAGGCTGGATGTGCAGCAGTAAATGCACCCAGAGGTCTTTTCTTTTTCTTCTGTTGTTTATATGAACTTATAAAATATCTGAATAGAATAAACTGGATTTATTTGGTGTTAAAGTGACAACATGTTCAAATGTAAAGACATCCAATCATCATGGGTATTTATGGTTTCAGTTCTCTTCAGCTCAGTGTAGGTTAATAAGCCTCCTTCCCTCAGTCTTCCTACTGACACTCTCCCATCGGCGGTGCTCTATATCCTCTCCCGATTAGCCAACATGCAAAGTCATTCTTCCCTCAGTATTGACTGTATTTTTATTTTCATTCCTGCTACCAGATCCTCCCTATATATGTAATCATATCCACGCTTGGATCCTTCTTTGAAGCATCAAATATTTCTTTTTTGCTCTCAGGTGAAGTGAGTTCTTGCCAAATTGTCCTGGTTCTTCTCCATGCAGCCTTTGAACCAACTGAGCTCCTTCCTCTGGGGTTCCCCCAGCCTAATACCCCCCCTCTGTGGTTTTAATCTGTTCAGCTGACGGCCGTCTCCGTCTCTCTCAGCTGTCTCCAGCTGACAGATCAGACATCGGACTCCGCTGCTCCTCCCAGCTGAGACAGAAATGTTCCTCTGCTCCAAAAATAATCACATCAAACATCACAGAGGAGCAGAAATGAACCAGAGTCGTCCTGATTCTCCTAAACGATGGAAATTAAATGTGACTCACCTGAAAAAAATGGATCAGAACCAAGTTTGTCTGATTCTGTTCTCCATGAAGACGATGGCATCTCACCAATAAGACAGACTCTGAAATAAACTCTGCAGCTGAACTACTGCTGCTTCCTGGTGTTTGGTTTAAATATTGCTGGACTAAACTACCAGACCCAGAATCATTGATTCATATTTAATATTAATGTTTTCATAAATGCAGATTCTTTTATCTGCTGTCAGCTGCTTCAGACGTTCAGAGCTCTGAGTTATTTACAGAATGATATCTGTGACTGAACTGGTTTCTATGGATAGGATCTAAAGATGTCGTCATGGTGGGGGGTGGTTTGGTAACATCAGGATTTGGGCACAGTAATGGCAGCGTGCTGTAACTCACTCTTCTGTAACAGCTTCACCTACAGTTTCCTTCCATCCATCTTCTCCCTCTGAATCCATCTGAGTCACAGTGGGTCTCCAGCCGTCTGCGGGTGTTAAACTAAAGCTCTGAGACCTTAAAGCTTTCTCTCTCCGGTTCATTTTCCTGAAAAGAGATAATTTTGGACACACTCTTTAAATAACACTTCACAATGTACATGTATTAAATAACCAGGAGACAACAGATTTTGATAGAAATCGTAATCTTACTCGGATCAGAGAAGTTGCTTGGAGTTACAGAAGGCAGCTGGTTACCAATCGGGCTCACTTCTTGGGAAGTTCCCCGATTAACAGTTAAAGAGGCATTTTACACATCTCCAGTCTGCAACATCATCACATCATTACCGTTAGCAGATGAGGAGACATCCATGCCTCCAGCCTTATCAAAATATTGCACTTTTTTCTTAGCTGAAGGATGCTGCTCTCATTCCATTCCCGAATAGCTGGACTGAGGAACTGCCCTACTGGGGAAAACATCAGCTCTGACATGCAACAGGCCGCTAATATTAAGGTGTAATAAACTCACACCTCATCAATGATAATTATCCTAACAGGTGGAAGGCGGGGTGCACCATGAGGCAGCAGCCTTTTTCAGTGTTTGCACCGACTGATGCTTTAAGACCATTATGTGGATCAATATGAGAGCGAATGCTGCTAAACATCATTTACTTGTTAGCATTTAGGAGCAGCTTCAGCTGAGGAAGTGAGAAATGCAGTCAGTGCTTGGCTGAATAGAGTTTGAACTTTCCGTAAAAGTAAAAAAACAATCCACTGGACTTGGTTTCCAAGATTTGAAAGACGTTTTCACTACCTCTCCGGGAAGCTTTCTCAATTGAGGCGAGCATCTTAGAGAAATAATTTTTTTTTTTAACTTAACTTTTACGGAATGACTATGACCTGGATGACTGAGAATCTTTACCAGCATAGACTATGAACAATTATCAGATGACTAAAGACGTTATTTATCAAAAGTTTGAAGAGGACAAAGGGGAAGGATACATCCTTGCGGGACTCCTTTGCTGATGTTTAGAAAGTAGACTTCACTCCCTGAGTTCTGTCTGAGTGTCTCTGAATCCTCCACACCCAAGCACCTCAGTTTGTTTAGCATAGCTGATGGTCGACAGAATCAAATGCTTTAGAGAGATTCACAAACAGGGGGGCGCTGTACCATGCAGTTTGCTATCCAGGGTATTAATTACATAATTAGTTAACGACACCACAGCTTTACTGTGACCTGCTCTGAAACCTGACTGGCTTTCATATGGAAGGGAGTCCTTTGGTGTCTCTGTGTTGCAGGGCAACACAGAGACCCTGCAGTCCACCTTCCTCCTGATCCTGGACTATGGAGACATTCTATACTTGAACAAAGCCTCTTCTGCCCTTAACTGCTTGGACACGCTTGATCCGCTTTATCACAGAGCAGTACGATTCATCACCCACTCAGCATCCAGAACTCATCACTGCCAGCTGCTCTTCCTGCTCTCATGGTCTTTGCTCCTCCTGAGGAGACAGAAGAACGGGCTAATATGCATTTATAAGGCTGGTTTGGTCAAATAGTCAAACCTGCCTAAGTCCTGCTGCAAAAAGGAGCTGTCTAAGCTGGAGTGGATATGATGTATGGCGATGGCAGAATTATGCTGTGGGGGGTATCTTCCAGTGGTACAGGAACATTGGTTAAAGTGGATTTAGACTGAGAGCTTCAGCTTCACTTCATATCAAAAGTTAAAGGACTAAACCTGAGAAGGCGCTGTGCCCCCAAACCTGGAATAAAACTAAAGGGTCATTTTATGGCCTCAACAGTAACCCTGTTAGAAAACGCTGCAGGACCAACAACAGTGTTTATCATCTATTTATAGAGCAGGAGGTCCTTTGGTCAAACTGTTGTTTGCTGTAACTTTACTCCTCTGTGCTCAGAGCAGCTGCTGCCCTCCTGCTCAGATTGTTCCCGTCACTGAAACCTTGACTTCAGGCAGATCAGGATGGATTTAGGCTGCAGATTAAAAAGCTCTTCTGCTTTTCAACTCCTTCAACTCGTTCCTCCATATTTAACACAGTTTCACTACAGGTTCAACAAATAATAGTCCAATAGAAATATGTCACATTGCAGCTCAGCGTTTCTGCTCGTCCTACCAAACTTTACACGTCATCTCTAAGTTGGTACTGTGCAAATCAAATCTTGCAACATTCTCTGGTTTCCAAGTAGACTTAAATTTCATGTCCGTGTTTATCCCAAAGCAAAGGTTCTCCATTCTTTGAAAATCATCTTCCATTTATTTCATGTATATGGACTAAATTTAACCATAAAAATTAACTAGTTGGATGTAAAGAAAAGTTGATTTGGCCTTTAGATAAGGCACTGTTCAAAAGGTTTTCAATAATATTTTTTTTCCACCTCCAAACATTTGAAAAAATAAATACAGACTTCTCAAATAAAAACAAAAAATAAAATGTAGCTCAGGGCATTGTGCTTCCAGAATGTCATGATTTGTTTATGGAAGGTTGACCCAAAGCAGAGGCAGGAAGGCAGAGGTGAATTGTAAGTTGATTTAATGATGAATAACTGAAAAAACAAACAAACAGGCAACCAAGAATCAAAAAATCCAAAGATGAAAACTAAGTAAAAAAAAAACAGAAATCAGAAGTTCAAAAAAATCCAAAGATCTAAAAACAAGAAAGCCATAAATCAAGTGAAACGTTACCCCCCAAAAAATGGAGTCATCAGGGGAATTACTTTAACCAGGAAGACTTGGAGAGACGAGTTGGAGGAAGACAGACAAGGATCCAGCAAAGAGGAACTGAAGACAGAGGGCTTTTAAAGGAGATTGGGACAAAGAGAGGGCTAATGAGAAGACTGGGAACAGGTGAGGACAGAGCAGAAACAAAAACAGGAGCTAGGGAGAAAGCAGAACACAAGAGGGCAGCAGAGGGCAACAAATGAAAAAACATGGAAGACTGAAAAATAACTAGAAAACACAACAAAATAATAATTAAACCACTAAGACTCTAAAACAAGGAGAAAAGTAAAACTAAACACTCAAAAGAAAATATAACAGAACAAAGACTGAAACAATAACTAAGAATTAACCAGAGAAAACAGCAAAACAAAAATAAAACTACTAACACTAGAAAACAAGGAGCAAAAACCCAAATAACACAATAAACTAAGAATTAAACCATAAAAACTAGGAAACAAGGAGAAACTGGATACTCAAAAGAAAAACATGACAGAAAAACAGAAACCTAACACAGAGGTTCTGAGTTAAAGTCCCACTTGACTGATGGGGTAAACCAATTACAGTATTCAACACAGAATTGAACTTTTGTTCCTTGTGTGTGAGGGTAACAATTAGCAAAACTAGATACAGATTAGTTTAGTCCATAGTGCACTTTAACAAAGGAACTATCTTTATATATATATATATATATATATATATATATGAAAATTATGACAGCAAAAGAAGTATGTCGATATATTTTATTTCCATCAAAGGCGATAATGGTTAAAATTATAACTTAATAGATTAAATAAATTGTCCACAGCATAGAAGATAACCTTTGTCTTTCTCAGATCTCTATTTAAAAAACGTGCAAACACAAACATGAAGGCTGGACTCCATTACCATGAGACTGAACATAAAGGCATTTTTCCGGGCTAAAATTGAAAAAAACTAAATAAGAAGAGAAACTCCAGTTTAAATTAGGTTGGACTTTTCCCTGGAAGAGTCTCATCAGCAGCTGGAAACATTAAACATGGCCGTCTGTATAATAACCTGTTCTTTGAACTTTCAGCTGCGTGAATCTTTTAAGGAGCTGAAGAAACGTTTCAGCAACACTAAGTTCAACTACCTGAAGAGAAACGACAGAACCAGGAACCTGAAGGCCGTGTGCAACCAGCTGCAGCAGATGGGGGCGTACCAGGAGAAGCTGCAGGTACATCAGAGCAGAACAACCAGTCCTGAGTCCAAAACCAGGACTTTTGCTTGATGATTAACCCTGAAGGAATTAACCCTCCGGACCTGGCTGGTCCCATGAGAGCCTCAGTGGAAAAGAAGAGTGAACATTCAGAACTCAGCGATTGTTTAACATGAATGTTTTCCAGTTTTTATGACTAAAGGAACCACATTTTTCTTCTTCCCTGCTCTGAAAATTTGCAACGGTGGTAGAAAATTGCTGATGTTTGTGCAAGGGCTGTGCAGAGGAAGTCAGTCAGAGAGTAGATGTAGCTGAATGTAGCTCTCTCCTTCTGCAGAAGCAGTTAAAAAATCCCTCTTCTGTGTGAACTCAGTTTCTCTTTTATGAACCTACATTTTTGAACCTAACATCTGCATCATCTAACAAGCATAAAACTCTTTTGAAACCTTTCTATAGTTATGGTTTGGACCTAAAGGTCAAACATAGCCTGGACAGTTTTGATTTGAGGCTTGGATTTAATAGAGAATCTCTTTGTGTTCCAACTTAATTCATTTAGTATTTTCTATTTAGGTTCTGGTGTTTGTTGGGTTTAAGTGGTGCATTGTTGTGGTTACATGTTGTCCATCTGACCCTACAGAGCCTTAGCAAGCGGATTCAGGGTGTGACGGCCCGGCTGGGTTCTGAGGCTAAGAACACCAGCCCGGCCCGGCAGGTGGAGGACGCAGTCAACGAGCTACAGAGACAGACAGGACAGCTGGAGAGAAACATCTGTGAACACCAGAAGACTCTGGACATGACGTTCAGACTGCAGCAGGCGATGGAGGAGGTACCACTGCTGAAAATCAGCCAGGATCATTGGTGATCAGTTGGTCTACTTCAGCTTGTTGCTCTGCGTCCACAGTACCAGTTCTGGTGTGAGGAGGCCAGCGCCACCATCACTCGGGTGGGGAAGTTTTCTTTGGAGTGTCGAAGCACAGAAGCCGTTTCTGTCCTCTATCGGCAGTTTGAGAAGTTTGTTTGGCCGACGGTTCCTCAGCAGGAGGAAAGGATCAGTCAGATTACAGAGCTGGCTGTTAGGTTACATGGTGGGTAACTCGGTCGGTCAGGGGCTTTTATTCTGAAAAACACAACACACCATTCATGGATTAAGACCGGAAAGAAAGCTGTTCATGTGTTAATTTGAGATTTTATTTTTTTAAATAACACCTGTCTTATTACTTATTCTAAATGAAAAATGTCCTATCATTTGGTTTATAGTTAAAGGAGAAGAACAGCCCTTTTGATCAGTTGAGGTGTTGAAACCAGACCAATCAGATTACCGCACATTTTTACTTATGTATTAGAAAATGGTTATTGAAGCATTATAAAATGTTATAAATGAAATATTTTGGTGTTTCAGGGGTGGAGGAGGGGCAGCGTTACATCGAGAAGACAGTCAGTAAACACTCAGAGATGGTTGAGTCCATCAGAGAGCTGAGTGATGGACTGATGGAGCTGGAAGCCAAGCTGAAGGTGAACAAACTCTTTTTGAAGGTAGAGATGCACAGGAGACATGGCGGCGTGGAAGACAATTAATAGAGTTTCATTTTGCTTCCTCTCTCATGATGGATTAATTTGTCTGAGCATATCTGGTCAGAGTCCAGGCTGAACGTGTGGCTGTTCTTCTGATGTTTTCAGGTGGAGAGTCTTAAACAGCAGCCGGATGAAGAAAAGGAGGTAAAGGAGAAAGCAGAGAGGAGACAGACAGAAGAGGAGCTGGGAGAAGAAAGGAAGATGAAACAGAAGGATAACCGCAGCGTGCAGGAGGCAGCTGACATGGTAGAGATGAGTAAGTTAAATATAAGGTGAAATATATGTGATGTTATTGACAGAAAGGTTTTTTTTTTTCCCAGCATGAACTTAAAGAAACGGGCCACACCCCCGAACTAATCACAAAAAACGATAGAAACGAAGCTGCTTCGGCCAATGAGACGCCTCCATTACAGAAGAGTCAAGGTCAGGAGGTAAACGGGCCCACAGCGAGCAGGTTAGTGGGAACTGATAAAAAGTGTTTTTTTTTCTCCGTTTTTTTTTTACCCGGTAATTATGATAAAACATTTGGATAAAATTAAAGATTTTCTGTAAATGTCCATAGAACCGAGTGGATCAGACTCCTTTGGTTTTACCACCTTTTATGGTTTTCAATTCTTCTGTTTTCAGCAATAACATTAACTCAGCTGAAGCGGATTATTTGCATTAATAAAAATGGGAGGATGTAAGGAAATTGTGGAAGCATTTTGTTTAAAAACTCAAAAAAAAAAAAAAAAAGATCCGGTGTGGTTATCTACAATAGTAATAAACTGTGGTTTTACATTATTGTCTTCAACTACAGAGGGAAGTTCACCGCCTCCCACACCCTCACCATCTGCTCACCTGTGGATGTCAAACAACAGATTCAAGCCACCCAGAACCAGTCACAGAGCGCCGCTACCGTGCCTAAAGCTAGACCTTCTCAGTCTGTCCTTAGTCCACCATTCTCTGATAATCAGGAAGATTTTTGGCAGGAGCCGGAAGGAACAGAACAGCAGATAGATTCTAGTGGATCCAAAACATTTTCCCTACAGGTCAGATTCAGCAGTTATATTACACTCTACGCTGATGATTCTCTGCTATATATCACAAAAAAAACCTGTTTAGTTAGAGGGTGAGTCATGGGCTTAAAGGGAAACGCCGTTTTTTTTACATTGGTCCCATTCTAATGAGAACCACTCTACTGAGATCTCAGAACTTAGTAAGAGGGACATTTTTCTAAGCAGCCTCAAATTGGGGAAAATTTTATTTTCATTTAAAATATTAATAAAACCATCAGCTAAATGTTTTCTTCCTTTCACAGGACGAATCATTGAATGTGGAGCTCCATCAGCCTGAGGATTGCTTTTCCAACGATGAATATTACTGTGCTTCCCCTGACGACATCTCCCTGCCTCCACTGGCAGAGACCCCAGAGTCCAACATGTTCCAGTCAGATGTCGAGGAGGGATTCTGCTTTAGTTCACACAGTGTCCACGTCAGTCAGGTCAGCCACCAGTGCCACGCCCAGTCAGAGCCAACAGGAACTGGTTTTGTCCCCCAGCAGACAGAAAGCTGTCCCGCTCCTTCGGTCAGTCGGCAAAGCAGCAGCAGGTTTGTTTGAGCCGCACTCCGTCTACTCTTTGGCGTTTACCCTTACAATGCTTTCAGTGGACAGATTTTGATTCTGTTGTCCCACAGGTTCAGATCAGAGTCCAGATCCTTCATCCCAAGTCCATCAACTGCTGCAACGCTCTTTACCAGCAGTTTGTGCACCGTCCTGAAATCCAAGGAGTCCAGCACTGTCCAACTGGACGGCCCCGTCCATGGAAACAACAGCGTATACGGCTCTAAAGATAGAAATGCTCCAAAGATGAGGAGTTCATCCACAACCACTAAACAGGGTCTGAGTCAGACCCTTCATCCACAGTCCTCTAGTGGTTCTGATGATGGGCTCCACAGTGACAGCATTCCTAAAAGAGACACAGGGGATCAAGAATTCAGCTCTAGTTTCACTAAAACCAACCGTGTCCTTCCTGAAGACAGGAATTTTCCAGAATGCCATCATGACTCGACAAGTCAGATCCTTCTGGATGTGAAGTCAATCAAAAATCTGAGAGAAAACACGCCTCCAGGAGACAGTCTTACTAAGACCAGAACCAGTTTAGTTTACCAGCAGAAAGTTTCCATCAAATCCTCTTTTTCAGACAGTCGTGGCACCATCACTTCTCTCTCTGATCCATTCCCGAAGGCGTCCTCTCAGACGTCCAGCATTACAGACCCGGTCCTACACAAACATACGGCTCAGCCGAAGAACAGTGACTTTAGAGTTCAACAATTCCCCAGAGTTCAACAATCCCCCAGAGTTCAACAATCCCCCAGAGTTCAACAATCCCCCAGAGTTCAACAATCCCCCAGAATTCAACAATCCCCCAGAGTTCAACAATTCCCCAGAGTTCAACAAAAACTAAAAACCAGTACAGCCCTGAGGACCTCATCCAGAGTCCACCTCAGCCTAAATCCCTCCAGAACATCACTACCTGCTCCAGCAAACAGGGTCTCCAGACCCGTCGACCCCTTCCAGGAGTCCTAACCTTCAGCTACACCCAGCATGGCGTGCATGCTCCCAGCATGAGTCCCAGCTCCAGCCCACCAGGCTCCCTTCTCACCCAGAGCCTCTGACCCTCGCTTCTCCCCATCCAGCTAATCTGCATGATAAATCTCCTATCCTCCACCTCGCGAACTAACACCAGCCCGAGAATCCTGATATCTGTCTGCCCGTGGCCCATCGGCGAGGAGATCAGGCTGACCCCCAGGTCCAGGGGCCTCCTCTTCCTCCCGCTCCTCCTCAGGGAAAAGCCTCTGAACCCGGCCTCCCCTGCTTCACCAGGCCCCGATCTCAAGCCCTGGTCATGGAGGGCTCTCCAGTGACGTTAGAGGTGGAGGTGCTGGGGAACCCAGAGCCCAGGCTCACCCGGTGGGTAGCATACAACCATCTCCATGGTAACGCTCAGAGCTCATCAGATTATTAACAACACGGCTTAGAAACAGGCAACCATAACATGAGCAGCAACAAAAAGATGGTGGGATGGATGATACCAGACCCATGCTGGTGAATCCCCCAGATTTATCTAACATGACCTCATGATGCCACACACACCATTACACATCCTTTGCCAAACTTAAAGGTATAGTGGAGGATTTCTGGAAGTTTTTAAAAGACTCATCCTCTCCACTTTTAAAAACAAATGCACATGTACAACCCTGTTCCCCCTCAGGTAGGGAACACCCATTAAACGCCTGCGAGAGCGTGCACAAGCCCGTTTCTCTTGTGCACATTCTGTTTAAATATGTTTGCATCCCTCATACAAGCTTACTCTCCAAAGGAGATTTGTAATTTTTCCGCAATGTCAGACCAGCGGTAAGTGAAAATGGGGAGGAGCCTTACGTAAACATATCACCAGAATGATTGACAGTTATGAGGACCACTGATTTTGATGATCCACCCAGAAAAAGAACATCCTCCACTATACCTTTAACAGTGGATTTGACGTGTTTTTCCTTATTTTTTTTTATTCTTTATTTCGAACATGCAAGAGAAAAACAATAAAACAATGTTTAAAAACATTGGAGGGAAAAACAACAAACAAGGTACCCTTCTTTCCTAAAATTAATTAATACCTCTATTACATGTGCGGAAAAGGAGTAGGAAGAAGTAAAACTTATGTGCTCCTACCCCTTTAATTCTTGTATTTCCTTTTTATTTTTACAATATTTATAATTATGTTGCTATATATATCCATATAAATACATACCTACCTACACATATACATACATAAATATGTATACACATATACACATAATTATTCCTTAATTTTATATTAGAACCTGCAGTGTTTGGGGGTTTTTTTAAGGTTCATTTTAGTCACAGTAGATCCAGGCTCTCCAGAGATGCTCCCTTCAGGAAGGTTTCCTTGTGTTTTATATGTTTCTCTATTGTTGGCTGATTAACAGACTTTTTCTGAATCCCACTCCACTAAATCTGTTTCTAAAAGCAGGGAAGCATCTGAAAGATGCAGGATGTCAGCCATTGAGGTTACTTCCAGTTTAAAGGGAGTGTTTTTCTCTCCTCTGTTGCTGCATGCATGCTCATTGTGAGGCTGCAGACTGTCTCTAGCTGCTCATTCAGGAGGAGCGAATCCTCTCTCTGATTGAATCAGCTGTAAAGCATTGATTCCCAAAGTCAGGGTCTGATCAGCCAGTTAGGGTCTTATAACCCACTAAAGAAAATAAATAAATAATAAATATTTATATTAAGGTGTCCAAAGATATATAAGCATCGGTTAAAAATAGACAAACCCAGCTACCGTTTTTATTAAAGTGTTTGTTAATAGATTCTGTAGAAATGTTTGCATAAAGTAATAGTTTGGGTCATAAGTCGACTCTGGCACCACATTGTGGGCCAGTTTGCATCAGAGTTGAAGGAAGGGCAGAAAAGACGAGCGTCTGGTTGTCATGACGATCTGCTGACATGTTTTCAGACACAGTTGGACCTTATTGGTTGCAGTTCCAGCTGCTCTCACAGCAGATATTTAATGTGATTATGAAAAATAAGAGAACTGATGGATTACTGATAAATCCCTCCCAGACTCCCTGCTCAGCTTATAAAAATCACCCAGAAACAATAAAGATGCTTTAGTTTCATTTATTTTGCAGATTATTTTGGTTTACTGGGTTGAAAACACAAATAAATCTTACTAAGGATGCAGATATATCAGCATTACTACTAATATCAGCTAATGTTTGTCATTTTTAACATATGAGTCTAATAACTGGAACTGGGCTCATATTAAAACATTTATTTCTATCTACATAGTGTTCTTATTTCATGTGGTTTGGTCATGTGACAGTGATGCATTTAATTTTTATTTAAAGCAGAGAAGATATAACGGCAGCACTCTGGTTGATCTTTCACAATATATATTTCATATATTATTGGTAATTATTGTCACGTCATGTTTACTTTCAGGGCCTAAACTTTCTTAAATCTATAATGTAGGAGTTTTCTAAAGCATCAGTGTGAAGTTAAGCTGCTGCAGAAGAAGAACAGGAAGCAGCTTTAAACGGACATAGGATGTAAACCACTGATCTCCATTTATTCACTGGATGGCTGATTGATCGTTGGCAGTACGGGGTGGAAGTGAAGCCACCGCCCGCCATGTTGGTACTCCCTAGTTAGACCGGTCGCACTGTAAACAATCTGTGCGCTACAGCATCAAACAACACTGATGTTCTCATTATCAGGGGGACTCAAGACTTTTAAAATAAAGATAAATTCATCACTTTGACACAGACTGGCTGCTTCATAGCATCATTACATTAACTTTAACTTAATAAAAATATAGGCACATCACATTGCATAGTTATTATAAAGTCAATGAAATATATAAATCATATAATACTAATCCATCACAATAAAATGTATGTGTTAATGGAGCACAATAACATAGATGTGCCAAAGGTGCTAAATTGATGATGTATTATTGTGGTAATTACATTTTACATGTCTGGTAATGCAAGCAAAATATATACATATATATATATATATATATATATATATATATATATGTTAATAGCAGTTATATATATATATATATATATATATATTTATAAATATATATATATAAAACAAAAACTATTTTCTCCCCCCTCGTGGGGTGGTATGTGTCATCCTCAAGCTCGGGTCCTCTACCAGAGACCTCTGATGTTTTACCTGGAATCTGCTGTAGCTACAGCTACAGGCTACAGCAGGTAACAGTACAGTAGGTAACACTGACGACTCCGGCGGTACAGGTGATCGTGAGTTCGACTCCAGGCATGGATATCCAGGTGGACCCTTAGGCAGGTCCTTAGTGCTTAGTGGCCTACCCTCAGGCATGAGTGAAACCACAAATACAAGAGCCATACCGCTCGACGCCGCCTCGGTTAACAAGGTCTGGCGCCAGTTGCTAGGGAACCAGTAACCTGATTTCGCCAGATGGATTTGTTGCAAAGATATCCATCTGGAAACCTTCCGCTGAAGTAATTTTTAGGAAGGGCTTAAAATACTGGTTAGCTGGATTGACCTATGTTGGTGATAGACGGGCCAAATAAAACCAATCAGATCAACGAAGCATATGACGTGACTAACAACAGAGCTTTAATTTTAATTTTAAGAGGAGCCAATTGATAGATCAAACTCTTGCTGAAACCAGTGGGGAGAAGAGCAAAAAACATCTTTTTCCTCTGAGAAAAGCCTCCAGAGCAGTGTTTTGCTCTTCTTTCAGTGAAGAAATACTCTGTAATTCCGATAAAACTTGCTCGATAGCCACGCTTAACGCTAGTTTCATTGGCTGTGCGCGCTTCTCGCTAAGGCCACACCTCAACTCCGCCAAAGCCAACGCTGATTGGACGCTCGCTTGCGAACGGCTCCCAAATTTCTTTAACGGAGAGTCTCCAGACTGATCTGCGAAGTGAAAACTTGAAAGCTCGTGAGATCAGGATGGTCTCTCACGAGGCTAGGGAACCAGGGCAACTTGATGACAAATGGGCTACTGGAACAAGACATAGATGGACAAGAGCAGCTGTATATATATATGGGTCAAATGTTTGATTTGCTTTTAGTCCATGTGATGTGCTATTTCAGCTCATTACTTTTTCAAATGAGAAATACGTCAATCAGTACAAAAACGGCAGCATCATCCACTTAATAAAGAATTAATACATTGACATTTCACAGTGAATTACTTTCTATTTTCTAACGTTAGACCCAATGTTAATGGCTAACTCAATGTCTTCCAGTCAGTCTGAGATAGTTAGACTAATGTTACGCTACAGACTATACTATAGGATCCATCAGCATATAGATGGATTTATTGCTTAGTTCATCCACTGACTTGGAAATTACCAGTGGAACGACTTCCTACAGCCAGAAAACTGCTGTTTTTTTCAGCCAAATGCTGCACAGGGAGGCATTTTTACTGCATGTCTCTGTGGGAGTGGGGAGTACCAACATGGCGGATGGCGGTTTTACTTTTTTTCCGGCAATCAGCAATCCAGTGAATAAATAGTGATCAGTAGTGTAAACTGACTGAGTCACATTAAACTCAGAATCAATCATGCGGACGACTCAGACCCGATGGAGGTCAGTCCCTCTAGTTGATGACGTCATTCAGTCCCTCTAGTTGATGACGTCATTCAGTCCCTCTAGTTGATGACGTCATTCAGTCCCTCTAGTTGATGATGTCATTCAGTCAGCGAGCGGTTTAACTCGGAGCTCTGATGTCATCAGGAGTCTGACTCAGATTAAAAACTAAACCTCAGTTATTTTGGCTAATTTTGTTTGTTTTAATTTTCACCACCTTAATAATCACTAGTTTGCTTTTTCACAGAGTGAGATTGCTTTGAGCACATTAACATTTAACCCCCCCTCCTTCCCTTTCCTCCTGTGATCAGGGGCAGCAGCTGCTCGTTGGGCTGTCTGACCTCCTGCCATCATGGTGGCTGCAGGTTTACGCATGACGGCGTCTCTCAGAACCAGAGGCGCTGCCTCCAGGACTCCAAGCCGTTGGTGGGAAGCAGCAGCAGTGCTGGTGATAAATGGCTGCTTCTGGAGGCGTTGGACATCATCACGGAGGACTGGAACACCTGGTTTGGGACTCTGTGTGTCCTGCTGCTGCTGCTCTTTCTCATTTTACTCTGATTGAACTGTCGGATCTGCAGGTCCACAGGATTTTAGTTGGTTTGACCTCTTAAATGTATTAATCTGGTTAGATTATTCTGAGTAAATCTGATTATGTTAAAGATGAGATGAAATAAATGTTGTGGAAATGGAAATTCCTCTGCTACAGTTGGAAATGAATGTGCTCTGATCTCCGACATTGACAGAAGATTTAAAGCAGATTAACTGTTTGAAGATTTTAAGGTAAAAATGGGTGAAAGGAATCTCCTGTAAAATGGATCTGATTTTAATAAAACATTTGTTTTCCTCTTGGTTTAAAGAAGCCTGTTTTTATTTGATGTTCAGTGTTTGTTATCTGACTTTGTTCTGCAGTGAGAATCAAGCTTTTCTGTTTTTCACTCCAAACAAACAAATTTGTCACCATGTAAGGAGAAGAGCACCAGATAAGCAACAGGTTTATTTCCAGTAGCTTATTGGACGGTTAAACGTCTCATTGTGAATTTTCTCCAGTCAAATAAAGAAGTAAAATGGCTTTCATGTTTGTGCTCCCTGCCTCTAACAACAGAAACTAGTTTATTATTTTAAGGTTTCTTCTGTTCAGCTCTCTCTATTGCTAAGATATCAGAAGCTAACTGGTGGATGGAGGCAATATGGCCGCCCCCCATTGGTAGACGTCACCCAGAACCCACCATGAAACCATCGCAGAGCGAATCTGTTTCCCTTAAAGTCAAAACTTTCATCAACTGATTTTATTTTTGCTCCTACAATGAATCTACCTTCCAGGTGTTACTGGGTCTCAGGGTTTCCAAGGAAACCGTTTGGCTCCTGCATTTCTGCTGTCAACCAGCAGGGGGAGTAGTTCTTTAACCTAAATCCACCGAGAAAAAAAACTGACAAAACTCACAGTGCGCTCGGCTTGCCATACACCAACGCCTCTATCAACGCCTCTATAAGGTAATATGTTTGGTTTTAATGAATTATTGAGTAACGGAAATTTTTAACTGTTAGCTTAGCTTAGCAGGCTAGTTCTGCTTTTAGCCTCTGATGAAGTTAAACTTCTAGAAAGTTACAGATAATTTTCCTCGCGGCCGTTTTCAGGAAATCCAACATTTTCCTGAAGGCCGTTGGTGGAAACAGGTGCAGTTACAAACACGCACTTCTGACTTGGATAAATGTTATTTTAAGCACAAAAATAAATAAATAAATAGAAAAAACAAACAAACAAACAAAAAAAAAACAAGACAGAATATAGATAAAAACATTTTAAAGCCTCTATAAAAGCTAAAGTTAATCTGCTGTTTAAATTTTTCACTATTGTCTTATTCTGATACATTTTTCTAAGGTCCATATTTGTGAACTTTTTTTTTTCTAGAATCTTTTTGCTGCTTTAACACCAGAATTTACCCATTTTGGTCAATAAAGGGATTTTCTATTTTATTCTATTCTGTTACAGCCTAAATAAAATTAAATGATCAAAAGTGGTGAAAAATATATTTACCTTCAATCCAAAAAAACCCAAATATTTGCAGAACATCTTCCCTCCATTGGATCCTAATCTTCTTAATTAATCTAAAATTGACAAAAATCATCAAAAAATTCCAAAAATAAAATGAATAGATCTTATTTAGATAGATTCTGTCTACAAAATAAAACTAAACTGAATGTAAAAGGACGTTTTGATTTGTAAAAATTTTTTCATAAATGTCCTGAAAATATTAAACACTTTCAAAGTGAAGGCGGTTTAATGTTCATTAATGACTGACAGCAACATGAACAAACTTTAGTCACTGCTGGGAAATCAGCTTTACACAGTTATAAATAAAATAAAGTTTAATTATTTATTGTTTTATTCTAGAATAGGACAGTAACAGACTGCACCTTTATCTCATTAGGAACCAATCAGAGAGCGGCTGAATTCACCAAATAAATTAGTTCAATTATTAATCACCCTGAAACACAAAGAGACACGTGAGATAATAATCTGTCTCCTTTGATTTGTTTGTTCCTCAGTCAGTTGCTTTTTAGCAAATTTATATATAAATTTACTTATTTGTTTTATTAAAACGAATTTTACACCAGAAACAAATCTAAGATGGAATTTATTCCCAAGTTTATGGCGTAAATGTTTTATTTACTGTCTGTTTTCTATAAAAATCCCTTTTAAAATTAGAGCTTTTGCCACTTTCTATACTATTTCTATTCATTTTTTAATTTCAAAGAAAATAAAAATAGATTAATGACTAGTTCAACAAGAATAATGATTAAAAAAAACGAGGAAAAACCCAAAATTAACATTCATTTATGCAACATCGTCATATGTTAAGATGCACAGATATGTACAAACACATGTACTAATAAAGGACGACTGAATGATCCCCAAAGGACAGCAGATTGCTAAGTTAATGACTTATTTTAAATAAATTCTAGTCTGTCCTAGAGGCGGGTGGTAAGATTTATTTATAGATTTTCAGATCCTCCAGAGGTTTTCTGTCCTGTGATTGAAATCCTGAGTCATTTTCTCTGGGGACATAAAGCAGAGATGTCTGTCATCCTGTAGAGACCATGGGGGGGCCTTTGTCCACTCCAAGCTGGCCTGCATGGTGGTGGTAGCGTCATGCTGTGGGATGATGGGACAGACTGGAGCAGATCTTCTCGTTCCAGCAGGATGAAGCAGCCAGACATACAGAGTGTGCTGGAGTTGGAGTGGCCTAGTCAAAGTCCAGACCTGAATGGGACTGAGACATGTGGACAGATTGCAGGCGGCTGATGTTTCTAGACCTGCTGGATCCAGTCTGACTGACTGAGCTGCTTTACCTCCAATGATGGACAGAAGTTAAAGTTTCCACATGTTCAGATTGACGCCATAAAAATGTGTTTCTACTGACATTATCAATGAGGAGCCTTCAGGAAAACTGACCCCCCCTCCTCCCAACATGTCTGCTTTCCTGCCTGCTGGTCTGTAGTTGAAATCCCTCCTCCTCTTCCTCACTCTGATTGTTCTGAACTCGTTTCTTCCTGAACAGATTTCTTGATTCCTGCGCAGCAGCTGTGATGACCGGTATAAAGTGTCCGCCTATCATCCCTCCCAGGATCAGCCCAGGACCGACCAATCAGAGGCCCCCTCCCATGGTGATGTCAGGGGCGTATAAAGCCCCCGGCGGGCGGTGGGCAGCCCTGAGCAGAGTCAGCGTTCCCGGCCTGGACGCCTCGGCTGGTGGGACTGCTGTCAGGAGGACGAACAGAACTACACGGCGCCCGCCTGTAGTTTTGTTTTCTACTGAGGGCTTCCTGCGCCGCTCGGCTGCTCTTCTGGACTTTCTGACTGTTTCTGGATAAAGGTTTTAGATTTGCTGCCCCCCCCGCCCCGCTGAGGGCCCCCCAGGCATCCTTGTGCTGACAGGTGAGTGGTTCTGATTGTTGGCGACCGACACGGACCCGGGTCCTGATTTTGGGTTTTTCAGGGTCCAGAACCTTTTAGTGAGTTTGTGCTGAAGGTGATGCGGACCTCCCAGAATAGCTGCCGCCCCCCCACCCCCACCGGCGCATGGCTTTTTAAGGGAATCAGCAGCAGGGCTATCAGCTCTCAGATATGCGCCCCACATGGTGACTGTCCGTCAAACCGGGGGCTGGGGGGGGCTATTTATAGCTGCCCTGTGTTAACTAACAGCCCCCCCCTCAGGGCTGTGGGCTGATTGACAGCAGCAACACCTCTCTGAGGCTCTTATTTTGGAAAGCAGCAGCTGCAGGAGTCCTTCTGATGATCAGAGTTTATGACCGAGCCGCTCTGGGATTTAGATTCATGATTCTGGCTTCATTTAAAAGAAAATAATTCTTTTATTTTTACTCCGTTTATCATCAAACTTTGCTCTGCGTTCTTTTGTTTTCAGAGGAAAGTCTGAAGTTTATTTCTTCTGAATGAACATAGAGAGAAACTGAAACCTGCTGCTCTGAGCTTTTCTCCCAATCTGATGGTTCTGATTTAGTTTCTTTATTACAGAAAGTTTCATTTATTAAAAAACAAAAAACATCATTTAGACTTTACTACAAAAACTGATCTAAGAATAATTAGATTATAATAATTTTAGCAAATAAATGTGATAATCTGCCAACACAATGAGAAAGTTTTCCCTTTAAAATAAGATAATCAGATATTATTCACTTAAAATGAGACATTGTCTCACTTTCCTGCTCAAACTAAGAAAAATACTATTTAAGAAAAATAACTTCTATATATTTAATTTGTTGCTGTGTTTAAATGTCCCTTTTTTGGTAACAATAGAGATTAGAAGCTGAGATTGAGTAGGATGTGGTGAACCGAATGTTTCCCTGTTTATAAATCAGATCTGCAAAAAATAGAAATCTAAATAGGTAATTTTGTCTTAAAATAAGTTTATTTTGTCTTGAATTGAGAGGTTAAGTGAGACACGTTGCCAATGGAACTAGACAATTTACATTTAAAATAAGAAATAACATTTGCATTGTCTTATGTCAAGAGCATTTTATCTAATTATCTTATTCTAAGAGTAAAAATATTCATTCCATTGGTAAATTATTTTATTTATATACTCAAAGTAAAGGTAAGAACACTTTATTTAGGATTTTTTTACTCAAAGATCATTTTTTGTAGTGTGATCCCTTCAGGGAAATAGCTGGTAATGAGCTGAATCTGCCTGTAGGGGGCAGCGCATCTATAATATACTCAGTTTACACATCAAACTTAAACAGATTAAAATGTATTTTTTTATTCATGTTGAAAATATATATTATTTAGTAAAGAAAATAAATAAAAAAGAAGGTAACTAAACAAATTATTTAGCTAATTTAAAGATGTAATGTTACAGTGAGTCATTTAGTAGCTTTACTGTGTTTTTATTCTTAATTAATCTCAGTGGCTTTGATAGACCCGCCATGTTTGTCCTCAGACATGCCAGGGTCGGTTCTTTCCAGCTGGAACCGGTTCTGCTCCTGGTAGCTGGTTCCATATCAGCTCCACATACCAGCCGGAAGCTTTGGTCCAGATAAAGAGGTTCGGTTCTGTTTGGAGCCTCCAAATCAATCTGCATGAAAACTTCTTTGATTTGATATCTGGAGCACACCAAAATGATGACATTTATCAAGGAAACGCTAAAATCAAACATTTAAGTAAAAAACAGATATTTTTGTTAAATATTTTTTATTCAATGAACTGAAACATATTTTACCACAATTATTCAGATTCATTACTGAATAATGAGAAGTGGTTCTGTTTGCAGTCTAAGGTGGATTTACTCCATTTATAAATGGAGGTCCGTTTGTTCAGATGAACCTAGAACCAGCTGGTTCTAAGAACCACTTCCTGTTGATCCAGTCCTCAGAAACCGGGACCAACTGGGTCAGAACTCTGATTGGCTTCTAGGAATAAATGGGCTGATGTCTAGAACAGAACCAGAAACCGGTACCAGACAGGAGAGGACCGGTCCAGATTTAGACTGGGTGGGTTTGACCTAGAATGGACCCAGAATGGACCCAGAATGGACCCAGTGTTTCCGCTGGTGGGAACAGTCAGGGATGAGCAGAACCTTCCAGAACAAACATTCAGAACCATCAAACCCAGTCTCATCTGGGTGGAACCAGAATCGATCAGAGAATCTTCCTCGCTGAGGAGGATCAGGTCCATTTAGACAGGAACCGGTCCAGGAGGGAATCCCCGGGTTCCCAGAGATCTCTGGATCCTCTCCAAGTGGGACGAGTCCAGAAAGGTCAGATCAGACCAGAACCGGGTCAGCTGGGCTCAGTCCGTTTGTTGTTTTCCGGTCAGAACCGGAATTTCCCCTCTGAGGTTAATAAAGGAGAAATAATTCCTCCTTTCAAAAGTTCAGAACAGCTGGAAGGGTTGATGGTTAGAAACCTGGCTGGGTTCTGTCTGTGTGGACATGGCATGTCCTCCTTTATCCTCCTTCGTCTTCCTTTGTCCTCCTTCGTCTTCCTTCATCCTCCTTCGTCTTCCTTTGTCCTTCTATGGACTGTTTTACCTGTTGCTCTGAGTTTACAATTCTTCTTCGTTTTAATAAATTTTTTTTCCGTCTCGTTAAAGAAGTCGTTTCCTTTTGAAAAAAATGGAGTGAAGTTTATTTGATGTGAAACTTTCTTCCTCCTCATCCTCTCGCTGAAAATCTTCTAACATTCCTGCATTTGTTGTCGACGGGTTTATCAGATCTTAGATGTTTTAATATTTTTTTCTGATTTTATTTTTAGTTTTTTTTCTGACAGACGAGGATTAAAGTAACTTTTCATTCATTTTCATTTCATTTGGATCCTTTCTGGTTTAATTCTCGTCTTAATTTGACTCAAAGTGATTAAAGTATTTCAGCTGGACGGATGAATCCCAGATAACCAGAATAAACCAGTTGTTAGTGGTGAGAAGAGATTCATGTTTTTATGGTTCTACTGGTTTAGAACAACATGAAGTTTAACAATAAACAGAATAAATGTATCTTAGAGTAGAATAGAGGAGACTGGACCTGAAACTGGAAAATCAGTTTATGGTCCAGTTACTTGTTAAGAGTTGATGATGAGGAAGGTTCTGATGGTTGTGTCTTCCTCAGGGTGCCGACCGTGATGTCAACACAGGCGCCGACGTTTACTCAGCCGCTACAGAGCGTCGTGGCACTAGAGGGTAGTGCCGCCACGTTCGAGGCTCAAGTTAGTGGTAAGAAGGAAGTTTGGATCGCTGGCTCACCGACCTGGAGCTTCTTCAAGGTCTCACCTCCTGGTTCTGGTTCTCCTTCTCTGCAGGTTCTCCAGTTCCTGAGGTGAGCTGGTTCCGTGATGGCCAGGTTCTTTCCGCCGCAGCTCTGCCCGGCGTCCAGTTCTCGTTCAGCGACGGCCGCGCTGTTCTGAGGATCCCCGCTGTGAATGCCGCACACAGCGGGCGCTTCTCTGTCAGAGCTACCAACGGCGCCGGGCAAGCCACCAGCACCGCTGAGCTCCTGGTTACAGGTAGGACTGGGAGGACAGAGGCAGGGGGACAGAGACAGAAGGGACAGAGACAGGGGGACAGAGGCAGAGGGATGGAGGTGGGAGGAACTTAACAAACTCTTCCACCAACCAGCTGCTCTCAATTCATCACCTTTTATTAATTAGCATTCATGTTTTGCTTCTATTATTATATAAATGTTCACTCTGCAGCTTGTTAAACTAGAGCAAACACACATTTATTAAAGCTGTTTTGAGGTTTTAGTTTTTCTAGAAAATCTGCTGAACAGAATGTAAAGTGTGAATAAAAGTTAACTAGATGAAGATTCTGGCACCAAGATGAAACTTCTGTAAACTTCTTGTGTAAAAAGCAGAGGCTTCCCTGCTACGGTGGCCTGATGTTCAGAACAAAGCTTGATGATGTTCTGATGCCAAAGCCTTGCTCTTATCCGTGATGTTACACAGATGATGCTGAAATGAACCGAGTTGATTCTGATTTTCCAGCAGTATAGATACCTTGAAAACCAAAAATATTAGACTCTGATCAGATGCGCTATGGCGGTCTAAAGATGGAAAAAAAACAGAAACAGGCAGGATTAGAAAACTTTCTGCAGTTTATAGCTGAGTCACTGTTAAACGGATCATTTAGGATTATTTTGCTCTTAAATTCGACCCGCTGACGGCGGCAGCAGCAGGTTGAGCGTCCGTTAGATTAATAAAGGTTTATTCCGAGGCGCTGCGCTTCGGTCTGAGGCTAAATTTATCTGGTGTCAGCTGAGTGGGCGGAGCTTGTTATTTAATCCAGTGATAAAACCGATATAGATGCAGCTGCTGCAGCATAACTTTCCTTAACTGGATCTGGACTTTATGATGTGATGATATAGTCCAGATCATCAGATGTAGAACCAATGGGGTCAGCAGGACCATGCTTCATGAGGTCAAAGGTCAGGGAGGCTCAGAGGAGATCAAACTGACCATATTTACCTGCAAGCTGCAGGTAAAAACCAGCAGCTTACAAGAGAACAGAACACCTTTCCTGTTCAGCCGGGCTAACAATTCCCTCTAATGTCGCCCTTTTAGAGACATAGACAGGTATCTGGATTTACAGGCTAACAAAGAAACCAAATGACCCCCATTCCAAAGGGGGGGACTCGGCTTCGATCATTCAAGGCATTGCTTTGGCCCACTCTATAAAGCCTTGAACTTAACGCTGTTTCTGACATTTGAATTGAAAAGTTTCCTGGATGGGAAGAGAAACGCCTTCAACGATTGTTTTTTAACTTTTCTGGAATGCCTGCCAGCTGGTTTTCCAGGTTTTTGTTGATGGTTTCCGTTCTCTGTGTCTCCGCAGCCGAGACGGCGCCTCCCGCCTTCCTTCAGAGACTCCAGAGCTCCTCTGTGAGTCAGGGCAGCCAGGTGAGGCTGAGCGTCAGAGTTTCAGGAATCCCCACACCTGTGGTGAAGTTCTACAGAGAAGGAGCCGAGATCCAGAGCTCCACCGACTTCCAGATCCTCCAGGATGGAGACCTCTACAGTCTGCTGATCGCAGAGGCCTTCCCAGAGGATTCTGGGACGTATTCAGTGACGGCTACCAACAGCAGCGGACGCGCCACGTCCACCTGCGAGCTTCTGGTCCAAGGTGAGCTCAGGTTCTGGTTCTGGTAGCAGCTCAGTGGTTTGGATCAGAACTAAACCTTCTGGTGTCTCTGATGCAGGAGAAGAAGTTGTTCCCATTAAGAAAACAAAGACTATCATGTCCACGTCCCAGATGGAGACGTCTGGGTCCAGAGTTGAGAGGGTGAGTGGCGTTGGAGCAGCACCTAGTGGCGGTCTGCGGCGTTACGCATCATGTCTGCTGCTGACAGCTTCTAACGTTGGTCTGTTTCCTCCTGAAGATGGAGGCCAGTTTCCAGGCCACCACCATGATGGAGATGCACGTCGAAGGAGGAATCATGACTCAGCACATCGCTCACAAAACCCCCCCGAGGGTCCCCCCGAAACCCACCTCCAGGTCCCCCCCGTCCTTCGTTTCCAAGGTAACGGGAGGCCGGCAGCAGTCCCCGTCCCCTGTAAGACACGTGAAGGGGCCGACGCCCGCACCTATCAGGTGAGTCTCCGCCTCCGCAGCCAGAGGAGCCGGGCTCAGACCGCTGAGCTGTGAGGTCTAACGAAGCGCCGTCTCCTCCGCAGACCCGTTTCTCCCTCCAGCAGGATGTCCGTCTCTCCCATCAGACCCGTCAGGTCTCCTGTGATGAGCAGAAAACAGGTGAGCACCTCACCTGATGATTCACCTCCACTTTCAAGCTACCATCGTAAAGGAACATCATGCTTTTGGAATAAATTATTTAATATAAATGCTTTTTATGAAGCTGGTTCTTCCTCCATCAGGTTCAGGAGAGTCTTTATCAGAGAGTTAAACTCAGTTCTTCCTAAAACACATTTTAGATGTTGGACATAACCTGCCATGTTTAGCTACAGTCTCTGTGCAGCTCATCCATATTCACATGGAACTAACTTGTAGTTTGCAGTTGTCCAAAATGTCCCAAAAGTCTTCGTCCACTGGGGGAGGGGTTTCCTAGTAGTTAGAGCAGGGGTCACCAACGCGGTGCCCGCGGGCACCAAGGGGCCCTCAAGGACCACATGGGGGGCCCTCTTTGTCTTCTGAAAACAGAAGAACTCACTCAGTGGGTTAAAGGAGAAGTTCGGTTTTTTACACTTTAAGCCCATTTTCTGTAGTGTCCAGGATGAAATCGAATGAAGGACACCAAAATTTTGACAATTGCTCCTGTCTCTGCTTTTTGGCTCATTTAGAATCAACCCCTGGCTGCTTTAGAATGGCTAGCATAGAGCATGTCCGATAATGTCCTTAAAACAACCTTAAACGTTCTTTTTTTAAAATATGCTACTCACCGTGTCGTCAGCGCTGTTCAATGACGTTCCAAAAAAAGTTTCGTGAAGAA
>JAGKQL010000062.1:25982663-26023472 GCA_018398635.1 Cyprinodon brontotheroides
GTCTGAGGATGAAGAGAGTTAACATCCAGTTAGTCACAGTCAGAGAAACAGACTACACTGGAAAAACAGGCCAAGCTCTCGAACATCACAAGATGCACAGTTTTTGTTTTTTATTTGAGTTTTTATGTAGTTCAAAAATCTCCTCATTCTTTATATATTTTTCCAGAACTGTGTTCACTGATTGTTATTTAAGCAGATCTCTCACTGATCTCAAAAGACAGTTCATTACAACTAAATATATTTAAGAACATTATGAAAATAGCAACTTAACACGTTTTCAGAATATTATTTATAAAAGAGATTATCAGTCCATTTTGCTCCATTCTGCCACATAAATCCCAATAAATCAATTGGAGTCTGAGGTTTGTGTGTGATTAACTGTGAAGAGATTAAAGTAAATTAATCTGCTTGAAGGGAAAGGTTTTGTTTGTCATTTCTATAGGTTTATTACTAACTTAAACATACAAACAAATGGTGCAATAAAACATGGGACGGATGTAAAAATATATTTCTATCTATAGATATATAGAAACATGTATAGTTACTTTACCCAACCTGATTCCCTTGTGTTGTAGAAATGGTAAAATATGACTAATGGTTGTCATTATGACTCCATTCTGCTCTATCAGGGAAAATTAGGTTTAAAAGGTGAAAACGTTCTGTCTAATCTGGTTGCTGCTGGTTGTGTTTTAGTGTCAGAGGACATAGAGAGCAGAGAGGAGATGGTGACGGTCACAGAAACCGGAATCACACAGGCCAAAGCGTGAGTTTTAAACATCCAAACCTTCAGTGTCTGCTTTCTCCGAGCTGCAGCTGAACGCAGATTTTGCTTCTCCACAGCTTTGCCGTCGAGACGAGGGAGCAGACGGAGGTGAGCGCCGGAGAATCTGCTGCTCCCTTCTTCATTAAGAAACCCGTCCCCCAGAAGCTGGTGGAGGGAGGGAGTGTCGTGTTTGAGTGTCAGATCGCAGGAAACCCCAAACCTCACATAATTTGGAAGAAGAGTGGCGTTCCGCTCACCACTGGATACAGGTACGCTCCACGGTGCCCCCCTCATCGGGTTTATAATATAGAACTTGCTTCAGAGAAGATGATGCACTGTTTTCTTCCTTCAGATACAAAGTTGCCTACAAGAAGGACACTGGAGAATGCAGACTGGAGATCTCTATGACTTTCGCTGACGATGCTGGAGAATACTCTGTCTTTGCTAAGAATCCACTTGGAGAAGCTTCAGCCTCTGCCATCCTACTGGATGAAGGTACCTCCGTCTCTGGTTATCATCCTCATCTCTACGTTTATTGGACCAGCCTCTCACTACATTTCTCTTCGCAGAGCAATATGAAGCCTACATGAAGCAGCAGGATGTGCCCTATAAAACCGAAGTGACAACCACCGTGATCCAGGAACCCCCTCCAGTCGTGACTCAGTACGAGTTCGAACAAAGGAGGGTGACGACTCCAATGAGCTTCGTCTCAGAGACGGTAACCTTTCCATCAGATCTGTGACCTTACAGGCTAAGCTATCCACCTCTAGGCTAATGGGAATGTCGTCCTCTTCCAGGAGTTCATGATTTCAGCATTTGAAGAGAGGATCATCCAGGAGATCGAGATCCGCATCTTGAGGATCTCCTACAGAGAGTTGGTGACGGAGGACGGAGAGCTGATGGTGACTGTCGCAGAGGACCAGGCTCTGCAGCCGGCCTTCGAAACACCAGTGAAAAACTATCGGATCATGGAGGGAATGGGAGTCACCTTCCACTGCAGGGTGTCTGGAACGCCGCTGCCCAAGGTGCAAAAAAGTTACTTGCCCATTCTCTGTAGTGTATAGAACAGACAAATCAGATCTGAACTGGTCTGTGTGGTAGTGATGATCTTGCTCTGGCTCAGGGAGTTTCTTTGTTAGTTGTTGGCTGGTTGGCTTTATTTTTATGATCCCTTAAATATTTTGTAGAGCCTCTGTTTAACAACTTCCTATACAGAAAACAGGATTACTTCATTGATATGAATGAAAACCTTCTGCAGATCGTTTGGTACAAAGATGGTCAGCGCATCAGACCCGGTGGGCGGTACCAGATGGAGGTTCTCCAAGATGGACGAGCCAGCCTCCGTATGTCTGTGGTCCAACCAGAGGACGAAGGAGTGTACACAGCCTTCGCCTCCAACATGAAGGGAAATGCTGTCAGCTCTGGGAAGCTCTACGTGGAGCCCTCTGGAGGCGTAACCCCTCCCAGATACACGCCACAGCCGTCCATGCAGCGGATCAGGTCAGTGTTAAAGATCTAATACTGCAGATGTAAATAATGGTTGAAACACGTTAACCGATACAATGGGGATTCCCTCTATAGATCCGCCTCTCCTCGCTCCCTGAGCCGCTCCCCCGGTCGCTCTTCGAGCCGTTCGCCAGGGCGTTCTCCGGCTCGCCGACTCGAAGAGACAGATGAAGCTCACCTGGATAGACTCTACAAACCAGTGTTTGTCCTTAAGCCTTCCTCCATAAAGTGCTCAGAGGGTCAAACCACCAGATTTGACTTGAAGGTTGTCGGCAGGCCAATGCCTGAAACCTACTGGTTCCATAACGGTGAGATAGATGGTGTTAGAAAATGTTTAGTAACATTTTATTTTTTGTTTGGCCTCTAAAAAAATAAGATCTTAATTTTCCTTCATTTTCAGGACAACAAATCGTCAATGACTTCACACACAAGATAGTGATTAAAGAGGACGGTACCCAGTCCCTGATCATCGTCCCGGCTGTTCCAAAAGACTCCGGAGAATGGACGGTTGTGGCTCAGAACAGAGCTGGACGAACGTCTGTATCCGTAACTCTCTCAGTTGAACGTAAGTCTGAATTTGGTGAAACCTAAAGAAACCTTTATAAGTGGGTCATTACAGACATCCCAAGTCTCACGGAAGTTCCGGGAGTATCCCTGATATCGATAGTTGTTCACGGATGCCCGCAAGTCGGATGAATTATCCCAGATTTTAGACTTTGCAAGGTGGTGATTTTTTAATGCGAGTGAAAGTGGGCAGGTAGTAACAATAATTTGTGTATCATGTGCGGATTAGAACTACTGAGATTGCACAGACAACAAGAGAGCACGGGGTGTAGAGAGGAGGTTACTGGTGAAACCTGTGCAGCGTGTCTGTCCAAACCGATGCTCCGTTCAATCAGCGTGTCAGGCGACTGGTTGTCAGAGCGCTGATTGGATTAGTCAGAAAAATAAGCCAATAAGTTTCAGTTTACTTTTTTACAGTCTCCTCATTTTACAGCAGAATATTCTAAAGTGTATCCATGTCAAGTGAAGGTGAAGAATGATGGAGTGTGCAAAACACACGAGCAAAAATTATTTTGGGCAATTATTTATTTTAAAAAAACATGGGCACAGATGATTAATGCAAGCACACGAGCAACTATTTTATGGCACTTATTTATTATTATAAAGCATCATAAATAAATTATACAATAAGATGGTGATTTTCTGCATCATGAAATATCTACCTGAACCAAAGTGAATTGGCCCACGTGAACTTAACCGTATATCTCTAATCCACTACTGACGAAGGCACAATTTATCTTTATTAAATACTTGAAAACTGAAAGCTTGAAATGTGCAACTGTGAAAGAAAAAACAAAAAAAACACCTCTACATACGAACGTGTCTATAATGTTTATAATTTCTATTCCGGCCCATGATGGTGATGATCTTATGAGGTGTGTTTATCATGGCCAGAAAGATGGGAGAGCTGGATGTTCATTTTTTTTACTGTAAACGGTAGCATCTCTTCCAGTGGGGGGCTATAAATTCAAAATAGACGTATACCAAAAACCAGTCAAACGTATACTAAGTTATCACACCAGTATATTTATATGAATGCCAACAACAAAAAACATAAAAACAAAACATAATTTCCTGAACAGAGGTTGTAGTTGTTTGGTTCAATAAGCATCTCCCTGAGATGAGTTTTTGGAACTTTGGATGTCTGTCAATATTAACTGTGGTGTTACTCTGGGATCTGCAGCCAGAGAAAGCGTATCCAGACCACAGTTTGTTGAAAAGCTGAAGAACATCACCGTGAGGCAGGGAACGCTGGTGGAACTGGCTGTCAAAGCCATTGGAAACCCCCTGCCAGACATTGTTTGGCTGAAAAACAGCGACATCATCAGCCCACAGAAGCACCCACACATCAGGTAAGTCTTACCTCATCGACAAAAGATTGTCTGTCACTTTAAAGCAGGTGGTTTGTTGGCTGACTTGGCTGGATGCTTTTTCTAGGATTGAAGGAATCAAAGGAGAAGCCAAATTTCAAATCCCTTCAGCTGCTGGCTCTGATAGTGCCTGGTACACCGCCACAGCCATCAACAAGGCTGGCAGAGACACCACCCGCTGCAGAGTCAACGTTGAAGTTGACCACGCTGCCCCTCAGATTGAGAGGAAGCTCATAATTCCTAAAGGAACCTACAAGGCCAAGGAGATCGCAGCTCCTGAACTGGAGCCGCTCCATATGCGCTATGGCCAAGAGCAGTGGGAGGAAGGTGACCTTTATGACAAGGAGAAGCAACAGAAACCAGTGTTCAAGAAGAAGCTGACCTCCATCAGGATGAAGCGTTTCGGTCCGGCTCATTTCGAGTGTAGGCTCACTCCCATCGGAGACCCCACAATGGTGGTGGAGTGGCTGCATGACGGGAAGCCTCTGGCTGCTGCTAACAGGCTGCGGATGGTCAACGAGTTTGGCTACTGCAGCCTTGACTACGAGGTCGCTTACGCTAGAGACAGCGGCGTGATTACCTGTAGAGCCACCAACAAGTTTGGAGTTGACCAGACCTCAGCTACCCTGATTGTCAAGGACGAGAAGGGCCTCGTTGAGGAATCCCAGCTCCCTGAAGGCAGGAAGGGAGCCTATCGAATGGATGAAATTGAGCGTTTTGCTCATGAAGGAGGGCCTGCAGGAGTCAGCCTTGATGAAGAATCTGAAAAGACAAAACCTGATATTGTCTTGCTTCCAGAACCAGCAAGGGTGCTGGAAGGGGACATTGCTCGGTTCCGCTGCAGGGTGACTGGCTACCCGGCTCCAAAGGTTAATTGGTACCTTAACGGACAACTCATCCGCAAAAGCAAGAGATACCGACTCCGTTACGATGGAATCTACTACCTGGAGATCGTAGATGTCAAGTCCTACGACTCTGGTGAGGTCAGAGTAGTTGCAGATAACCCATTAGGCACGACCGAGCACACCGTGAAGCTGGAGATCCAACAGAGAGAGGACTTTAGATCAGTACTGCGGCGGGCCCCAGAACCCAAAGCTGCTGAGGTCTCTCATGACTCCGGCAAGATCGGATTTGATATCGTCAAGGTAGACAGACCTAGCGAGGTCCCACAAGACAGGGAAGTCGTTATGCTACGTAAGGCCCAGAGAATTGTTCATGAGAAAACCTCAGAGGAGTCCGATGAGCTAAAGAGCAAGTTCAAGCGCAGAACGGAGGAGGGTTTCTACGAGTCTATATCTGCAGTCGAGTTCAAGTCTCGCAAGAGGGACGACTCCTATGAAGATTTACTAAAGAAGACTAAAGATGAGCTGCTTCATCACATGAAGGAGGTAGAAGAGGCTGAAAGGAGGAGGCTGGAAGAGCAAGGAAACATCACCATCCCCACGATCAAACCAGAGAGGATCCAGCTGTCACCCAGCATGGAGGCTCCACACATCCTGGAACGCATAGCAAGCCAGACTGTTTCTCCAAAAGATGAGGTTCACTTTAGAGTCAGAGTGGTTGGCAGACCTGAGCCTGAGTGCCAGTGGTTCAAGAACGGTGTCCTGCTTGAAAAATCGGAGCGTGTCTACTGGTATTGGCCAGAAGATAATGTGTGTGAACTGGTAATCCTAGATGTTACAGCAGAGGACTCTGCAAGCATCATGGTCAAGGCCATAAATGTCGCCGGAGAGTCCTCCAGCCACGCCTTCCTCCTGGTGCAAGGTAAATCCACATGCAAAATCCTTTCTTTTACGTTCTTATCATGTTTCTTCTGACCTCAAAGTCTAATTATGTGATTCTTTTGCAGCCAAGACAGCCATTAGTTTTACTCAAAACCTAGCAGATGTCAATGCCAATGAGAAGGACACCATGGTGACCTTTGAATGTGAAACCAACGAACCATTTGTCAAGGTCAAATGGCTGAAGAATAATGATGAGATTTTCTCAGGAGACAAATACAGAATGCATTCTGACAGGAAGGTCCACTTCCTGTCTGTGCTGATGATAGAAATGAGCGATGATGCCGAATACTCCTGTGTTGTCATTGACGACGAAAACATCAGGACAAGCGCAAGGCTGCAAGTAGAAGGTATTTACTCCTGATTCCTATTTAATAATGTCAGGTTTGTGTGTAAATCAGATCAAGGTTCTTGATGTTCTTCTGTACCTCAGGTGCTGCTCTGGAGCTTATCAAACCCCTGGAGAGCATCGAGGTACCAGAGAGCTACGCTGGAGAGTTTGAGGTTGAGGTGTCCCGCGAAGATGCTGAGGGAACGTGGTTCTTTGGAGAGAAGGAGCTCTCTCCCAGTAGCAAATATGTCATATCCTCCCGCCGAGGACGACACACACTGGCCGTTAAGGACGTCAGGAAGGAAGACCAGGGAAAGTACACCTTTGTTTGTGGAGATCTGAGCACCAGTGCCGCGCTAAAAATGAAATGTAAGCATTTTAGAAGACTGTTGACTCAAAGCAAATATAGCATATATTTCTAATCTTATTTCTCATAGCAACATTTGATTATTGGTTGATGAACATGTTTGTGCTCCATGCAGTGCGCCCAGTGACCCTGATGCAACCGCTGACTGACCTCACTATCTGTGAGGGGGACATTGCTCAACTGGAGGTCAGGTTCTCTCAGGAGAACGTCGAAGGAAACTGGCTTAAAAACGGCCAAGCAATCTCCGCCTCAGACCGTGTCCACATCGTCATTGACAAACATGTACACAAACTGCTAGTGGAGAACGTCAGCAGAGAAGATACGGCGTCCTACTCCTTCATAGTTCCAACTCACGACATCTCCACCTCGTGCAAGCTCAATGTTCAGAGTAAGTGTTGGGTTTCTCATGAAAGTGAATGCACCACTCCACCTTGGTCCATTTGGTCTTTACTTTGTACTTTATTTCCTTAAAGCCATTGACATCGTGGTGCCGTTGAAGGACGTTTCGTCCACCGAGGGCACAAAGGCGGTCCTTGAGTCCAAGATCTCTGCTCAGGACATCAGCTCTGTCAAATGGTACCACAACGACAAACTGCTGATGCCCAGTGACCGCGTCCAGGCTGTGGCAAAGGGTGCCAAGCAGCGCCTGGTCTTCACCAGGACCTTTGCTTCAGACGAAGGACGATACAAACTGGTGGTTGGCAAGGTGGAAACCAGCTGCAACCTGACTGTTGAACGTAAGTTGGATTATATTTTCTCCTCATGAGGTTTGTAAGTTTCAGTCCTAATGTCATGATGGTTGTCCTAACAGAGGTCCAGATTGTGAAGCACATGGAGGACAAAGTCTGCTCAGAATCCCAGAACGTTACCTTCAGTGTGGAAGTTTCACATCCTGGTATCGACCCCCTGTGGACCTTCAGAAACCAGCAGCTTAAGGCTGGGGCAAAATACAAGATAGAGTCCAAGGGTACTTCTCACTCGCTGGTGGTCTTTGACACCATGAAGGATGAGGAGGGCCAGTACATGTTCCACGCTGGAGAAAAGACATCTAGTGCTCAGCTCACTGTCTCTGGTAGGTGAAAACTCAAAGCTATGAAGAAGTTCAGTCAGTTAGGCATACATTGACTTGATTTTTTTGCTGGGGGCAGGTGATCATCTGCAGGCTGGATTTAAAGCCGCTGTTGTTGTCACCTTTTTCTCCCTCTCTGCCCAAATAAGCATCAATAATACTTTAAAGCATTTCTCAATCCTCTTTTGCTTTCATGCTATGTTCACACCTTACGCAATTTGAGCAGCTGGAGCAACCACTTTAAATGCAAAGTCTATGGTTGACACTCATCAAAAGGTCTTGCAGTGCATCTAGAGCAGCAGGAGCAGGGCATCTGGAAGCATCTAGAGCAGCAGGAGCGGCGCCTCATAAGCTTCTGAGGATCTGAGGCGTGTGACACGCTTCACTAGTGGCAGCCGAAGTTGGAAAAATTAAATTTTTGCTGCTCTACGTGCCACATCAACCAATCAGAGAAGCTGATCTGGGAGCTGGCAGGGAGACAGACACACCGCTGCTGATGCAGAGCGCTATTATCATTTCAGTAAAACAGTTTACACGCCTAAATCAACTTAAAATATCAAAACCTACCGGCAAAATATGTTCACTTTTTTATCCTGGTGCCTGCAGTTTGTGCCACATACCTATAAAGCGCTAACATCTACTTCTAGATGCCACCAACAGTAAGGGGAAATCCCCAAGAGGCTACTGAGCCTGAGGCAGCTGCTTCTGGGGCAAATGGGCAGTTTGCTGGGATCTGCACGCTCCGACAGAGAAATATTATTTTAAGGCAGGATGGTAATCTGGAAGAACTGAGTGCACAGTCAATGATTTAAGGTGGACTTTCTCAGTTAAAAATAGATTCAAACTACTTTTTACTTTTCACTGATCACAGCAAATATACCAACACCACTCTCTGCTATTGAGCACAGGAGCAGCAGAAGCATCAGACACATTTGTCCACGCTTTAGTGGATGTGCTTTAGGAGCATCAAAGACGCTCTTCAGGTGTGTCTGACCTTTATTTGTACAAGCATCAAAAAGGAAGCAGCAGGCGCTTTTTTACTGCTAAAATCGTATGCGGTGTGAACGTAGCGTTAGAGTTCCTCTAAAAGCAATTTTAGTGACGACTTTAGCAAGGAATTCTGGAGTGTTCAGGATATGCAACCAAAAAGTACATGTTTTTTTTATTTCAGTATTTTTAGAAAACAAAAACAGTATGGAAATAAAGGTGGTAGAGAAATAGGAAAGGTTGCATAACAAGACCAACCAAAGATTAATGTTTCAAAACTTTCAATTCAAAATCTGAAAGCCATCAATATGACCACATTAGGGGTTCTAGTGGTAAGCAGATGAATGCGGCCGCTGTTTCATGTGTTGGTCAAATTTAGTCATCTGGTTTAACTGTAAATTAACAAAATAAAACTCTTCAGGTTTGGCGTCCAGGGGAAATACAGCATAGTCACAGCTGTTTATTTATTCAACCACCAGGTGGAGCCATCACACGTCCACTGCAGGACGTGGCGGTCGCCGAGTCTCAGACTGCTGAGTTTGAATGTGAAGTCGCCAACGCAGACGCTGAAGGCAAGTGGCTGAAGGACGGTCAGCCCGTGGACTTCAATGACAACACTGTGAGCGAGGTGGACGGGGCGGTCAGACGCCTCGTCATCGTCATCACCCGACCGCAGGATGTCGGAGAGTACACCTATCAGGTGGCCAACTCTAAAACCAGCGCCAACCTCAAGGTGGAGGGTGAGTACCAGCTTCCCAAACCATTCAGTCACAAGACAAGAAGCTGGAGAGAAGGTAATCCGAGGATAAACGTGGAATTAATGAGTTCCTCTCTTTTTGTCTGCAGCGGTGAAGATCAGGAAGACTTTAAGGAACCAGACAGTCACAGAGACCCAGGAGGCCGTGTTCTCACTGGAACTCACCCACCCGGACGTGAAAGGATCCCAGTGGATCCGGAACGGAGTTGAACTGCAGAACAGCGACAAGTTCGAGATCATCTCAGAGGGAACGATCCAGACTCTGAAGGTCAAGGACTGCAACACACAGGACGAGACGGTTTATTCCTTCAAACTGGGAAAACTGTCCGCCAACGCCAGACTCAACGTAGAGAGTGAGTACCTCTACCCCTAAACACAATACCGTCCAGCAGGTTTTTCTTTCTGTTTAGTTACCCCTTCTACTCTTTATCTCTGTAGCGATCAAGATTGTCAAGAAGATTAAGGATGTGAAATCCCTGCTGGACGGCACAGCCTCCTTCGAGCTCAGCCTGTCGCACGACAACGTCCCTGTGAAGTGGATGTTCAAGGGCGTCGAGCTGAAGTCGAGCGAGAAGTGCAAGATTCTGTCGGAGAGAAAAGCTCACAAACTGATCCTGCAGAACGTGGACAGCAGCAACGCAGGAGAGTACACAGCTGTGGTTGGACACCTGCAGTGCAGCGCCGTGCTTACTGTAGAGGGTACGCAACACTGAACACGCTGTCATGAATTATTAAGAAGGAAAAACTTTCAATAAAGAAAGTGATATAAACTACATTTACTCTACAATGTTTTTTTCTTTTCTCCTCTAAACTTACATGACATTGGGGAAACTTACATATTTCTAATTAACTGTCTTTCATATACACTTGAGCAAAAAGCGGTTGAGCACCCAGACGTAACGGTGCAAATGAAACCGGAAGCAGATACGGAACCATTTTAAGGCCTTTTGCGTCCCGATCTTTGGCAAGACGGCCCAAGATGTTCATCAGATGCAGGACAATCTTCGAGTCTCTCAAACTGCCGCTAGAGTTAACCAGAAGATAGAACTTGAAGCCACTATGTGGCCAATGACATTCCAGGTGATGCAAACCTAAGATCAGGTTCTGCAGAAAAACACCAGGTGTTTGCCAAGAGTTCAGTTCTGTCATCTGCAGATGTCCTTCGGATCTGTAAGGCTTGATGCCTAAAACAAGGATCCCCCCTTGGTGCGATTTTTACAGTGGGAACACATTGGCTACAACATTGAGCCACTGGTAACATCGTCCAAAATGTCCTAAAGGCATCCTGTGTGTAGACTGACTTTCACTCAACACTTTGACGGACTGCTTTGGTTCCGACCCGATGTCACTCAAAGAGCCGCTGGTAAACTCTCCTCTGGCCTTTTCCAAGTATGCTTTTAAACTGAAACATTCAGTTATCCATATCCACCATTGGTCTGCATAAGGAACACTTCACATTCCCTCTGGGTGCTTAGCTGTTTTTTGGTATTAAGTGTATATATTTAGTAAATCTTAAGACTAACTTTTCTGATTCTCCATCAAACTGTCTCACTTAACTCATACTGTACCCTATAACATACTCATATATATCAATAAATCAACATTGGCAGTAAAAAACAGTAAAAATATAATCATATTTTATAGATTAACCAAAGATTTGGGACGATAATATTAAGAGTATGTATAAAAATAATAAATAAAAAAAACATTTGAAAGGTTCTGCCGCTGCTTTTTTTAGCCTGGTTCCAAAAATATCCAGAAACATTTGATCTTTTAACCTCAGTGCTCTGGTTGAAGTGGTGTGAAACGTCACACAAGTAAGGTGATAATGGTCCCCTAAGACGCAAGAAGTAACACTTAAAATAGACGAGGGGCGCTTTATTTAAGAAGGCCAATACAGGCGTCATTTTTGGCAGAACACAGGCTGCTGAGTTTTTAAATAACCAGCAGGTGTAAAAGAAATGCCTGCTTACGGTTTAAGCTAGGATTATAGTATCTAGTTGAGATAATGGGTTCGTGTTTCCTTATAAAAACATCAGCTAAGCTAATCTTCTTCCAAGTTCCAGAGTGGATCCATTTCCACAGAACTGTCCATCAGCATCGACTAAATAAGTTTCTACTTCTGTTGCCTATTAATAGGGCGGAGCTTCTACAGTTAATCCACATCTCTAAGGGGATTAACACGAGATAAATATAAACCCATTACTGCTTTCTGAAGACAGACCTGTAAATCATCAGCAAACAGCGATAGAAGAGTTTTACTATTTTAAAAATGAGCCATAAATAGCTTTTTCCAGTTAGAAGGGAATGGGACCAGAGAAGGGGCCTTGAGGTACGCCTCTGCCATAAAGTATTCTTTCACAATTGTTTAAGTTTAACTTTGAATATGAACAAGGTGAATTAAACAGCACCAGGAAAATCAAGTTACCAGAAAGAAGGAGATATTCTTAAAGGAGAAACCCTCAAATTATCGTTTGTTCAACAGATTTTCTTTAACAGATTGTCATTACCTTTTCCGTTGTTACAATTTCTTGCCTGCAGCTCTTTGCGTCACCAAACCTATGAAGAGTGTGGAGGTCCCTGAGACTCAGGTGGCCACGTTTGAGTGTGAAGTGTCCCACTTCAACGTGCCCTCCACCTGGCTCAAAGACGGCGTGGAGATCGAGATGAGCGAGAAGTTCCGCATTGTGGTTCAGGGAAAACTGCACCAGCTTACCATCATGAACACCAGCAGGGAAGACTCTGCCGAGTACACCTTCATCTGTGGGAACGACCGCGTGTCTGCGACGCTCACCGTCAACCGTAAGACTTGTCACACATCAATGACCACTGCTCCGGTTTTTAAATCTTTAAAGTTAACGTGGGTATCCCTCAAAATGTTTCCAGCCGTCCTGATCACCTCCATGCTGAATGACCTGAACGCTCAGGAGAGAGACACCATCACCTTTGAGGTCACTGTCAACTATGAGGGCATCAGCTACAAATGGCTGAAGAACGGCGTGGAGGTCAAATCATCAGAAAGGTGTCAAGTCCGCAGCAAGCAGCTCACGCATTCACTTACGATCCGCAACGTTCATTTCGGAGACGGAGGAGAGTACCAGTTCGTAGCAGGCTCTGCTGCATCCTCTGCTAACCTCTTTGTTGAAGGTAAAAAAAGCTCTATGGTGCTGAAGACTTTTATTCGCTGTTCAGACTTCCCCTAAATCTGTATACCCAATGTCCTGGTTTCAGCTCGTGTGATAGAGTTCACCAAGAAGATTAAAGACATAAAGATAACTGAGAAGAAGAAGGCGGTTTTTGAGTGTGAGGTTTCTGAGCCCAACATCCAGGTGATATGGATGAAGAATGGCCAGGAGCTGGACGTGTCAGAGGAGAGGTCTGCCTATGATAGAACATCCGAAACAGAAGCTTTCAAAGCTACAAGATCAGCTGGAAATCATCTGCATTGCTTTTTTTCCCACAGGTATGTGGTGCAAGCTGAGAAGTATGTCCATCGTCTGATGATCCAGACTGTTCGGATGTCAGATGCCGGAGAATATTCTGTGGTGGCCGGATCCAGCGTCTCCAAGGCCCACCTGACGGTAGAGGGCCGTGATGTCAGGATCGCCGAACCAGCAGAGCGAGAGATCACGGTAGGACGGTTTTCTAACATGATGCACGCCTCCAAACCAGAGATTGGTTTTCTAAAGAAATCTGAACCTCCCTCTCACCTTCCGCAGGTTTTAGAGAAACACAGAGCAACCTTTGAGTTTGAGGTGAATGAGGACGACGTAGAGGGTCGCTGGCTTAAGAACGGCGTGGAGATCCAGTTCTCGGTGGAGGAGAGGTTCAGCTACGTAGCCATCAGGAAGATGCACCGTCTCACTATCTCTGAGACCTACAGGAGCGATGCTGGGGAATATACCTTCATCGCTGGCAAGAACAGGAGCACCATGAACCTCAGAGTCAACAGTAAGTCAATGTGGAGAAATTCACATGTCACATCAACTCAATGGTCAAGAGAAGTTGCCAAAAGGAGGAAAAGGTGCATTAGATATGTACAAATATATACAAAAAAGAAATAAGGCAGAAATTTAAGGTGACTTATTGACATTTGGATTTGGCGTTGTGCATTAAAGAGGTAACTATTACAGCTGAAGTCTCTTTTTTAACACCAGGTCTCAGATCAGACCAGAATTCTGATCCTACTAGAACTCCCACTGGCCGTCAATTTAACGGGTAACATTTTTCCCAATGGAACGCATGGATAGTGATGATGTCCTCGACTATAATGTTTCTTGGGTGCGATATAAACCCATTGTGGTTATGTAGACCTTAAATCAGGTCGAATATATATTTTTTAAAGGCTTCTTTGTATGCTATTATTATTTGTGGTCTAAATTTGTATAAAAAATAATCAGTAAAATAAATAAGACTTTTTTACCACACAGGTTTTGAAGTTTAAAATGACAATTTTATTAGTGGAAATTGACTGATTACCCCTAATATTTTACATTAATGACAAACACCATATGAGCGTTTTTTTGTGTAGCGCTGATGCTCTTGGCGCTGTTTTCTTTACCTCACCAAAGCTGCTCTTCAGCGGTGGAGGGGCTGGTGAAACAGTTGTAGTTGGCACCCAACTACAACTATTTTACCAGTTCAAGGATAAAATCTCTGCGTTAGACGGAACTCCTGAACAAAACCAACGCGTTTATAGCTGCTATGTCCAAGAGATCATAAAATACAGCTACAAGCCACCTTCACGTTAACCTGACTCCGCCAGATGAATATGCTCCGCATATCCATCTGGAAACCTTCTGTTGAAGTAAATTTGGGAAGGGGGCTTAAAATGACTGGTTAGCTGATTGGACTATGTTGGTGATAGACGGGCCAAATAAACCAATCAGATCAGCCCAGCGAGCTACATGGCACTGGCACAGAGCCACTAACAGAGCGACTTGCCTTGCCTTAAGAGGAGCCAATTGATAGATCAAACTCTTGCTGAAACCAGTCGGGAGAAGAGCAAAACACTTTTCCTCTGGAGGAAAAGCCTCCAGAGCAGTGTTTTGCCTCTTCTTTAGTGAAGAAATACTCTGTAATCTCGGATAAAACCTGCTCGATAGCCACGCTAACGCTAGTTTCATCGCTGAAGCCGCCATGTTCTTTTAGACTGAACTGTCACGCTTCGCGTTGCGTCACACACCTCAACCCGCCTCAAAGCCAACGCTGATTGGACGTTCGCTTGGTGAACGGCTCCAAATTTCTCTTTAACGGAGAGTCTCCAGACTGATCTGTGAGTGAAACCTTGAAAGCTCGCGAGATCAGGATGGTCTCACCAGGCTACCTTCACGTTGGAGCTTTTATAGAATACTTTCTAACTGTCTCGATCTGACGCATCCACGCCGACCTCTATGTGATAATATTATACCAGGGGCTCTTGTTTTGCTTTTGGGCCTCTGAGTGTACCGGCTGAGGTGTGGGCAGTGATATCCAAACCTTGAAAAAAGGTTTCCCTATCCTTTAATGTGTCACTGATGCGTCTGCGTTTTGCCGGGGATAGGCGATCATCCTCGGACTCGCTGTCAGAATCTGAGCCGCTTCCTGCCCAGCTGTATTGATTGGTCTCTCCCTCTCCGCCGGAATCGCTATCATCAATACTTTTAAAAATTTCTAACGCCTGTTTTCGAATGTTGGTTGGTAGGCAACGGTACGAACGTCAATCAGCCGCTGGAAGAATTTACAATGCAACTAATAGAGGCGTCAAAATGACGGCGGTGGGAGATCGAGGTAAAATTAACCACATTTATTTTAAGTTTTTATTTTGTTAAAAAAAAGTAAGTGAAAATTAAGGAAATAAAGAAACAGGAGAAGTCGGTTAGCAGAGCAACATATGATTAATGTAAGTAACGCTCTTTCCCTTTAAAATCTAAGAACCGTCAAACTGACTGCATCGGGGTTCTAGTGTTCCCAGGATTATTGAACAGGGTATTAAATAGTTATTGCACAAGTTATTGTAGTTTTAGTGAAGTATTGTAAAGTCAACACAGAGGTGTCTGTCTTGTACAAAAGGAAAGAATAAAAAGTTAGAGGTGAGAACCTGACCTTGTTAACCAAACCTTTAACCCTTTTAGTCCCAGAGCCTCCTCAAGTCCTCCGTCACATGGAGCCCCAGTCGGTTGAAGCAGGAAAGCCGGCCCGCTTCTCTGTGGAGGTCAGCGGCGTTCCTCAACCGCAGGTCTCCTGGTACAAAAACTCCCAGGCTCTGTCGCCAGGCTTCAAGTGCAAGTTCCTGCACGACGGGAATGAGCACACCCTGCTTCTGATCGAGGTCTTCCCCGAGGATGCTGCCATCTACAACTGCGAAGCCAAGAACGACTATGGCACGGCCACCAGCACTGCCACGCTCAACGTGGAAGGTAAGACGGGACGTCCTGCCTAAAGAGCACAGAAATCCGTTAATGTAAAAGTTGTGGATGTGTTCTGATCGGGTTTGTGTTCTGCAGTGTCAGAGGTGGTCTCCCCAGACTCTGCTGCCCCCATCTCTCCGCCCGTCATCGTCTCCCCCATCTCCGACACCTCAGCCAGAGAGGGAGAACCAGCTCACTTCCAGTGCCGAGTCCGTGGAGATGGTGAGAACAAAAGCTACGATTGACAACATTGAAACTTTAAACCAATCAGAAACGTTGAGGTATAAATTACAACCAGGAAAGTGAAAGTGTTAAAGTCTTAAAACTAAAGTTAATAAGCCTAGTTAACAATTATATTTAGGTTTATAAACTAGAAAATGTAAGTGCAAGTATCAGCATTGATGCATCTAAAGTTATGTTGGACCATAAAAAAAAAGTCCCAGGCGAAGGTAGACGAATGTCACCGTGCACTTAACAAGTTCACAGAATCAATAAGGGAATCTGAATCGTGAAAATCTTATCAATTCCCAACCCTACTGTCTATGTCACTGAAAGGGGGGTCGTTAAAGGCAATTGTTGGCCTGGCTGAATAGGCGAGGTCTTCTGTTCCCTGTGAAGGGGCTGAGGGTCAAAGTCCAGTAGATTGTTTAAGTTTTTTGGAAGGACAATGACCTGGACGACTGAGAATCTTCACTTGTGGAACAGTCTCTGTGGAATAAACAGTTTCTGTTGTGTTAAGTCTAATTCTGTGCTGATATCTTGTAAATCTCTTTGGAGGGCAGGTTTAACCTCCAAACTGTGCTTCTCCTGTCTCAGACGTGAAGATCAGTTGGTTCCACAAGGAGAAGGAGATCAAGCAGTCCGACTTCTTCCGGATGTCTCAGTTCGACGACAGCTGCCAGCTGGAGATCTCCAGAGTTTACCAGGAGGATGAAGGCGAATACACCTGCGTGGCCACGAACAACGCCGGGAAAGTCTTCTGCTCTGCCACTCTCACACTGGATGGTAGGTTTCTCCTAGGAATGAGTAATGAAAGCTAGACATTATAGATCTATATCTAGAAAACAGAACATAGAACAAAGCCTGAGTTATTTATAGATTATTTTACTCTTTCTTTTTTAAAGCTTTGCTTCTTTTAGGAGATGATATAAATCCTTCATAATTTAACATAATTTAAACCAAAACTCAGAAACGTTTCACCTCCTGATGGAGCAGCTTACAGAACCACCTTCAGCAAACTCTAAGAAGCATTTTCTGTCTGATCTTATAGCTGCTCAGCTTGTGGAGGAATCCTGATCAGCTTCTTTCCAATGTTGCTTCAGTTCATGAAGGATCTGACAGGACTTAATGCCACAAGGGTCTGGGCTTTGGATGGTTGTGCTGCTGTAGATTTGCTGCTGCGTTCAGGTTCCTTGTCCTGTTAGTGGCCCAGTTGAGGTCAGACTTTAGATGGATGAAATCAGATCTGAGCCTAGACTAGTTTTCAAAGGAGTTGATGCTTGATTCTTGGACAGCCAAACTCATCGACCCTCCGCCGCTCTGCGCCGCTGAGGTGCTGGTGCTGCTTTGTTGGTTTTGGTTCCCCCTCTAATGGTCCTGTGCCTTCCTGCTCTGGTCACATGCTTCCTGATTGCTGCGGTTCCTTTAGATCAGAGGTCTGCAACCTTTAAAATCCAAGGAGCCATTTTAACCCATGTCCATCGAAATAGATCATTTAGAGCTTCAAATATTACATAAAACACAACCGATTGTCTTTGTTAAATATCTACTATAGGGAATATGTTGCTTTTTAAACAACAAGTCATTAAGAACAAGTTCTTATTTACAATGGCGGCCTGACAAGTGGAGTAACTTCGGAAAAGGAAAGTAGGGCTAAAATAAATAAAATACATTAGTAATACGTACATAAAATACAATTTAAAACACAACAGACATCCAAAAACGACTGTAGAGAAGCAGCTGCAAGTATCTGTGAACAAGGATGATCTAAATGTGTCGAAGGATGAAACTGAAATGATTCCATCCAGTTTAAGAAAATTTTTCAGAGCTTTCCAGTCACTTTATTCATGTTTCAGGTTTCAAAATAAAAGATGGAGCGTGGATTTATTTATTGGATTTTCTTTGTGAAAAATTTAGTTTAAAAAAATCAAAGCTAATGAAAAGGAAACTAAATCTATTTTCAAACCTTTCAAAAACTGATAAAGCTTCTAATGCTGTTTTTTTTTTTATTTTTTTTTTTAATTTATCAATATTTCAAACCATTAGTTGTTTTTAATTGTTTTTATTTAACACTATTGACCCATATTTAAATTTCTGACCCCTAATTTAGATTCAGCATTTATAATTACTTTAAACCTTCTAAATGAGGTGATGAGTACGGAAGAGGATTAGGGCCAGTGGGAAAAAAAAAGTTAACTGATTTTTAAATTTTACTATTTCAGTTTAACATGGGAAAAAAGTCAGAATTCTGACTTTAATCTCAGAATTCTGACTTTAAAGTCAGAATTCTGATGAAAGTTAGATGAAAAGAGTCAGAATTCTGAGATTAAAGTCAGAATTCTGAATTTTTTCCCATGTTAAACTGAAATAAAATTTAAAAATCAGTTAACTATTTTTTTTTTTTCAGTGGCCCTAATCCCCTTCCGTAGATGAGTCCTTTTTTAGTGACGAAGCCTTTAGAACAGGAAAGGAAGCGCTTTATTTTTCTATCACTTCTTTTTTTTTGTCAATATGAGAAACCTTTAAACATTTTAAACAGCTTTATAACCCAATCAGACTGATGGAGGACAGCAGTTGTTTCTCTAAGGTAACTGTTGATGCATTCCCATCTTGTAATTATGTTAATTAATTCATTAATTAGTTCCTCTTATTTGCAACTGGTTGATACTTCAAACCCTTTAAACTGGTTTTTAATGAATCCTGAATTCTGAAGCTCAGTCTATTCTTGTTTTTAAAGTAACTGTCAGTCCTTTAGTCCCCCGCAGAACATTAGTGAGGACTAAAAATGTAGTAAATAAAGATCTGGCTCTGAACATGCTTCCTTTCAGGGCAAAGTCAGACAGTGGGTGGCCCCGCTGAGCCTCAGTGGCACGTCTCCTCCAGCCTAAAGAAAGCGCTTGGTCAAAAGCCGGTGTTCATCCAGCCAATCACAAGCTTCACAGTGAGCCACGGGGAAGTGGCCCGCTTCCACGCGCGCGTATCCGGCACCCCCAAGCCGGAAATCAGGTGGTTCCACAACCGGCAGCCGGTCCAGCCTTCCAAGAACGTAGTGTTCCACTTCGACGAGGTGACCAACGTCGCCACGCTCATCATAGTGGATGCTTTCTCTGAGCACGCGGGGCAGTACACCTGCAGGGCAGCGAATAAAGCCGGGGAGGCTGCATGTTCGGCGAGCCTCACCGTTATCAGAGCAGAAGAAGAAGAAGGTAACACCTGGATGTGTCGGTTTGCTGCCAGACTCCCTCTAAATCTTCACGTTCCTTTCTTTGAGTTTCATTCACTCTTCTTCAAACTAAAACCTGAGAGGATGTCCTGAACCAGACCAGAGCTTTATGGGTTGAGGGTCTCAGCTGCAGGGTACCACTAATACCTTTAGATTCATATATTCTGATTCTCTAGAAGAAGAGCAAGGCAGGAAATGGGCGTCCGGCCAGAGACGGAAGGTTATTTTTAGGATTTTAATGTATTTAAACACCTAAAACGAATCAAATCAGTCTAAAAATAACATCAAAATTACAAAATAGTTTCAATTTATTTACCAAAACTTAGGTCTCCTTAAACCTTTTTCAGATGTTAAAGCAGTCAAAGTTTTTGGTCTTGATTCATTTAGTTTGTAAAGCGGTGAAGTATCTGACCAGAAAATCACCAAACAGAACCAGTTAGGGAGGAAGGATCTGCTTTGGATTGGTGCTCCTGTAAAACCGGAACATCGGGACATCCCTCAGACGATCTTTAGCCCTGACTAACACCACAAACCTCTTCTGTCAAATCTTCCATTTGTTTGACTCCTGGAGTTGTCTTCTCCTCCTTCCTGGTCTTCTCTCCAAGGATCAATTCCATCATTCATCCAGCCTCCCTTCTTCTCTTTCTGCACAGTAAACTTCAGACATTTAACCTCTTTGATCATCCTTCCTATTTCTCCATTGTTCCAACCAATAGAACCGTTCTCTATCTCCAGTCTCCCTGGACCCCATCCCTTTTTCTTTATCGCTTGTATCCGTTGGTTTTGGTCTATAAGCTCCAATCTGTTGGGTTTTTTTTGTTTTTTTTGTATAACATCTAAATCGCAACACTTTGTATTTTTATTATTCATCAAAATATCATTTTATGACTCAATCCTTAAATTATCCTTTATATTGTGATTACATCTAGCAGTTGTTTTTTTTTGTTTCTTTTTAATCATTGAAACCTTTTTCTCAGCAAAAAAAGAATCCTTTTCATGTTGGGTGATGTTGCTCTCTGACATTAAATCCTTGGCAGGCCATTAGGTTTAAACCTCTGTGTTGAGAATTTACATTCATCAGGCATTGCATTATGACCACTAACTGTACATGCTTGGAAGCTGAAGCCACAATCCTCCCCCTCTGTTCAGTGAGGGTTTTTCAATTTTAACAAAATACCAATCACATTACCAAAGCCTGACCAAAGACTCAATAAATCCAGAAGAACATGCTATGGGTCTTTGATTTGCATCTGAATTGGAATATGCTTAAGAGAATAGACATTCACGCTGCTTAAATACATTAGTGCCTAAACCACTGGTTGCTCTGTGGGAGCAGATTGAATTCACAAAGACTTCTTGGATTTGTGTGAAAACTAAGCCAAAGTCCAGTTCCCTCAGTTAGAATAGAATAGGATATACTTTATTGTCCCCTTGGGGAAAATTTGTCATGGACCCAAGTCCGCAGTGCCTATTATAAGCTGCCAGTACCTATTATTAGCTGCCATTTAATCCAACAGTTACTGTAGCTCAGTTAGCTGGGGAAGCTAATTCTGGTGTTACATTCATAGTCTTTCACAGTTAGTTTCATTTGTAGACCAGTCAGGATAAACACAGCTTTTCCTGCATGCCTCAGGAATGGAGTGAAGAGCTTTGGTGTCTGTTAGATGTTCTGATCTAGAGAGGATCCATGTTGCACACCTTGGTGCCGGTGTTCTGTCAAATGAGCATACCCAGTCAGACCCGTATACCCATATTAAAAACCCGTTTATCCCTTTAGCTTATTCCTTTAGTTAATCCCTTTAGTTTTGTACGAAAAATACACTTCAAACTGCCTCAATGGGTGTGTACAAAAAAAAACAATTGAATTGCTTACTTTTTGGGGTTTTTTGAAGCGTATGGCGAGCTGACCTTAAATAGTTTTTTTGGTACATGACTAAAGGGATACCTGCACGTTGAGGTAGTTTAAAGTGTAATTTTCAAACAAAACTAAAGGTATAAATACAAATCTGACGTCTTGCGCATTCATGTTGACTATAGCTATGTTGGTCTGACAGAACACCGGCACACCTTCAGAGGTTTTAGTGGTGTTTGCAGCAAAGCTCAGACAGAAACGCACATCATACACGTGGTCATAAAGTGATGCCACCTCCATGTGTTAAGAGGAATTTATTTAGCTTATGGCAGAGCTGTTGCATCGTCAGGCTAACTGATGCACTGATGTCTCTTCCTCTACAGTGACTCTTGTGAGGGAGCAGATTGAAGCCACAGTTGAAGAGGAAGTCAAAGGTAAGAGCTCGCCTCTATGGCCTTATTACAAACGATTACTGCGATCACACCAGAGAACACAATGAATGGAAAAAAGGGACAGTTTAACCCGGTTCCTGACTTTTCTTTGCAAAAGTAGTCTGTTAGCAGCTAACTCTGATCCAAGCTGTGGTTCTGAGATGTTTCTTGACACGGAGAAGCCATGAAGGTCCTGATGAGAGAAACTGATGTGCAGATGCATGCTTGTTGATTGGATCAGAGTTGTCCTGCACCTACAGACTTGGGAACAAGATAAAAAGTTGAACTGTCCCTTTAAGAAGTATGTTATTTTCCACAGTTGCATGTCAGATTTCTGCGATTCAAAGGAAAAACTCCAACTGTTTCTTCTGTTTTGATGACATTCCATGGTTTCCTCCAGGAGAAGCACTGAAAGAACTTGCTTGTTCCAGTTTTTAAAGACTTTGCATCCTTAAACTCATTTCGGCATGAAGGTTCCCCTGATCCCAGAGAAAAAGGCACAGGATGTGTGTCTTTTAAAGCTCTTTTCAAAGACTTGAAATGCCCTTTAAAAGATATGAAGGTCTTCTGCATCTGGGACTGATACAGTCTTCCTGCAGAATCTGTCCTAGCCTGGCTTGCAGATAGTGGGATGTGATTCCTGTGGTTTGCTTCCAAAATAACACCAGTCAAACTATATTAGTTCGAATAAACGCCTTCTCACACAATTTTACGGCTTCATTTTCTTTTTAATTTCCTGAAATGAAAAATCCATATTGGAGAGCTTGAGCTTCATTCATAGCCTGTTAAAGATTAGAAAGGGCGTTTATTCTGCTGTCTGCAAGTCAGGTAAGGAACATTCTAGCAAAAGCGCAACCATCAGAAAGAACAACAAGCGAATGTTGGCCGACATGTTTTAACAATCATAAAATAATCTCTCTTGAAGAAATTTCCACAGACGAAGGATCAAAACTTCCTGCAGGTTTCTAGTAAAAAGAATCAAGTCTTGCGTTTATTCGAACAAATATGGTGAGTGAAATTATTTTTTATGGCATTGTGACTCCCTGCATGCATTTAATATATTCCCATTAAAGATCATCCTATCCATCTCTCTTTACCCCTGGGGCGCTTGCCGTTCTGACTGTCGTGTGCTTTTGTTTGCAGAAGTGTTGTATCACCGAAGGGAAGACGTACGCAGCATCAATGAGCTCAGCGGCACCCGGCAGCTCCGCGGAGCCTTCTCCGACACTGAGGAGTTTCTCGATCATGGCTTGGTGTCGGCTAACCGCTGCTCCAGCAGAACCTCGTCAATCAGCTCATGGACGGAGAACATTAAACCGTCCTTCACAAAGAAACTCAAGTTCCAGTCGGTCCTTGAAGGGGAACCGGTGGAGTTAAGGTGTAAACTGGTGGCTTGCCCTGTGCCGACTGTTCTTTGGTTTCATAACAACAGATCTATCCCTAAGGAGCGCAGACGTAGGATCTTTACTGACAGCAAGATGCACATGCACACCACAAGTCTTATTATTGATAGTATCAGGGAAAAAGATTCTGGCAGTTATAAGGTGATGGCCTTAAACTCAGAGGGTTCTGCTGAGTCCACAGCATCACTTTTGGTTTCGCTCAGGGAGGAGCAGTCTGCTAACTATCTAGGCTTTGTCCGGCGCTCAGCCAAGGCGCATGAGAGTGTGGACAGCTTGGCAGAGCAGAGGAAGGAGAGGAAGTTTAGGGTTGATCTTAGGTGTGTAGGATCTCCGTTCGACAAGATGTCCAAAGTCCACCAGGGTAGGTCCCGATCCAAGACTGCCCTGGTGCGCACCGTGTACTTTAGATCTAGTACAGGTTCTTTAGACAAACAATCAGAGAGGGAATCCAGACGTTTGGAGACTGCCTCTGAGCGTGCCCCATCCCCTCCCCCCATGTTTGACAGGTCGGAGCGATTTAATGATAGGTTCAGTGATATCTACTGCGACCGGCGCACTGGAGGTAGATTCAGCGATAAGTTTAGTGACAGGTGCAGTGACAGGTACAGTGACAAATTCAGCGACACTGAAAGCCTCCACAATGAGGTGCGGGCAAAGCTTACAACCCTGCAGAAAGCGGTGAAACAGAAGAAGAGACTTTCTATTTCCACCATGTCCTCTTCTGAGTTTGAGGCGGAGTCGGTTGCCAGTGAGTCCAGCTATGCAGAGTATGTAGAGAGGTTGAGGTTAAAGCCTACCTCTCTGCCTGATGTCCAGCATTTCAGCCGACCACGGGATGAGGGTGAGAAAGCCTCAGGCAGGCAACCCTCTCACCCTAGGACAAGACACTCATTTGAACCTCAGTCTAGAACCAGAGCCATTCAGATAATGAAAGGTGAGCTGGTTGGCATGACTTTGCACCAGGAAGAAAGAAAATCAGTTGATAAAATCACAGAACAACTGGAGGACAAACCAGCCCTTGAGTCTCAAGCTGATACTGGAGTTCAGCTAATGGTAAGTAAATATCACAAAGTGGAAACTGAAAAGACAGAGGTTGGGGTGTCCCACAAAGATCTGGAACCCAGGATTTGTGTTAAAAAGGATGCTCCGCTCCTCAGTGAGGAAATATCTCAAATCCCAGAAAGCTCTGAAGGAGATGATTCTTATGAGAAGGAATCCCTGAGAGCCCAGTATGAGAAGAGCTTGGAAGCTGAGAGGAAAGAGTGTGAGGACAAACTCCTTGCCTTGCGGATTCGGAAATGGCAGCAAGGAAGCATCATGTCAGAGCAGGAAATATTTCACCAAGAAGCTGATGTTCCTCTGCAAGCTGAAGTGGAGTACATGGAACCCACAGGATACTCTTACTCCCATCCGGAGGTTCTGGAGGAAAAATCAACTGAGGGAGCTGAGACCACACCCTCTTCTTTCAATAAATCTCCCATGTTAAAGGCAAGTCCACTAGATCTTGAGGCCTGCAACTCCAAAATCACCTAAAATAAAAGTCAGAGGACAGGAAGTAGAGAAGTCTCCTGCTTTTGATCCTGCTAAACCAAGAGCTAAACCAGAGGAGTCTCTGAGGGATCACTATGAAAAAAGCCTGGAAGCTGAGAGGGTAGAGTGCGAGGAAAAACTTCTGGCTCTACGAATTAGGAAATGGCAGCAGGGTGTGCGAATGTCAGAGGAAGAGACCTTTAACCCTGAAACTGATCTGCCTTTACCAGCCGATACCCAATACATGAAGCCCCAGGACTGCATTTATACACAGCAGGAGGTGGTGGAGAAAGGGGCACCAGTTGATCCACTTCATTCTCACAATCTAAAGTCAAAACCGCACACAGTGGCAGTTAGAGCAGTGGAAGAAGAACCATCTGCTGTCCTACCTAAAGCCAGAGTGAAGACCCAAATAGAACAACAGGAACCAGAAGTGCCGATGTTAGCACAGAAATCTCCCAAGATAAAAGGTAAAACAAAGGAAGGGGAAGTTCAGTCACCTAGGGCAAGAGTCAGAATGGAGAAGAAGTTATATGAGAGGACTGGAGAACAACGAGAGCTCCAGCTTTCACAAGAGAACATCTCTGAACTGAAAAGTGAGAGTGAGAAGTTTGTCAGTGAAGAGGAGGCCCTTACTCAGAGGATCATGAAATGGCAGCAGGATGTTCTTCTGGAACAACAGCAGGCTGTGGAGGTAGAGTCAGACTGGGCAGAGCATTATCCTTCATTACAGGCTAAGATGACTTCTGAGGTTAAAAAAACCTTCTCAGAAACCTCTGCATTGCCAAAATTTCAGCAACCCCTGTTGGCCCACAACCAAAGGGTTTTTCCTGGACAAACAGCTGAGGAGAAGTTGCTGACTGGCTCATCCTCAACTGCTTTCGAAGACCAGAAGGGGAATATCTCTCAGTGGCCACCAGCTGAGGAGCTGCCGACAGAAGGCCGTGAGACCAGACTGCAGACAGACAGTGATTACTTTGTAAGTGAGGAAGAGGCAATGGCTCAGCGTATCAGAAAATGGCAAGAAGATGTTGTTGAGCAAGAAGAGGTGGCTGAGCTGGAGTCAGAGTGGGCTTTGGACAATCACTGTAAACAAACTGGCCCTGGGTTTGAGTCTAGTCTTCCTCCAGTGCACCATGAAATCCATCATGATTCATCAGTTGCATTTCCAAATGCAAAACTTCCAGCTGCTCAACAAGCTGCAGAAAATGAGCAGTCCTTTGTCACACCGACTCCTCTCAAAGGCAAGACTTTATCTCTTAAGGTGGGTGCCCCTGAAAAAGTTGTTTTACCTTATCAACCTTCAGTTCCATTAGATGATATGGGAGGAACAGCTGAGAGAACAATGAGCAGGGAGCACTATTCTGAGTCCAGCAACAGAGACAGCCACCAACGCTTCCAGACAGATGTAAGAGATGAGAGAGGTTTAAAAGAGGAGATAGGAACCGCCGGAAAGAAGAGTGGATGGAGACAAGGTTTAGCAGGTGCACAAAAAGATGAAAGAGATGAAGATTCATTTAGACATAGAGGAAATGGAGAACAAAGTTCTGCACAAGCTGCCAAAAAAAATGAGTTTAAACATACCGAGTATCAAAGGGTAAAACAAAGCAATACAGAATCTCCAGGCTCTCCCCCGATATTTGTAAAAGAAATACTTTCACTTAAAGTTAAAACTGGTGGGATGACTGAGTTTACTTGCCAGTTCCAAGGTGATCCTCTTCCTGATGTTAACTGGCTCAAAGATGGCAACCCAATTGCAGACAACCCAGATTATGATATCATTAGCAAATCCTACCACTCTAAGCTTACTGTATTTTATCCAACAACCGATCATGAGGGGAGATATGACTGCATCATAACCAACAAGCACGGAAAATCCATCTGCAGTGCTACTCTTGAGATTTCAGATAAGAAAGCATCCAAAAAGGTCCCCCAGAAAGTGGTAGTTACAGAGGAACTGGGGGTGCAGGAGACTCTCTTAGAGAAAGAAATTCAGACCTATATGGATACTGGAAAGGCAACACTGCAAGTTCCTCAAACTGTGGTCCATAAACGCCGATCCTCAGATGAATCATTCACCTCTTCGCCTGTAGAGATTCGGATTACAGCTGCAACTCCTCTCCCTGAAATGCCTGAAGAGAGTATTGAGGAACGATTTCAGGCTTTGCCGGAGAGAAATCCAGAGGTGACCAGTGATGATGGGGCTTCACAGACGTTGAAACATAAATTTACCTTCTCATTTGATGTGGTGGGAGAAGCCCCTTGCATTGTGAGTGAACTAGAGAATGTGACTTGTTCCGAGGGCAGCACTGCAGTGTTGGAGTGCATTATCACTGGGGATCCTGTTCCTGAAGCCACCTGGTATTTTAATCATACCTGCCTTGATATCATGTCTGGTAAATATCAAGCTGAAGTAGATAATAAAGTGTACAGACTTTACATTCATGCTTTTAGATGCGTAGATGCTGGAATGTACAGATGTCTGGCTAAAAATAAGCTTGGGGAGGTCACTAGCATCTGCCATGTGTCAAGTCAACTCCACAAACCTGTGCTGTTTTCAGAGCAAGGAGAAGCTGTGGAGGGAGAAGGCATCACTTTATCTGGAAGAGTAAACAAGTTCACTGGAGAATTAACTGAGAGTATCAAGAAACCTGCCACTGTAAACATGTCTGCCATTTCTTTTACTGAGGATAAACCTCTAATTTCGCATCCTCCATCGGATATGGGTGTCAAAGCCCCAAAGTCCAGATTTGCTCCTTCTAAAGAGCCCCCAACTCTGTCAGGCTGTGGTCTTCACGGTTCTGCTGCCATCATTAAAGTTTCAAAGATCAAACAAGCTTTTGAATCTGACTCACCAGTTGCTCTAATTACACCTCCATCTCCTGAGGAGCAGAGAAAAGAAACACAGTTTCCAGAGGAGTTTATACCTGCTGTGGCCATTTCTGCAGACCAACAACAGGAAGACATTGCCCTCAGACTGGACAATGCACCAGCAGAACCTCCTTCAGTGAATCCTAATGCTCCTGAAGTAACTGAACCTGTAGTGTTGGAGACTTTCCAGGCCTCCGGGGATGAACAAGAAACCAATGTATTGGAAAGTCATGATGCTCTGAAACACTTTGTAGAAGAGGCACAGGGGTCTCAAACACTGTTCAGGCCAAAGCCACAGAAACCTGTTTGTCTCGAAGACCATATTCAGACTGGTAAGGTTGAGATGATCAGAGAACAGACCAAGGAACAGTTTGACAGAACTAGCAGCTTCATTCCTTTCAAGTCCGAGAAGGTTCCTACAACCAAACGTTTGGTTAGAGCTCCTGCAGAGGAAGGTGTGGCACCAAAAGCAATTTTTGGACATTTTGAAACTGAGAAACAGTTTATGACTCAAGATATGGATTTCAATTTGTCTCTTGGACTTGATGCAGCTATAGTTGAAGAGTCATTGGTTGAAGGTGGAACTCTCAAGGATGGGTTTGAAAAGAGATCCATTTCAGAGGAGATAAATGAGAGTATAGCCATTGGTGAAAGGTTTATGTCAATCCCAGAGCCATCCATGGACAGTGGCATATATGTCAGTATGCCAGACTCAAGGACTGACGCAGAAGAACAAACTGGAGATAAAGCCAGGCTTGAAAAAAAAGCAAAATATGCTGCGGATGTAAACCCCATACGCCCAAAAAATATCCAAAACCAGGACATAGACAATCCAGTAAAACCACCTGCTTCTCAACTGGAAGAGGAAGGAGCTGCTCCAGAAGGCGCCTTGGCAGCTGAGGCTGAGGGAGGAGCAGTAGAACCTGGCCCCATGGAGGAGGAGGAGGTCACGTTTGGGGCTGTGTACGAGTACTACAACCCTCCAACTGACTGGGGTAGGCCTCTAACCCCCGAATCTGAGATGTCTATAGAGATTGGTAGTACTGTGAGCGAAGAGATAGCTGAAATTCCTGAAAGGTTTTACACTCCCGGCTCTTCTACTGAGGTTTCACAACCAATTGCAGAGTCCCTTCACACTCTCAAATCACCACCGTCCTTCCACACTCCCAGCTCCGATGTACCTAGTGGATTTATGACACCTGATGAGTTTCCCTTCTCTACAGTACAGCATAAGAGACCCTCAACAGCAGGTTCCACTGAGAAGTTCTTCTCACCAGTTCAGTTCCTCGACTCTCCTGCTGATGAGGGTGTTAAAACTGATACAAATGGAGGAAGTTTGGATGAAAATAGATTTCTCTCTCAGGGAAAAGGGTCGTTAGGAATGGCCACCCTTCAGGAAAAAGTGCAGGGAATCCCTCCAGCTTTTCTCAAGCCTCTAATTAAGAAAAGAGTGTTTGAAAATGAAACACTGACATTTTACGCTGAGGTTTTTGGCCTGCCTTCCCCTGAGGTGAAGTGGTTCTTCAACAAAACCCAACTGGTGGCAGACGAGAGGGTTAGAATGGACAGAGATTGTGATAACATTACGTTAGTCATTAATAATGTCACAAAAGCTGACCAGGGAGAATATATCTGTGAGGCTGTGAATTATGTTGGGGAAGCGAGAAGTGTTGCTCTAGTTGTGGTTGTGTCACAGGAGGTAAGGTTCATGCCAGCACCTCCTGCTGTCACGCATCAGCATGTGATGGAGTTTGATGTAGAGGAGAACGACTCCTCCCGTTCTCCATCGCCTCAGGAGATTCTGCTAGAGGTAGAACTGGATGAAAATGAGGTCAAGGAGTTTGAGAAGCAAGTTAAGATCATCACCATTCCTGAGTACACTGAAGACAACAAGAGCATGATTATATCGCTGGACGTGTTACCCAGTATTTATGAGGAGGGCACTGTAGATTTTGTCACTCAGGAGCATGATGACTTGAAAATAGCTTTTGAGGTCACAGAGATGCCTCCAAGGTTCATCAATCCAATCTGTGACATGGAAACCCCGGAGGGTACCACTGTTATGTTTGAGTGCTCTCTAATGGGAATCCCATCTCCTATTGTGTCCTGGTTCAGAGGGGACAAAAAAATCCCACACAATACAAAGAAATACCTGCACTCCTCTGATGGAGATAACCACTTCCTGAAAATCTGTAAGGTAACGACACAGGACAGTGGAGTTTATACCTGCAGGGCGATAAACCTTGTTGGGGAGACACTGTGTCGAGCCTCACTGGTGGTAATAAGTGTGAAAGCCTTTTCAGGGAAGACCAGAGGCAGGGAGCTGACTGCTGTGTCTTTAGGAAGTGCTAAAGTCCAACCCCAGAAGTTTGACCTGATGGTTGGCAACACGTCGTTTGATGGTGAACAGGTGTCTGAAATTGAACTTGAGTTTGAGTTTGAGCAAGAGGGCGATGAGTCGCAGCGGGCAGTGAGGTTGGTGGCTAACACTGATCACCAAACCAGTGAACAAGGGCAGAAATATGTTAGTGTCAACTTTGATGTGTTTGCTGAACCGGCAAAGGATGAAAAGATCGAGTTCAAAGGGAAGTCTTCTGATATGTGCAGCTTTCAATTCCAGGTGACTGAGGTTCCTCCAAAATGCATCATCCCATTGACTAACGTCACCGCAGCTGTAGGGACGCCTGTCATTCTCCAGTGTTTGGTGAGCGGCAAACCAAACCCCACAGCTCAGTGGTACAAAGACGGAGAACTGGTCACTGACAGTAGATGCATAATCCAGGAGAAAAGCGCTGGTCATTTTAATCTGCTCATTACCAATGTGACCCAGAGTGATGCTGGGGAGTACAAGTGCTTAATCCAAAACTCTGCTGGCTGCACTGAAACAGCAGCTCTGCTGAAGATTTTCTAGAGGTTAAGGCTTAGTCACACAAAGATAAACCAAAAAAGGCAACTTTGAATTGTCTCTTTTACAAGGTTTTCCCCTTTAACTGCTTACCTGTCAACCACAGAGACATACAAACTAAGCAGTGATTCATTCATACACAACCCTCATAGCTGTGAGGCTGCAGTGCTAACTAGCTACTGGCAAATTGATTTCACATATGCTTCGGAACTGGTTTAAAAGCAACGATGAGACATGCACCAGAGTTTCTGCTGTCCTGCTCTGTGTTTCTGTTTGTCAGAATGTTAGTCTGACTTGTCATTTAAAACCTGATTAGTTTTAGTCCTGGTTTAAGTTGATAACACACAGAGCTTTACTGTTTGAATGTTTTAGTTATGCTGTTTACTTGACCTTTGCAACTGTCCATGTAAGGAAAATGACAAGTGCAATATTTAGTCACAAATGTTAAACTAAAGTTTAGTGTTATTGGTGGAAAAACAACATGTTTGCACTGATGATACAGCAAAAATAAAAATCCGCCTTTATGAAGATACTGAGAGATTTATTATATTTATATTGTATGTTCTTGTTCTTACAGTGATTACAACAGATATTTGTTTGTCATTATTTATCAATTTATTTTATTATTTTTTATTAGAAACCTAATTTAGGACAAGATGAACCATTTTGGATTTTGGTTTTCAGACAGCTTAATATATGAATACGTTTCTTAAGATATAATTTATTATCAGCTATAATTTTAATGATCTATTCATTTTCTAAAGTTCAGTAACATTAAAATGAGAGTTTATTAAAAAAAATCTTATCTAAAATATATTTCAAAAACCTTTCAAATGTTCTGTGTTACTGACTTAAACCATTTATTTTGGTGATGTTGTTCGGATGCCTCATGATCTGGATGTATTTTAGCTTTTTCAGTAAAACAATAAATCTGGTTAAAAATTAAGAGAAAGAGAAACGATTTTAAAAAAGGACAACACTGTGAAACTTTTTTAAGAAACGAAGGTTTGAATGTTTTGTATATATATATGTACTGTTAGGAGTGTGTGAGTGCTCTATAACAAGAGAAAAAAAAAACAATGAGGAAAATGTAGCGTTAACATAAACATTTGTGGCTTATCTGTACAGTTTAGTTTGTCTGAGTTTATACAATAAAATGTTTCATGATGTAAAATTTGAGTGTGAATATGATTTGTTTAAAAAAAACTTTAAACCAAGATAATACGTTGTTTTTAAAAAGTGGGATTTTATTCTTACTTTTGGGTCAAATATCATCATGTTTTTCTTTCACATGTATTTAGGATTGTAAACCATGAGAATTGTATGAGTAATATAAAACAAGTAAAAGACTGCAAATTATACAGCTGAAGGACACAGAGAATGGATGTCATTTAAAACGCTTAATGTAATAACCAAGAAAAACAAAAGGAGTGAATGTAAAGTCTACAGCTCTAATTAAATTAGCGTAAAATGACAAGATGAAAAGAACATTTTAACTTTTTAATTCATAATTTTCAACAACAAAAAAAAAAGATAACCATTACTTTTTGCAGCTTAAACTCTTGTCTTCTGATTTGGTTATATTATGTTTGATAGGGTGCCTCAATCCATAAAAAGCGTGAGAGAATAACACACTATATAGGTATATGCATATATAGTATAAATACACAGTATATCAACAAAATGAGTTTTAGAAAAATGTCATGTCTGAAAATATATAATAATTTTCACCCATCAAACAATAAGGAGACATCCTAAATTTTTCTTACTGTTGAGCGAGCTAAATGAAAAGTTTAGTTAGTCCATTTTATAGAAAAGATTTAACTGATGAACAACAGTGTTGAAGGCAGTTGAAAAGAAGTCAGATGCACATGGTATAGAAATGTAGCCTGGCCAGCCAGACTAACTTACACATGGTCCAAGTAATTTAGGATCCTACTGTGATTACTGTCCGGTCTAAAACAGATCAGACCAATCACAGTGTGGGAAGCGAGCCCATAGTAAGTGCTTTTTTGTAACCATAACAGTCAAGACTGCAGCTTCAATGGAGCGATGTGTTATTGATGCCCTTCATTATGTCCTGAAGGAGCTAAAAAATGTTAACTGGTTGCTGTAAGAGGATTTCTTTATAACAAAAGCAGTTTTTTTTTTCATCACATCAGTTATCTGATGCGTATAACCTGCTTCTGCTGACTCTTTTAGTCACACCTTTAAAATCTGATCTTTTCCAGACTGATATGCTGGCCAGGCTAAGAAAAATGTCCAAAAAAACTTTTGCAATTGAAATTGTACCCAATTGTAAATTCCAAAATGGTTTGCAAAATCTATTTCAATGATCTAATGTAGTATATATCACAGGATTGTCTATTTCACTCCATTTGAGTCCAGCATATACTTCCTGTTAATTAACTACACCTACGTTTCCAATAAAGTGTTGAATCCTCATGAAAAGAGTTTTCTTTTTGTTGTTGTAATTGATTGCACTAATTTGTTTATTATAGGTTTAATTTGTGGCCATTGTTTTCAGTGTTGCTTAATATTTCCCGACAGAGAGTTCTAGCACCACCATCACCACTGTGGAAGAACGAGAAGAAACCTTCTACACTGGTGTCCAGTTACCACAGAAATCTAAAACACTTGAACTCAAGCCAGAGCCAAAACGTTACTCTTCCACTTTAGAGAAAAAGAAAGAAAAGCCAGTTTTCCTCAGCCAGCTGTCTCCAGCAGCCATAGCCTCAGGGGAAACTGCTAGGCTTACTGTTAAGGTGTCCGGCTTTCCGAAGCCTATTGTTCAATGGTCTCACAACGGTAGGGTGATAAAGAGTTCCTCAGTTTACAGAATGGTAGAGGAGAAGGAGGAATACACCTTAGTGATCACCAAAGTTACTTCCGAGTATGAGGGCGAGTATTCTTGCACTGCTACCAACAGGTTTGGGCAGACAACATGCACAACATGCCTAGAGGTGAAAAAGCCTGATATCAGCCAGGCAGAGAGGTGGGTGGAGAAGATGTTTAAGGTCACAGGTCAACCACCTACTTTTATTGTTCAGATCCAACCCGTGAGGTGTTCAGAGGGAGGGGAGGTGTATTTTAATTACAAAGCCACAGGAGACCCGGTTCCTGATGTGAAATGGTTCAAAGGGGCTTTCCAAATCCAGCCCAGTAGAAACTGTATAATGGTGGCCAACCCAGACGGATCCGGCCTGCTTAATATCAAGACTGCCAAACAAGAAGACAGTGGCTTATACACATGCAAAGCCTCCAACCAGTTTGGTGAGGCGACTTGCGGAGCTGAGCTGGTTGTGTTTAAGGAGTCGACCAAAGACGAGCAGCTGACCATAGTACAGAAGAAAGCCTCTAAAGTGTCAGTATCAGAACAGGCAACGGAGTCTCGTCTGTACCAGGTCAGTCTGCCTGGCCAGGACAGAACCCGGTCAGATCAGATGGTTTACACCATTGGCACCGAAGACAGGAAGATAATTCCAAGTGAGCAGGTAAGCTCGCTTGGAGAGGTTAACATTTCTGCTGCAACTATCCATCGTGAGATGTTGACACAACAGGCTGCTGTGCTTCAGACTCATGAGGTAGAGGAGCGTGTCTCTCTGGTTTCCACTCACCCTCCTCAATCATCAGCTGTTCCAGGGAAACAGCTTCACATGGCAGCATTTACATCCTCTGTGGAGGAGAGTCAGGGTCTCACAGAGCAGCACTGTGACCGCCTTCAAAGCCCTGAGGTCATTGAGCTGCAGCTAGCAAGAGAAAAACAGTCAAAATTAATGTCTGCTGTGGCGGAGGAACTCACCCCTCTTTCTACTGTCAGCACAGAGCCTCTTCATGATAGGCAGCCTGCGAAAGTCAAAACAAGTTCCGAGCCCAAGCAGCTGGTCAGCGGATATCAGGTGGAGTCACAGCTTTCTATCATGAGAGAGCAGTCTGAGGATATCCCTGGACAACAACAAGAGAAAGGCTACAGGGTTAAGGAAGGTGACAAGATTTTATATTCAGCCCAGTCTGCAGAGAAACAATCACTCGAAGAAGGCCACACAGTTGAGCTAGCAACTGCAGATACTGCTGTAGAATCCACCAGTAAGAAAGAACCGAGCCGACCAATATTAGCCTCAGTAAGTGAGTCTAAACAGACCTTTTCCAAGGAGACAGAGTTCTCCTTGCAGATGCCTGCTGAAGAGGCAGCCCAGTTCTCTAAGGATAAGATACTGAAGGCGGCGTTAAATGCAGAAGAAAGGCAAGTACTGCAGGCTGACCCCACGCAAGAGCTCCCATGCATGGAGAGCACTGTGACTATTCAGTCAAAGGTAGAAAGTGGAAAGGTGCTGCACCTGCAGGTCATCACAGACCAGGACCTCCTTCCATCTGAGAAGAGTTTCAGCTGTGAAAAACCTGAACATGAACAGGCAGAAACCAGGACGAGTCCCACTTTGCTGCACACTGTCAGTCAGGATGAGCAGAGAACAGTTATTTGTGAAGACTCATCAGAGTTTGAGGCCAAGGCCACTTCAACAGCCATTCAACCCCAAAGAGAGGCTCCAACTCTGTTGCATCTTCAGTCAACCCAACCTGTAGAGGTGCTGCCCAAAGAGGATCTTCTCACAGCTGAAAAGCCTGATCAACAGGTGGCAACTCAAAAGCAAGAAAAATCAAGAAGCCATGCAGCCATGTCAGAAGAAAGGAGGGAGTTGACAGCAAATTACATTGCTGAGCTAGATTTGTCAGTCAGTGGAGTTCAGTCTAAATGTCGAACTGAACCCAAGCCTCATAATATCCTCCAGGTTTCCTACCAGCCCATGCAACTTCCAAAGGAAACCCCCATTACTGTTGACTTTAAGCACCAGAGAGCTTTAGTGCAGAAGGAAGATCGCTGGAATGTGATGAACGTCACCAGTGTAGCAGACAGTCAGGTCTTAGAAGAGGGTCATGCAGAAAATCTGTCAGGTGTAGACACATTCAAGTGTCAGACAACTGTAGAGCCCAAAATGCCCACTGAACCAGTCCAAATCGAGGAGAAGGAGATCTCCACCGAGAGCAGCATTTCTCTGGAGGCAGCAGAACAGGATTTTGCTGTTCAGATCCAGGAGGGTCAGTCCATTAGGCAATCAATTGTGATGGATGAGAAGCAAGTATTGACAGGGGAGCACTCTCGAGAAATCTGCAAGTCTGAGTCAACAAAAGTTGTAGTTAGCACACAGCCAAAAATGTCATTGATGGTATCAGAATCTAAAGAGAGCACAATTCTCCCCAAAGAGATGACGTTTTTGATTCAGTTGCCTAAACCATCCAGTCTGAACATACAGCGACAACTTAGAGAGGCTCTCCAGTCTGCTGTGGCCAGTGACCAGCCTGTCTTGCTGGCTGATGTTGTTGGAAGGTTCCAGGCTGTGGAAGTTCAGGAGGTCAAAGTTCAGCGAGAACCCAAACGCTCTATGTTTACATATCTGATTACAACAACAGGTGCCCCTGTAGAGATCACACTAGCTTTTGAAGGGGAATACCCACAGACAGCTGATCTTAGGACCGAACTTCAAGCAGCGTTCCACTCTATAGTCTACCAGGAGGCCCATGTTCTTACCTCAGAGCGCCCGGGCACCATGCAGCTGGACAAACCTCAAAAGGCTCAGGTTACCTCAGCCAGGTCGAAGCAAATGCTTTCTACAATGGTAGAGACTGTGCATGTGACAGAGGGCACAGTAGATATAACAGCTGTGAAATCTCAGGCTGCTGCACTTAAGCTTGAATCTAAGGTCATAGATCAATCTGCTACAGCAGAGAGACTGGTTGCAGTGCAAGAATCCAAAACAGAAAAGTCTGTTTCATCCAAGACTAAAATAACCACAGAAGCTCAGATGGCCTTTGAACAGTCAGTTAAAGTTGCAAGGAAAGAGGTAAAATCTGTAATGGTAGAATATAAAGAAAAAGATGAAGGGGTTGCTTTTGTCCCTACTGCTCTCCCTCCTTCCCTCACCTCTACTGAACAAATAGATGTCAGCATCCAGCAGGAGCACAGGGAGGAAATCTTCAAAGAAGAGTTTACAGTATCCAGACCAGAGCAGAGAGAATACCCTGAAATTGTCATGTCCCTAGAGGACTTGTCCATAGAAGAAAATAGCGAAGTCACTTTTAGCACAACCATTAAACATGTAGTGAAGGTAACTTGGTTTTTCAATGGCCAATTGGTGAAATCTGGCAAAGAGTTCAAGTGTGTACAAGACCATGACACATACTCACTGATTATCAACAAAGTTGTCAAGGAGAGACATCAAGGCGAATATGTTTGTGAGGCTGAGAATGAAGCCGGCAGGACAACAACGTCTTCAAGACTCACTGTGGTCCCAAGAGGTTTGCTAACAGGAGAATTATTTGTACCATTCATCCATTCACCCATCCATTTCCTCTGAGATCAACTACTAATTCACAAGTTTATTCATTTCAAGCCTCTGTCAACATTCAAGCACTTTGTATCCATCACTTTGGTTTTTCTCTCCATTTCATAGCTCGGCATGAGCACTGTTCGCAGGGCACTGGATTCTACTAACTCACCTTCTGTTCTGTTTGTTTCATGTCTTTCTTGATTAGTATGTCCAAAAGACCAGAGTCACCATAGTTTTGCAAAGGTCACCATAAGGTCCTGTGGTCTATTACCACATTGCAATATTGGTCAAGCATCTGGTCTTTTGGACACTCTCAAAGCCTTTTTAGAATCACTTTGGCATGCAGCATCAATGGGGTCTTAAACTTTGTTCTGTCACAGTCCTAGGTCCATTCTTGCCACATTGCCAGTCTTTCTGCATGTTAGAGGGCTTCAACTTGCCATTGCAACACTTTCAAGTTTTTTTTTTCCCTCCTCCTTTTAGCTGGAACCATAGCCCCATTAGAACCATCTGGGGTTTATGTTCTTGCTCTTCTTCTTCCTCACAGTCATTTTTGAGTTGCCTTCCACCATTGCTGTACATTTCACCTTTCATGTTCCTTATCTGTCCATTTCTTTTACATACAATGATAGGTGGAGATAACATAACTAACATCTACTTTTAACTCTTTTCATTTGCCACAGTGCCACCGGTTTTCAGGCAGAAAATCAACCCTGTTGAGATCAACGTTGGGGGTCAAGCAAAGTTTGACTGTGAGACCGAGGATGCTCCGAACGTGACCTTTAAATGGTACAAAGCTGGTATAGAAATAAGACAGAGTGAGAAGTACCGGATCATCAGCAGCCATACAGGCTCTTCCCTGGAGCTCCTGAATCCTGTGAAGGCTGACAGTGGTGAATACTCCTGCAAAGCTTCAAACCAGCACGGCTTTGACAGCTGCACCGCCTCTCTCATCGTAACTGGTAATGTCCCAGTGGGAACTTCCTTTTTTCCAAGTGGCTGTGCATGTATGTGTTAGAGACAGAGAGAGAGAATTATATTTATGTTCTGTTTTAATGTTACTCGTCAACAATGTAAGGGTGGTGCTTGTTTGATTCCTGCAGTGGTTTTAAATTGTCTTCTCTGTGAAACACACATCCCTCAACATGTTAGAAAGTTTTGTTTGTTTCTGATGTGTCTTGCAACTGAGTTAAGCGCTGTGTATGTCCTACCTGCTTTCTGTAGAGATGTATCCACCAGTATTTGTTTCAAAACCAGAGCCAATGACCCTATTTGTGGGAAAACAAGCCGTTCTTCAATGCTCACTTACTGGATCATCACCAATGGAGGTTGTCTGGCACAAGGACAACTTAGCCATAATGTCTGAAGGGAATTATGTCATAAAAAGTGAAAGGAACAAATATTCTCTTCAGATTAAAAGTCTTGAGTTGGCTGATAAGGGGGTGTACCTCTGCAAGGCCTCCAACAGCGTTGGCACAGCTACTTTTACCACAGAGCTTACGGTTATAGGTAAGCCCATCTTTGTTAGGACCTTTCAGCCAACGTCTGTTGCTGTCAATGACCCGCTGAGGCTGGAGTGCCAGGTGGATGAGGACACTGCTGTGACTGTCACCTGGACAAGGGATGGCAAAAAAGTCCACTTGAGCATGGACTGTAAACTGTCCTTTGAGGATAAGGTGGCCATTCTAGAGATCCCCAAGTCCAAACTGAAGGACTCTGGGATATATGTTTGCACAGCCACAAATGAGGCTGGGAGCTCCTCCTGTGAGGCTGTGGTTACTGTACAAGGTAAGAAACTGCAGGTGAAAAATCTCTGGTGGTTGTTTACACTCCCCTCCAGCTGTTGCTAATGTGTTGCTGTGTTGTCCTTTGTTTTGTATTTTTTAATGCTGATGCTTTTCTGTCTGCTTTGTTAATGTGTATAAAGTCTATGTGTCTCTAAACACTCTTTCAGAGCCTCCTGCTTTTGTCAGGAAAATGGAACCTAAGATTACCTGGAAGCAGGGTGCAGCTGCACGTTTACAGTGCAGCATTAAAGGATCGCCTGAACTTCACATCCACTGGTTCTGGAACGACATAGAGCTTAGTGATGGAGAGAAATATAAAATCACCTTTAAAAATGGAGTTACATGCTTGGAAATATTGAACCTCCAGGTGACAGACAGTGGGGGATACACATGTGAGGTGTCAAACAATGCCGGTAGTGAGAGCTGCAGTGCTCTGGTTGCTGTTAAAGGTTTGTCCCTCGATAGGCTTCTGAGATTGTTTGTTTTCAGCTTTGGAATCCTTGGTTTTAACTAAATACAACAAAATCTTTTGACATTCAGAGCCTCCGTTCATTAGAAAAGACCTGCAGACTGTAGAAGCTGTGAAAGGTGAAGCAGCTCACCTGGAGTGTGAGATTGGAGGAACAGCTCCCTTTGAAATCAGTTGGATAAAAAATAAGAAGCCGATAACAGGTGATCAGAAATATAAAATAATTTCCCAAGACTCTCTTTCAAGGCTGGAGATCCAGACCTTTGAAAGTGCAGACATTGGTGATTACCAGTGTGTCATATCCAATGATGTTGGGAAGGTAACCACCAAGGCCTCAGCTAAGCTGAAAGGTTGGTGAACACTTTACAGGCCGAACAACAGTGCTGCAACTTAGAGTCTGCTTTTAACTTTTAACATGTTTTTGTAGAGCCGCCATCTTTCTCTAAAAGAGTTGAAAGTGTTACAGCAGTGTTGGGAAATGCAGTCAAGCTACAAGGAACCATAAAGGGATCAGCTCCCATTACTGTTAAATGGCTGAAAAACTCTGAAATACTCAGAGACGATGATCCAAACATTAAGATGGTTTTTGAAAATGGCATCGCAAGCCTTTCTTTAACAGCAGTGGCGATTGGTCATGCCGGAAAGTATTCATGCCAGGCAGAAAATGATGCCGGGCAGCAGAAATGTGAAGCTACCCTGATTGTGCAAGGTCAGAAGAAATCTTTGATGCAATTTTTTCACAGGTTGTAAAAAAGTCTTTCCCTTGATAACCACTAAATCTGTTTCCAACACCAGAACCGGCTAGAGTTGTAGAACCTGCAGAGTCCATTAGTGTGACTGCAGGCGAATCAGCCACATTTGAGTGTACAGTCTGTGGAAGCCCAGAGCTGAAAGTCAAGTGGTTCAAAGATGGGAAGGAGATGATCAGTGGGAGAAAATATAAGATGACTGTGAAGGACAACGTAGCCACCATGAAGATTTTGACAGCGGAGAAAGGAGACACTTCGGACTACAGGATGGAAGTGTCCAATAAAGTCGGGAAAGACCAGTGCACATTCTCAGTCACCGTATTAGGTTTGCTCGCTGTTTCACAAATAGTAATAAGAAAAAAACAGGTTTTTGCATAATGTTTGGGGTTATCCATTATTTACATTTCCCTTCTGCTTGTCAGTGTAAAACTTTAAACAGTTCAGATTTGATTAACACAACCAGTTTTATTTCTTATTCTGTCATACTAAGATTTCTCAAACCAAATACTTTCTGCTTCACCTTCCTCTCCAGTCCGCTTGTTCAAGTTTTTGGAGTTTTTTTCTAGCAAAACATGTAGGCAGTTGATTTTAAATTGTTTAAAAACCCTTTAGTGAATTAGTGTGGGATATTTTAGAAACTTTGATATAGAATCAAAATTCTAATGTAGAAAAACCAACTCTCTGATCAATAACCCACAAAAACAAAGAAAAGTTTTTTCCAACTCTTTCTCACTTTATCCTGACTTTGTTTCAATTAAACCTAAAACAGCAAGAAAATTCCTATTTCCTGTCCACCTCCAGTTTACAGCATTCCAACTTTCTGTTATTCCCCACTTTGGAGCAAGCCTCTTTCCTGTCCTCTTCCACTGTGGAGCAAGCCTCTTTCCTGTTCACTTCCCATTTGGATCATGCCTTCTTGCTGTCATTCTCCACTTTGAAGCAAGCCTCTTTTCTGTTCACTTCCACTTTGGAGAATGCCTTCTTCCTGTCATTCTCCACTTTGGAGCAAGCCTCTTTCCTGTCCACTTCCACTGTGGATGATGCCTACTTCCTGTTATTGTCCACTTTGGAGCATGCCAACTTCCTGTCCACTTCCACTGTGG
>JAGKQL010000062.1:26023482-26188012 GCA_018398635.1 Cyprinodon brontotheroides
TCTGCAGTCCTCTTCGTGAAAGGTGTCCGTCCTTAACACACATGTAGTAAAAACCCTGGTATTTATGTAACGCTAACATGTCGTCTGTCCCGTCATAAATTCTAACCTCTTCTTTCAGAACCTCCCGTGTTTGTACGGAAGCTTGATGCAACCAAGCTGGTTACCAGTGGTGACTCCACCAGGTTGGAGTGCAGAGTGTCAGGTAGCCCTGTCATCAGTTTCAAATGGTTCAAGGATGAGATGGAGATCGGCTCTGGTCCTAAATACATGATCAGTGAGACTGATGTAGAGGCAACTCTTGAAATATTAAACTGTGCAGTTGAGGACAGTGGAGATTATGTCTGTGTGGCGTCAAGTGAAGCAGGCAGTGACCGCTGCAGCAGTACAGTTTCTGTCAAAGGTTGGTATATTTACAGGAGGCACTCCTGAATTTCTATGGTTATATGTCCTTCAGTCTTCACCTCACTGATATACACCAATGCTGTCTTCCAGAACCACCAGTGTTTGTTCGTAGCTTGGAGCCTAAAAATGTGGTGAAAGGTTCTGAGATGGTACTAGAGGGCCAAGTCTCTGGTTCTGCTCCATTCACTGTGGCATTTTATAAAAACTCTAAAGCGATCAGAAACGACAAAAGACACAGAATCACAGTTAAAGACGATCTGGTCGCCCTGCAGGTGCAGTTGGTTGAGGCGGGAGATGTTGGTTTGTACCAGTGCACAGTTGAGAATGAAGTGGGGAAATCAACCTGTGAATGTAAAGTGACACTCAAAGGTTGGTCTGATGAAGCTGTGTTTTATCCTTCCAGTTAAAAACTTTATCAGTTGTTTACCAACTATAAATGCTTACAAATGACTAATGACACCATTTACTTGTAGAACCACCATCTTTTGTAAAAAAGCTGGAGAACCTGAGTTCGTTGGTTGGCTGCGATGTTTCTCTTCAGTGCACACTGAAGGGTACTGAGCCAATTGCATTGTCCTGGCTGAAAGACAACCATGAGCTAAAAGCAATGGAAAATGTTCACGTTTCATATGAGAACCAGACGGCGCTGTTGCAGATCAGCGGCTTGCAGAGCCAAAATGGAGGGAAATACTCATGTCAGGCACAAAATCAGGCTGGCAGCCAGACTTGCTCAGCTGTGTTGACAGTCAAAGGTTGGTTAAACGTTTTTAAACTCTGCCAGCTTTAAGTCATTCCTATATTTCATCAAGACCTATACATTAAATTAAAAATTATTTAATTGAAGCAGGGTGCAACAATAAGCACAATCCACTACAAATATCACCTCAAAGCAATTTAAAAGGCATTTAGGGGCGTGCAGGTAGACAGTGGACAGTGCACACAACCCAAGTACATGCCTTACTGCTCGATGTGGGCAAGTGGGGTTCGAATCCGGCCTGTGGTCCTTTCCCCCATGTCTCTCCCCCTCCCTCGTGCCCCCTTTCCTGTCAGCCTACTGTCGAAAAAATTATCAACTAGTGCCGTAAAAACTCCAATAAAAAAAAAAAAGGCATTTAGGCAGAATTTGTATCTAGCTATACAAATCTAATTTAGTCCAAGTTAATATGAGTCATTATAGTTTTTTACCTAATTACTATATGTAACTGTTTGTCAAAGTGCAGTGTTTAGGTAATGGCTTAAAGGTATAGTGGATGATTTTTACAGTAATGTTACAGTAAGTAAGCCCAAGTCACTTTATGAATAACTGAAAAGCCCACCCTACCTAATTTCTGCTCCTGACTGAGATCACCTATCAAATGTCTAAGCATGTTTTTACGGTCTGTCTTCACCGTTTGAAGACAGTAAAAGTAGCCCAAGAAGATTTACATTAAGCTATGTCAGATTTGCCACTAATTCATCACTGAAACCTAATCAGAAGCGTAAGCACTAGCAGTGCACATGTTCAGCAGAAGGAAACTAGCAAACTAGTAACAAGAAATGAGCACATTCAACAGTGTCAGGAGAGCAAATCACACATACTGGTAAGTGGGACAAGTAGTAGATATCATGAGCCCCCAGAAATATAAACCAAAAGAAGATGGTCCACTATACCTTTAAGAGCTATAAATTAGGTAAACCAAGAGCACCCTATCTTTCCCTTGGGGCTATTTCCTTTGAATTTTCTTACATGTATCAAGAAGCCATTTCCATTTAGAAGGTAGAGGACATGATAGCAACCATCAACCACTAATCATTGTAAAAAAAAACAGAAATAGAAAAAAAAAAACTAGGTAGACCCATACCTTCAGGAAATAGGACCAATTTGGGATTGGACAGATATGAATGACTTTACAAGAAAACCAGAAACAAATATATTTTTGAATTGTTTATTTTATACATCATTGTTGATAGTTTGGCTGACATTCTCCTTGGTATCCCAGAACCAGCTAAGATCACAGAGGAAGCCAAGTCCATCAGTGTGACTCAGGGGGATCCAGCCACAATGGAGGTCAGATTCTCCGGCACAAAAACCCTTAAGGCCAGATGGCTAAGAGCAGGGAAGGAGCTTGCCTCAGGACAGAGGTTTAAAATACAAACCACAGACACAAGCTCTGTGCTCAAGATTCTCAAAACTGAGAAAAGTGACATAGGGGAATTTACCTTTGAGATTTCTAATGATGTCGGACAAAGCTCTTGTGAGGCCACGCTCACAGTTCTGGGTCAGTGCTTGATTTGTTAGGTTCAATTCTAAGGGCATATTTCTTTTATTTAAACTGATTTGCAGCTCTAACCCCTTTTTTCTGTAACTCATCTTAGACCAAATAATTCCTCCATCTTTCACGAGGAAACTGAAGCAGACAGAAGGAATTAAAGGATCATTCGCTCATCTGGAATGCCTTGTCTCAGGCTCCCTGCCAATTACCATCCAATGGTTTAAAGATGAAAAGGAGATTCAGGTCGACGAGAAAAATAAATGTACATTCTTTGAGAATGTTGCTTGCCTAGAAGTCTTGGATCTTCACCTTAAAGATGGTGGGAGTTACACCTGCATTGCCAAAAACAAAGCAGGGACAGTCCAGTGCTCTGCAATCTTACTTGTGAAAGGTCTGAACTGTTGTATAGGTTTTTTACTAACTAGCTAGATTTTTCTGGCAGGTCTTTACAAGCAGCGGTGTGCCTCTCTCTTTCAGAACCACCATGCATTCTTGAAAAGCCTGAATCCATGAATGTTTTACCTGGATCTAAGGTCCAGTTCAATGTACTGCTCTCTGGCACACCACCCTTGACAATCAAATGGTTTAAAAACAAGAAAGAGATTTTATCAAGTGCAAACTGCTCTGTGATGAAAGACAACACATCCACCTCACTGGAGCTTTTCTTTGCTAAGAGCTCAGATTCAGGAGATTATGTATGTGAAATTCAGAATGATGTGGGCTCTACCTCCTGCCAAGCAACGCTTTTTGTCAAAGGTTATCTGTTTTTATTTTCTATATGAATCTCTGTTATAAATAACATCATATTACCTTATTCAACATTCATGGTCTGAACCAGTGGTTCTCAATATTTGTGAACAATTTTCACCTCAGTTAGTATTACATTGCGATCCTCATCCTGAATGTTTCCCCACAGTAATTATTCCACTTCTCATTTGGCTTTTTATTCTAATTCTCAGAGCCACCAAAGTTTACCCAGACCCCGGCCCGGGTGTCTGTAGTGCGTCCTGGTCAAAACAAAATGTTTGAGTGCCAGGTGACAGGCACACCTGAGATAGACATCTACTGGTTTAAGGAGGGCTCTGAGATCAGTGCCGGTGATCGCTACAAGATGGCATTTGTAAATTCTGTGGCCACTCTGGAGGTCTACGCAGCTGAAATCAAAGACGGAGGCCTTTACTACTGTGAGGCTCGCAATGAGGCTGGTAGTGAGAGCTGCAGCATGGAGCTCAAAGTCAAAGGTTTGTTGGGCTGGAGTTCCAAGGATCCCTACCCTTGGAAGTTACCTTAAAGCTTAAATTGTCACAGATTCTAGGGGAGTATGTTTCTTATCAAGAAAGAATAAGCAGAAATCTCCTGAAAACGAATCACCCTAATGAATCTGTGACCAAACACCTGATAATCATGTATCATTTATTAGATAGTGACCTCTTTAAGAAAAGTTGAAGGTTTGTCTTCTCTCCTCTCCTCTCAGAACCACCATCTTTTATCAAAGACCTTTCTCTGGTTGATGTTGTGAAGGGTTCCACAGCTTGTTTTGAATGTGTCAGGTTGCTGGAACAGGTCCCTTTGATATAACCTGGCACAAAGATGGAAAAGAGATCAAGCCCAGTGCCAAACATGCCTTCTCCCAGTTGAATGACACCTTAACTCTTGAGATTCACAGATGTGATGGTGTAGATGTTGGTGAATATCAGTGTACTGTAGCTAATGAGGTGGGGAGCTGTACTTGTAAGACAACTCTCAGCCTCAAAGGTTGGTTTCTGTAAATTCAAAAAGTCTTGTATCTTTAGTTTTTGAGCTAAAAGCAGCTAACTTAACTATGTTTTTCCCCAATAGTGCCCCCAACATTTACCAGGAGGATTGAGGACAGTGTTACTGTTCTTGGTAAAGGGGCAGAGTTTCAGTGTGTTGTGGTGGGTTCTCCAACTCTTTCTGTCCAATGGCAGAAAGATGACAGCTGGATTTTGGAGGATCCAAACATTGAGAAATCATTTGAAAATAACATAGCGACTCTAAAGATTGCTACCTGTGGAGCAACTCAGGCAGGCAGGTACACCTGTCAGGTGGTTAACGAGGCTGGACAAGATAAATGCTTCGCTACACTCACAGTGCAAGGTAACCTACTCAACCAATGAGCCTTATTCCTTATTTTTTATACTTACATACCAACTTATTATGTATAACTTGGTAGTACCCCAAGTGTTCCAAAGGGTTGGGATCCAAGACCAGACCAAGACCTTATATTGTCTTGGAATTGTCTTGGTCTTGATATCTAAAGGTCTTGGCCTTGTCTTGGTCTTGGTACTCCTTGGTCTTGGTTGGTGTGGTCTTGACTACATCACTGCACCCCACTATTCGAACTTCTTAGCTGCAACAGAGGTTAATCAGATGCTGCTATCACCCATTTGCCATAAGGTTTTACACATTGTATATGAACATGATAACCATATTCTTTAAATCAGCAGTTTCATTTTTCTTATCTCATGAAAAAGATAGGAAGGTTGTCAATGGAGCATGTTGTAAGCATTGCAAATAAAATGGGTGGGCCTGCCTAGAACCAGAAAACATGCCATGTATGAAATCAATTACATCCCTTTTTCATCCTATGTTTGAACTTCAGCAAGTCGTCTTAACTACTGCTTAATCCACCTAGTCAAGTCAGCATGGGAGAGAACTGGTGTGCCTAATAAAGTGGCCAGTAAATGATCATCAAAGCGAGGAAACTCTTTGACCTTGAATTTGCTTTGCGTTGTAGAACCCCCTCAGATCTTAGAAAAACCTGAGGAGATCAAGGTAACTGTGGGAGATCCAGTCAGTCTGGACTGCAAGGTGAAAGGCTCGCCTGAGCTCAAAGTGAAGTGGATGAAAGATGGAAAGGAACTTCAGTCCATCAGGCAGCACAAACTGATCTTTGAGAACAACATCAGCAGCCTGAAGATTCAGGCTGCTCAAACAGCAGATGAAGGAGAGTATATGTTTGAGGTGTCAAACCACATAAGCAGCTGTTCTTGCAAAGTTAAAGTGGTTGTTTCAGGTTGGTATGACCATCCTGATAAAACTCTGTCATTTACACCAATGTGAAATCATATTGATCTCATTAATCCTTTCTTGGCAACAGAGCAAGTAATTCCTCCAAGCTTCATCAAACCACTGGTAGACATGCAGGAGATTCTGGGCTCCTTTGTTCAGATTTGCTGTAAAATATCCTGGTTCCCTCCCAATCTCTGTGGAGTGGCAGAAAGATGGGAGTAAAGTCTCCAGTGGTGTCAAACACAAACTGATTCAGCAGGACAACTCTGTGTCTGTGGAGATTGAACAGCTTGAGAGATCTGATGCTGGATTGTATTCATGCAAACTGACCAATGCAGCTGGGAGCTGTGAATGTAGTGGATCCCTTAGGGTCAAAGGTCAGTTTGGCTGGTAGTAATGTCCTAAGACAACAAAGGTGAGTGATTACTTTAACCTAGTTTGCTGTGTTGCCTTCAGAGCCTCCAAGCTTTGTGGTGCTGCCCGAGTCACAGGCGGCTCTACCCAATGCCATGGTCCGATTCAAAAGCACATTCACGGGCACGCCGCCCTTTGCAGTCAAATGGTTCAAGGACGATACGGAGCTCATGACCGGTCCAACGTGTTTCATGGGTGTGGATGACATGTCCTGCTTCTTGGAGCTCTACTCAGTGGCCATCACTCAGAGTGGAGTTTACTCCTGCCAAGTCAGCAACGATGCTGGTTCTGTACGCTGTAGTGCAGATTTGACGGTCAAAGGTTGGACCACATTTTCTGAATCAATCCATCTAATGCCATTGCTGAACGTATTGCTCCTCCTTTCTGTAGCTCCTATATAGTTAATCTAAACATGTTGTGTTGCAAGCTCATGATTGTCAGCTCCTGTCTTCTGTTACTGTCTGTTTTGTTTGCTTCCTGCTGCTTATTGTCTGTGTTTTGGACTTCCAGAACCACCTGAGTTTGTGCTGAAACTTCCCGCCACTAAGTTTGTAAAGCGGGTTGAGCCACTCCACCTGGAGTGTAAAGTCCGTGGCTCCGCCCCTCTGAAAACGACCTGGTACAAACACGACACCAAAGTCTCGGACGGGGGCAACTACAGGATGTCATTTGTTGACTCGGTAGCGGTCCTGGAGGTGGTGTCCTGCAGTTTTGATGATGACGGAGTTTACACCTGCGAAGCGCAGAACGATGCGGGCAGCGTGAGCTGCAGCACCACGCTTTCTGTTAAAGGTCAGGCTTCTAACATAGCTCTAATATCTTGGTGCTCACGCCTAAAGCTGACGTCTGTAACAATCTACCTTATCTCTGTCCTAAATCGGAGCAATCACCATCAGAAGTGCTCATTTTAATCATTCATCAGATTGACTTAACATCTGTCTTTTGCTCAAATTAAACATTATTGTTGACCTCTTTAACCAACATGATTATTTATTTAATATAAATCCTAACATATTTTCTCAATAACCTTGATATCTCACCCATACTTAATAACCTGCTCACTAAAACCTACTTCCTAAACTTTCAAACTGTTCCTTTTTCCCATTTTACTAAATAATAACTTGTAGAAATTCTTCCAGCTCTTTCTAACCACATAATCTAGACTGTTATCAAGTCAAAACTGATCTCCAATGACAAATGCACCATCTGAACCATCGAATAGATTAACAGATTTGATAAAGAATCTAAATTCATACAAAATGGCCTCTTTAGTTTTAATTACAACAGATTATTCTTTCTTTAGTTTACTTAGAGAAATCTCAACCCCCTTTCCTGTCACTCACATTTCAATTATCAGTCCGCCCATTATCTATAACTGCTTATCCTTGCAGGGATAAGCAGCACTGATTCAATTCAATTCAGTTTATTTATATAGCGCCAAATTCACAACACATGTCATCTCAAGGCACTTTACAGTTCAACCAGATCATACAGTCAAATTGATACAAAATTTTCTAATCTAAGGAAACCAGTTGATTGCATCGATTCATTGACTCAAATACAATCCCTCACTTCTGGTCCCCACTGATGGGACCAGAGGTGCCCAGTCCACAACAGGACAACCCAAAGAAAATTTATTAAGTCTTCTTTCAGAAGCAGTTTCAACATGCAGTGCAACACTACCCTAACCTGACTCTCCGCCAGATAGATTTGTTCCACATATCCATCTGGAAACCTTCCATTGAAGTAATTTTGGGGAAGGGACGAAAATACTGGTTAGTGCTGATTGGCCTATGTTGGTGATAGACGGGCCAAATAAACCAATCAGATCAACGAAGCATACTTGACGACAAGAGGAGCCAATGGATAGATCAAACTCTTGCTGAAACCAGTCGGGAGAAGAGCAAAAACATCTTTCCCTCTGAGAAAAGTCTCCAGAGCAGTGTTTAGCTCTTCTTTCAGTGAAGAAATACTCTGTAATTCGGTAAAACTTGCTCTCCGATAGCCACGCTAACGCTAGTTTCATCGGCTGAAGCCGCCATGTTCTTTAGACTGAACTGTAACGCTTCTCGTAGGCAGGTCACACCTCAACCCGCCTCAAAGCCAACGCTGATTGGACATTCGCTTTGGTGAACGGCTCCAAATTTTCTTCAATGGAGAGTCTCCAGACTGATTCTGAAAGTGAAACCTTGAAAGCTCGCGCAGAGATCAGGATGGTCTCTCACGAGGCTAACACTACCCCATTTGAATTGGTACTTAGTAAACTGACATTAATAACACAACCTAGAAGTTGCATTACATACATTGTGATCTATAGTGGATTAAAAAAATCACCTTAATCAATCCATACTCACAATTTTACCTTACATTTTATTTAAAGTTGAGAAACATCACATATTTCATCTAATCAGACAGCAGTTTTTCCTTCCACTAACTGCACTCTTTTATGAGCCTTCAGTTGCATCTCCCCTTTAATAAAATACACTTTAAATGCATTATTCCACTTTAATGTCCAGCCTGTTCTTTTTTTAGGAGCTGCTGTTTATGAACGAGTCTTAAAGAAATGAAGATTTCACATGTTTTTCCAACAGTCTGACCTTATTTAGGCCATAGCATAGCCATAGCCCTGACTCATAGTGTAACATGGCTACATTTAATTTTCTTTAACTTTATTCATAAAGGTGTATTTCAGTGAATCACAGAATCATTCTAATTTATTTTATTAATTCACTTTATGTGTAACTCATATAGAATCATTACACACACCGATTTATTTTTAGTGTTTATTTCTGTATTAATTATTAGAGCCAACAAAGTCCTAGAAATCTGTTTCTCTGAAAATCCAATTGTTACAAAAGAACGATAGAGACAAAGAGACGGAAGCAAGAAGGGAAGGATGCACAGTATCCCAAAGAGATCACCAACTTTGAACATAATTATATTTTTTGGAGAAGTCATGGTTCCTTAATCCCCTCAGCGGTGCCAAGGCAGTCATTCAAACAAAAGAAGCACCAACAGAGTTTTAAAAGTTCTTTGAAACTAAAGTTTGGTTTCAATGAGCTTCAATCCATAATAACATTTTGCAGAAATACTGCAACATTTTGCTCAATTTGTATAGAATTAATGTAATGAAGAGTTTTAAATTTTGTTCTAAAAAGATACTGATCTATAAAACCGTTTAGATGTTATTAGAATAATCAAAATGCACCAATTAAAACCAAAAACCTGTCAGTCTTGTTAAAAAAATGACACAGAAAATTGGAACTAAAATGTTTTAAAAGTTGTTTTTATACTCTTCTCAGCCAACAGATCACCATAATGACGACAATAACATTAAAAGGCAGGAAATTACAGTAAATATGAGGAGATATTTACCTGAATTCTGCCTCCAGATAGACACAACTTTCCTTCAAAATGTTTGATATTAAATAAACATAATTAGCGTATAGGCTGCAGAATATCAGTAATAAACAAAAGGGATTTCAGGAGTTACATTATTAAAAAGAGGAATAAATACTGTTTAGCTCAAAACAGAACCTTTAATCTGAACTTCAATAAAGCTCAATTATCCCTAAAGAGTTAAAATACACAACTTTAACGTTGAAAACCTGTGTGAGGAAGTAATTTTCTTTTTTTTTAGAGGTTGGTAAAGTACAACACATCTTCATTATTACGTTTTTCTGGAAAAGGTGCAGGAAATTGATCAACCATTTGGATTTGGTGAAATATGCATTCAGATTTTATATAGAATAATAACCATTATTTCAATTTAATTTAGTTTCTAACCTCTGCAGAAACACAGCTGCTGCATATTGACTGTTGCAGCCAGTGTGGTTTGATCCCTGCAGCTGGTTACCTCCACAAAAATAGATCTTAATTATATAAAAAATGAAAAAATAAATATATAAATATATTATAAAATAGATTTTAATTATAATTGCCAGTTTCAGCTAAATGTCTGTTAGACTTTTGAAACTTAAGTTAAATCATTCTAAACCCAGATGAAACACCAGAGTTGGTTGTTACAGCTGTCAGCTGAGGTTCCGGCTCATGCCTCTGTAACGGTGTCCTGATCTTCTTATAGACCCCCCCGCATTTGTCAAAGTTCCCTCACCTGTTGAGGGGCTGAAGGGGAAGGATGTGAGCTTGTACTGCGAGATGAGTGGCTCGGTTCCGCTCCAGATCGCCTGGTTCAAAGACAGGAAGCCTCTGATGGAAAGCAGGAAGTATAAGATGGTGAGCGAGGGCAGCTCAGCCACCCTGCATGTCATTGGGATAGAGCCTTCAGACGCCGGCGAGTATGAGTGCAAAGTCTCAAACAGTGTAGGAAGTGACTCCTGCCACACGGCGGTTAAACTCAGAGGTCAGTAGAACCCAGATGGACCTTCAGGTTCCCTCACCCCCCCACCCACTTTCTCACCCTGCCTTCTGCGCTGTTTCTGTCCTCCCCTCAGAGCCGCCATCATTTGTGGAGAAACTGTCAAACATGACGGTGATGCTGGGCGAGGAGGTGACCCTTATGGCCACTGTTAAAGGCTCTGAACCCATTACTGTGTCCTGGGTTCAGGACAAGGATCACATTCTCCGCGACAGCGACAACCGGAAAATCACCTTTGAGAACAACCGGGTCGCACTTACCGTGTTTAAGGCCGATGCAGCCGTGGCGGGCAGATACACCTGCACACTCAGAAATGATGCTGGAAGTGTGGATTGTTTCGCTAACTTAACTGTCCTAGGTTTGTAAACGTATAATTCTCTCCTCCTCTGTCAGTTTTGTCCTCCAAGCTAACGTCTGCTGCAGGTTTGACTAAAAGCGTTTTTCTGACCCCTCTCTGCCGCTCCCAGAACCGGCTAAGATCGTTGATAAACCCGAAACCCTGAGCGTGACGGCGGGCAACATGGCAGCCCTGGAGGTCAAAGTGTGCGGAACGCCAGAGCTGGTCCCCAAGTGGTTCAAAGACGGGATGGAGCTGGCCACCGGCAGGAAGTACAAGATCTCCTTCTCCCAGATGATCTCCAGTCTGAACGTGCTCTCCACAGAGAAGCTGGACTCTGGAGAGTACACCTTCCAGGTCATGAACCAAGTGGGGAAAGATCTGAGTAAAATCAACCTCACCGTTTTAGGTAGGTGTCGTCTTTTTTCCTGACTCTAGATTTATGCTTTCTTTGGTTTGCAAAATAAGATCATGTGTTTTTTTTATTTTGATACATGTTTATTTGGAAAATGTGAAAACAGAAGTTGCTGATTCACCGGTTCTTTTCCAAATATTATAATATCATGAAATAAGTCGACTTATTTCAGTAATTCAAGTCAGAAAGAGAAACTATCATGGATTTCTTACCCACAGAATGATGAATGTTGTCCCAATATATGATTTTATCCTGTTTTGATCAATAGATCTTGAGGTCTTCTAGAAGTTTGTCCATTATTAGGACCAATTACTGAAGAATAAATTTATTTTACTTTGCTTATAAAGTAGTGTTCGTTTAAAGCCCATTTTCGGTGTTCAGATGAATGGCGACGATCATCTCAAAGCTTCCATCCTTCGCTGCTCATGCAGTATCACCTTCGGCTGTGCTTTTACCGTTCTGAAGCAGTAAAGAGAATGTCAGGATGCTCGTTCTGGGTGGCCTAATTTGGGTAACTCTTTTAAATATGCGTACCTGTACGGCCATGCCAGCTTGGCAGCTCTCAAAGCCGCGATCGCCTGTGCCGTAGGTAGCTTAAGTCTGATCTCATTGAGTCCTCTGGTTGAGAATAGTGAACAGCCGCTGCCACCGGAAATCGAAATGGAGTCCGTTTTACACAGTTGTAGTCTTTTCGCTTCCACTCTGTGTATCCGACGTCGAGGTGCTAACGCCTTCTGTTAAACACTTTTCGTACTCTGAAAATGGAATGAGTTTTTAAAAGTGGATAACTTGACGCTAGCCGACGTCCTAGAGTACACAGAGTGAAGCTTAAAAGACTTCACAACTGTGTAAATAGGCCCCATTTCCTCGTTTCCCGTGGCAGGCGAATATTGACTATTCCTACAGAACTCAATGGGGATTTTACAAAATGCTAAAATAAAAACACTACAGGAACGCTTTTTACTCTACGAAACTTTTTTTGGAACGCCATTGAACAGCGCTGACGAATCTCGTGAGTAGCATATTTTTAAAAAAAAGAACGCTTAATATTGTTTTAGGACATTGGTCGACATGCTCTTTGCTGGCTTATCTCTAAAGCAGCCAGGGGTTGATTCTAAATGAGCCAAAAAGCAGAGACAGGACCAATTGTCAAACTTTTAAAAGTCGATCATTCGATTTTCAATCCTGACACTGCTACAGAAAATGGGCTTAAAGTGTAAAACCTAACTTCTCCTTTAACTCTATGAGCCACTCAGGCAGAAAGAGCTGGATTTTAGAGAACCCCCTCCCTCCAGAAGATGATATAGCTCCATAGAACAGTGACTCAGAGGTTGGCATGCTGTAGACCAGTGGTTCTCAAAGTAGGGAGTTGCCCCCTAGGAGGGGTGCAGTGTAATTGCGGAAAAGGAAGGGTAAAAATAAACTAAACAAATATTCCTTTTTTTAAAAAGATGTAATTATGCCAACATTAAATGATAATTGCTGTCATTTTGGGCGATGTGGCTGAAAAATGTGCAGCAGGGCATGTGAACGAGCGGAGCGCCGCTCCCCGCTCAGGAAGATGTTCGCTCATTCGTTTCACCGCTCAAAGTTGCGCCAGGACGCTCCACTAGAAATCTGCTCCATGCTCACCTTCATTTTCCTGCCTTTCCTGCAAAATCGCTCCACACTCGCTTACATTTTCAGGGGCATTTTCTGACGTTTTTCCCTCATGTAATTATGCCAGGGCCCTGGGACATGTGGAGGTTCGATTACATGATGTTGATTAAATGATGATTAAATGACCGATACATGTGTATCAAGTTATTTACTTTGCTGTTAAATTATCGCACTGTTTTACTTTGCTGTTAAATTATCGCACTGTTTCCCAGCTGTGAACGTAACACCTCACTCGGTAGCGAGGATTTCGCTCCGCTCTAGTTCCCTCTGGCCTTTAAATTGAAAGCCGCTCTGCACTCCGCCATATTTCTTCCGCTCCGCTCACATGCTCTGATATATAGCAATGTTAGCCTTACATATCAGTCAATATCGATAGTTATTTATTAGTGTTTTAAAATAAAGATCACATTTAAATAGAGAATTTAATTAGTAGCTCCAAGTCTATTTAAACTCTACCTTTTAAAAATAGAACAGCTTGACTACCAGCCTGGCTCAGTTTAGCTGTGAGAAGTTCCTTTGATCTGCCTACATCTCCCAGAATGCCATTGGTTTTTGGATCAGTGGAGTTTTTATCATTTCCTCTAGTGTAGTTTGTAGTCATGATGATCAATATAAAACACGATATATATCGTGACTCATGGCCTAACCCTAATTACTATTAATACAAATAAATAAAGCAATTTCAGTCTTCATCTAAACCACAACAAAATTATTATTTAAAGATTTAGAAGCAAAATAAACAACCGTTGAATCCAAAACTCTGAAAATCCCAGACAAACCTCTGCTCCTAGTTATTAAAACCCAAACTCAGGTTATTACACCATAATAATATCAGATAAAATGAAGAAAATGACCTTATTTGTATAAGAATGTTAAATTATGCCCAAGTTCTGTCCTACAACACCACAGGGAGGTCTGTGATTGGAGTGTGGTCAAGCGGAAAGCCTTTAGCGTCCTCTAGGACAGAGTGCTGGTGAGGATTCTAAGTCATGCAGGTAATGTCCTTATTCCAAAAAAGTAAAAAAAAAAAAAAACTTTGTTTCCAAGTTTTAAGACGTTTTACTTCCCATCCAGGAAGCCTTGAATTGAAAAAGCTTCCTGGATTGGAATTGAAATGTCTTCAAAGTTGGAAACAAAGTCTACTGGATTGTTTTTTTTAACCTTTTTTAGCACAAAACTGCCACTTATAAATGTCATTATCTCAGAGTGAACTATTTATTTTTGCACATATAATAAAGCTTACAGCATTGCTATCACGATCTGTTCATGGTTCAATCTTTGGATTTTCGTTTCATGAAGAAGATATAAAAAAAAAAATAAACAGCTGGTTATTTTAATACTTTTACTTTTGAAATTTAATTGCAGAAACTACAATAGAAAAATATAAAGTGCTGCCTTTTTATTAGTTTATTAGATTATTCTTTCTTTTGATTATTCTTTTGATTATTAATTTTTTTTATATAAACATAGTATAAAAGGGCTTAGTCTTTTATTTCTAAATGCACAAGTTTAATCTAGAATACAAAGCGTATCTTGTTTCTTGCGTCATCAAGGGATGAGTGAAATTTAAAAACATTTTCTATTTTAGTTCAGAAAATATTAAATTACTTTAAAGTATAAATAATTATCTGAGAACAAATGTGATATTTTATTTCACATGAGCAGGAAATGTAACAGGCTGCCATTCGACCCAGAATGAAATGCCTTTAAATCCTCACTGAGTTTGAGATTTTTGACACTAAAAATAGAGCCTGTCATACATAGAAACCTCAGAACAGAGATCCAAGTTGCTGGAGAATAAATATGTTCTATTTTACATATACTGTATATGTTCTATATGTTTACAATGAAAGTGAAATAAAAGGCTTTATTGCACTTTATCAAACCAGCAACCTGCCGTTCTTAAGGACCATCTTTTTCCTCTGAAACTCATATTTTCTGCACCTGCCTAATCTGGCGCTCTTGTGAAATAAGTGATGACATCCTGTTTCAGAAAAAAAGTAGAAAAACACAAACACATTTTTGTTTCTGTTTTAAATTTGTTACATTTTTTGTTAATCGAAACGCAAGAAACTTAAATCATATTCGAAATTTTCACACAGAAAAAACAAACAGGGTAATTAAATTTTAATCTTCTTATTTTACTTGGTTTATCCTTTTTAAAATAAAATAAAAATGCATTAAATTAAAGACATAATTAGTATTTTTGTGTTCTGTCAGAACTGGAATTTATGGTCTGAACCTCTTTTGCCTTATGTTTTCAAACTGCATTAAACTATCTCATTCAGAGCATGTTGTGACTAACAGTTTACAATAAGCATCTTATCTTGGTGTTAAACTGGACAAATCCTCCTACAAAATAAACTACCTCTCTGGTTTGTAGCTGTCATTAACCTGACATCCATTTCCTGTCCTGGGCTCGGTATCTAGAGATTAGGTTGCCAGATCGCTTCTTTGAGCTCAGTGGAAAACCTTGAGAGATGCCATCATAACAGAGTAATACAGAGATGCATGATGCAGGAAACTGGAAAATGGAGGCTGCATACAGCAGCTAGCTTTCATTTTTCATTTGCCAAAAAGTGATGTTCTGCCAGAAGCTGATCAACAAACTGTCTAGCAACTACAATGTCTGCTATAGGGGCGATTATGTCCATTATTTAGCATATTAAGTTACAGGCTATTATTACCCTACATTTATAAAATATATTAGACCTCCAAACCTTTGTATCATTACCTGAAAACATTGCTTTATATTCATTTTTCCAAACCCTACTTCATGTCAAACATTTTTTTTTTGTGTACTTAAAGAAACAAGTTGTTAGGTTTATTCTTTTATACATCATGTCCATTGTTACTTTGTTAGCCAGATGGAGAGAGTAGATGGCCTTCCTTCACATTGTGGATGTCACTGTGTGTACGGGAGGTCATCTAAATAGGACAACCTTCTTGTCTTTTAAAGATACACAGGATATAGGCACATCTTGGAGCCGGACTGATAGAGGAGATGTATCTTTAATCTTGGGCATAGAGGCCGTGGTGCGTGCAGGTCCGAGGAGCATGGATGGCGTGTATTCAGTTTTCTGTCTGAGGACAGCTAAACACATCCACCTGATGCAACACATAGACTCATATGAGAGCTATAAGAAGGAGAAGATGACCTTGTTAGGGGCTCCAAACTTTTGCGGGCCTTCCTTCGGGCGCATTGTTGACTTCGACCCCACAGCTGTCTGAAACTCGCATTTTCTCTCTGTCCTGCCTTAGACACGATCTGGAATATAACTCTGTTACTTTTTACTCCTGTTTTATAGTCCTTTTTATGGTTTTACCAGTTGAGTTAAGAGTGGTAAGCCAACTTGCTCCCAGGAAAGAACGGATTACGAGAAGGAGAATACCAGTGAGGAAACTACTTTTTTGGGGACCTAACTACTCATTTTAACAACTCTCTCTCTCTAAACAGGCGTTTTTTGATTGGCCCACTGTCACTATTGAATAAAGCAACAGCTGTACATTGATTAAAGTTGATTTTGTTTTTTGATTTGTTTTGACGACGAATTGAAAAAACAGTGGATATTTATTTATTTAAATATAACATTTTAAAATTCATGTTTTAAATCAATTTTACGACTTGTTTGAAAACAGAAGAACGGCTTATTACTGATTGCGCTTTTTTTATCAACTCGATGCAGTTGGTGATTTTTCCGGTTAAATTTCTACCATGGATGCCACTTTCTGAGCGATCGGTTAACTGGGGCCCACGAGAGAACCTGTGGAGTGGATGCGAGACACAACAGCCAATATGACCTGGACAAGATGGATTGGTGGCTAAAGCAGAGCTCTTTGAGTCTGTGTAAGCTTAAAGGGTCCCTGGTTCAAATCCCCCAAACTGTTGCTCAAGGCCCCTGAGCAGGGCCCAGAGATTAGATCATGAATCCTCCCTGGCTGCGTTAAACGTAGACGACAGATTTCATTCAAAAGATGTTGATTAATGTTTAATATTCCAGTCCTGTATCATCAGCTCTGTATTTATAAACTGTTACCTTCCTCCTGAACAGATAAGACGGTTCCTCCGACGTTCACCAGGAAGCTGAAGGACTGTAAGATGACTGTGGGAGAAGCTGCAGATTTGGAGTGCAAAGTCTCAGGCTCCCCTCCATTCATTATTTCCTGGTACCACAATGACGAGGAGATACAAACCGGACCTAACTGCGAGCTTTCATTCAGTGACAACAGCTGCACGCTCAGAATGCCCACCCTGAAGCTGTCCGACTCTGGGGTCTACCGATGCAAAGCTGTCAACGAGGCGGGGTACAGCGAGACCTCAGCCACCTTGACAGTCAATGGTTAGTGCCTGCCTCTAATAGAAACCCTTAGACCTCAGTTTGTGTCGAGTTGAGTCGGATTTCCAGAAACGCCTAAACTGACTTTCTGTTTTTCACCTTGTTTAATGTTTTTTTGTTCACAGAACCGCCGTCCTTCGTGGTGCCACCTCAGCCGATGGAGGCCATGCCCGGCTCTAACGTTACCTTCTCTGGCATTGTGAAGGGCAGCGCCCCCCTCACCCTGAAATGGTTCAGAGGAACAAAGGAGATCCTGCAGGGGAAGGACTGCACCTTCTCCCTGAAGGACAACCAAGTGACTTTGGAGCTTCAGAACTTGAGCCCATCTCATGCCGGGGAGTACACCTGCCAGATCATCAACGATGCAGGAAAGGAGAGCTGCGCTGTCAATCTCACAGTCAAAGGTGTGTTTGTCAGGAAGATCTAGTTAGAACCAGAGTTAGAGAAAATAGATCTCTAGTGGTAGATTTTTAGATAATCAAGACTGGCTTTGAAGGAGATATGAAGTTTAGCCAGAACTTAACCATGGGAATCTAGACACCAGATGGATCAATAAAAGGCTGTCCAGATGTTTTTCCTGTGTTATCTGTAAAGTAATTGAGATGTTTTGGTTATGTCTGTCAGAACCGGCGTCCTTTTCTAAGAAACTGAAGGACGTGTCGGTTGAGAAGGGCAAACCTTTAACTCTGGAGTGCTCATACACTGGAACCCCAAAGATCACCGTAAGCTGGTTCAAAGACGGCCAGCAGATTTTTGCTTCCTACAAATACAACATCACCACCACTGAGAGCTCCTGCATCCTGGAGTGCCTCAGTACGGACGACAAGGAGGCCGCTGGGACCTACACATGCCAGGTGTCCAACGATGCAGGGAAGGACACAAGCGAGGCAGTGGTTTCCATTCTGGGTATGTTGTTCTTCAAACCTGACCGGTTAACACCTGAAGGAGGCTGTCACTTCTCACTCTCATGTTCTATGGTGTCCACAGAGCCTCCATACTTTGTTGAACCTCTGGAGCCAATGGAGGTAACGGCAGGCGATGCAGTGTGTCTGAAGTGCCAGGTGGCGGGTACGCCCGAGATCAAAGTGTCCTGGTTCAAGGCGGACGGCAAAGTTCGGTCCAGCCCCACCTGTAGGCTAGAGTACTCGAAGGGCATGGCCTGTCTGAAGCTCAGCAAAGCCACCAAGGCTGAAATTGGGGAGTACACCTGCAAGGCAGAGAACAAGATCGGCTCTGCATCTTCTACATGCAGACTCAATGTTCTCGGTAAGACGACACAGACTGAACAGACAGAACAATCCCTTAGAGATTCGATTGATCTTTTACCTTCAATTTCATACAAATCCTGAAATCTTCCGTTGATTCTGTTTGCTACAGAGGCCAAAACGCCTCCATCCTTCCCCAAAAAGATTACAAGCCTGCAGGAGACAGAGGGCCAGGCGGTCCGCTTCGAATGTCGTGTTGCGGGCTCGTCACCCATCGAGGTGTCGTGGCTGAAAGACGGCAAGCCACTGACGGAGGGAGGCGAGTTCTCCATGCTGTACGATGACAACACGGCCGTGCTGCAGATCGGCTGTGGAGAGATGAGGCATTCTGGGGAGTACACATGTGTGGCCACCAACAGCGTGGGCTCGGCCTCCTGCAGAGCCAAACTCACCATCCAAGGTCTGTAAGGCTTCCCTAAACGAAGCAGAGGGACTGCTTTGTGGTCTTTAAAAAGAGTATTAATCTAAGTTTGATCAGACATCTAGAAAGTTTTCTTTATACGCAGGTGTTTAATTTATCTGTTGTCATGAGACCCTGATCTATTATTCATTCAAGCTGAGAAAAGCCTCCAAACTAAAGGCGTCAGGCTTCACATATCTGGTTTGGAGCCAGTGTGTCACAAATCTTTTTCTCTTCTTACAGTATTGCTCAGGTTATTTCCTTTCTCAAAGGCATGCACATGTTAATGACCCAACTATATGAATAAATTAAAATAACTATTAAACATAACGGTTTTATTCTGTTAAGCCAGAAGAAACGAATGCACTACACTGCCTATTTCCTGTTTGGTACCTAATGACAGAAACTCTGGCCGTAGTGCCGTCCACAATGCCTGGCACACCTCGGACACCATCCCAGACCCCGTGCAGGATGCTAGTTTGTAGCTCTGTGCGACGCTCTCTTGGTTTGCACCTGAAGCCAAAACACGCAGCGCCACAGCCAGTCTTTGGGGAACACTCACAGGTGAACTGTGTGTCGTCCGGCGTCAGATGAGGGGTTGTAGACGGCGAACAAGCTCATCAAACCGAAACACGGACACCCACAATCCTAGCTAGTTCTTGATTGTCCCTCTTGCGTTGTAGCGTGGAATAACATAGCGCAGACCACGCTTTAAAATTGGGCATAAATCAAAACTATCTGCATCATACCTGCGACAAGCTCACTGTGACACACTGCTGTGGGAGGATGACCAGCCCTTAATCCAATTTATTGTAACTATAAACTTTAAAGGCACTAGAGACAGGCGGGAAATGAGATTCAGGAGTGATATGGCTGGCGCTGCCGAATACTGAAACAACCATGAGTTCCTGTATCAAAGCTTCTTGGGGCGTGCATGCAGCGTAAACTGATGTCACATCCGTAGGACTGCGGGGAAAAATCAGGACCCGAATAGCATTATACTACACACAGCCTGTTCAAGGCAATGATATATACGATGGTGAGCTCGTTGGTTTTGGTTTTTAACACTTCAATTCCTATAGCTAAAAAAAAAAAAAAAACTGGTATGCATTTGTATTCTTTCAAAATTAATGCCCATAGGTCCTTCAAATCATCAAAATAGCAGCTTTTCTCAGCAGGTCTACAGATCTACACACTGAGTCTGGTCTTGGGTTGTTAAACATCTTAAGGTCCTTTTTAACCAGAGATAGCTGAGATATACATACATTGTTCCCACTTCTTTAGTTTTAATTATGGAACATTTCAGCTTGAAACATGAAAAATCTTCCAAAAGGTAAGGAACTTCCTTGAAGCGTGCAGAGAAACACCTCTCTGGATCTCTGGCTGCTCAGCAGAGGGTGGGTGGGGGGCTTCTGGACTGCAGCGACCTAGGCTGTGAGCAGAACAGATCTGTGTTGAAAGGAAGTCAGGTAATCATGAACCTGGTGACCATCTAAAGCGTCTTTTTCCCTTTGTCTTAACTTCCTGCTAAGCTTCTTCACGGGTCCACAGAACCCAGGTACCCGCCAGTGTTTGACAAGAAACTGTTCACCGCGGGAGGCGACAGTGGGGGACAGCATCGAAATGGAGTGTCACATGACTGGCTCTGCCCCCATCAAAGTCACATGCGTCCAAAGACCACAAGCGATATTCCGCTCTGGAGGGAACTGAGTAAGATCAGCTGTGTGGACAACACAGCCCAGCTTGACCATCCTGAAGGCGATGCAAAGCCGACACAGGAGTAATACTTCTGCCATGCCTCCAGATGACATGGGGAAGCGACCTCTTGTTCCACTGACATCACTGTCAAAGGTATTTTACTCTTTTGTCCAAAGCGCTGATACCGCGGCGCTCAGGTGAGTAAACCCCACACTTCCCCTCTTCAACGTTTCTTCTCCTTCTTAATTTCAGAGCGTAAAAATCCACCAGAAACGGCTAAAAAGCCCTGGCGAGCACATGGAGGACATGGAGGGCAAGCTGGTAAAAATCGAAGCCTGCGCCGAGTCACGGGCTCAATGCGCCCATGTCGGGTCACATGGTTCAAAATGACGATGAAGAGATTAAAAGCCTCTGACAAATACGACATCAGCTTTAAGAGCAAACGCGGGCAGTGCTGTGCATAAAGAGCAGCCAACTGACTGACAGTGGCAGGTACTTCCTGTCAGGCCTGGGAATTCGAGCGCTGGGAGAGCTTCCTGCAGGACGTCACCGTGGGCATCCTGGGTGGGTTGGATGTTCGTGTGTTCACTCAGTGTTGAATCTGCTCACAGCAGGAAAAACCAGATGATTGGCTCCAGGTCTCTGCTGAGGGATTTTCAGTCTTTAGGCTTTTAGAAGAAAAACACTCTCATATGATAGTCAGGAAAACACCTCTGGCTGTAAAAGCAGCCCGAATCCCTCTTGGTTTCTGTCAGTGTTCCTCTGGTCTCTTGCAATTCCTCTTGTCTCTCTCTGGTTTTTCTATTCTCTTTCAGGTTCCTCTGAGCTTTCTCAGGTTCTTCTGGTCTCTCAGTTTTCTCTAGTCTCTCTCGGGTTCCAGTCTAGTTTCTCAATCAGGCTTCCCTTTGTGTATCTCAGGTTCTTTTAGTCGCTCTAAGATTCTTTTAGTCTCTCTCAAGTTCTTTCACTCTATCTCAGGTTAATCTAGTCTTTCTAGAGTTCCTCTGGTCTCTCTCAGGTTAATCTAGTCTCTCTCAGGTTCTTCTAGTCTCTCTCAGGTTAATCTAGTCTCTCTAGGGTTCTTCTAGTCTCTCTCAGGTTCCTTTAGTCTCTTTCAGGTCCTTCTAGTCTCTCTCGTGTTCTTTTAGTCTCTCTCAGGTTCCTCGAGTCTCTCTTGGTTTTTTCTAGTCTCTCTCAGGTTCCTCTAGTCTCTCTCAGGTTCTTCTATTCTTTTCAGGTTCTTCTAATCTCTCTTAGGTTCTTCTAGTCTCTCTTGTTATTTTAGTCTCTCTCAGGTTCCTCGGGTCTCTCTTGGTTTCTCCTAGTCTCTCTCAGGTTCTTCTAGTCTCTCTCAGGTTCCTCGGGTCTCTTGGTTTCTCCTAGTCTCTCTCAGGTTCTTCTAGTCTCTCTCAGGTTCCTCTAGTCACTCTCAGGTTCCTCTAGTCTCTCTCAGGTTCCTCTAGTCCCTTTCAGGTCCTTCTAATCTCTCTTAGGTTATTCTAGTCTCACTTGTTATTTTAGTCTCTCTCATGTTCCTCGGGTCTCTCTCGGTTTCTTGTAGTCTCTCTCAGGTTCATCTGTTCTCTCACGGGTTCCTCTGGTCTCTCACAGGTTCTTTTAGTCTCCCTCAGGTTCTTCTAGTATCTTCCAGGTTCCTCTGGTCTCTCTCAGGTTATTCTAGTCTTTCTAGGGTGCCTCTAGTCTCTCTCAGGTTCCTCTGGTCTTGCTCTGGGTATTTTTGTCTCTATGGGGTTGTTTTAGTCTCTCAGGTTCTTTTAGTCTCTCTCAGGTTCCTCTGTTCTCTCATATTTGCATGTTCCTCTAATGGGACGTTTAGGTTTTTTCCAGCAGACATTATTAGCTTTGTAAACTGATAATCTTTTCCCAACAGCCCCCATATTTTTTCCATTTCGAAAGGTTTCCAGAATCTGATTGTGAACTATCATGCTGGTGTGATTTCCATTTCTTGCTGTTTTTTGCAGCTGATCTTCTGTGCTTGCGGCTCAACTAATTTCTTCTCATACTCAGAATCCAAGAAGCCTCCAGTGTTTGATGTTCCACTCAAACCAGTGACTGTGGATGAAGGGGACAAGCTGAGCCTCAGGTGCCACGTCTGCGGCTCCGCCCCTCTGAAGGTCCAATGGATGAAGGACAGGAAGGAGCTGTCATCGGCAGGCAGCATCCGGCTCAGCTTCTCTGATGGTACAGCCAGCCTGGAGATCGGCTCTGCCTCTAAACACGATGCTGGTGATTACCTCTGCAAGGCCACCAACGAGGCCGGCGCAGAGTTCTGCAAGGCCAAAGTCACAGTCAAAGGTAGAATCTGATCGTCCTCAGATCTGTGTGCAGTTTGGAGACCTAGCATGGATGCAGAACTTTAGTCTCTGAATGAAAGATGTTCTCATTCCTTCTTGTTTTGATGTTTTCCAGCAAAACAAGGAGCAGCTAAGCCTGAGACTCCATCAGCTGCTCCAACCCCCAAAATGGACAATCTTTACTTCATTGAGGAGCCCAAGTCCACACATGTCACAGAGAGTAAGATAAACAAAAACAGAAAGCCCTGATAAATTCAGTGGTTTCCATGCTAACATCAATCTGTCTCCACAGAGGGAACCGCCACCTTCATCGCTAAGGTCGGAGGAGAACCCATCCCAAGTGTGAAGTGGATGAAAGGGAAATGGAGACAGCTCACTCATGGCGGCCGCATCGCAATCGTGCAGAAAGGTCAGGAAGCCCAGCTGGAGATCCGAGAGGTGACCAAGTCTGACTCTGGTCAGTACCGATGTGTTGCCTCCAACACTCACGGAGAGATCGAGTGCAGCGCTGATATGCACGTTGACGCAAAGAAGGAGGCGCCGCAGGTTGAAGGAGACCTGCGGGCCAAACTGAAGAAGTGAGTTTGGAGGAGAAGTTTCTCAGTTAGAACCTGAGTCAGTAGAAAACTCTGATATATGATTCCTGTCACCTCCAGGACGCCGTCCAAGCAGAAGAGCCCACAGGAGGAAAAGGACATCGACATAGTTGAGCTGCTGAGAAATGTCGACCCCAAAGAGTACGAGAAATACGCCCGAATGTACGGCATCACCGACTACCGAGGTCTGCTGCAGGCCATCGAGCAGCTCAAGAAGGAAAGGGGGGAAGAAAGTGGAAGACCGGTGAGGATCCTGACATCTGCTGCTCATCGGTGGGATTGATTGAGGGGATTTAGGGTGCTGAGTTTTAACATTGATGTTGACAGGAAATGGAACGTGGAGACAGAGAGTCAGATGAGGACATGGCTCGACTGGTGGCCGACCTGCAGAAGAGGATGGAGAGGACTGAGGTCAGGACACACTGGTGGAGTTCTTTATTCATCCTACAGTAGTAGCCATTCAAAATTTACCCACTTTCCTTTGTACTCAAATATCCTTCTGTCATGATTTGTGGACATTAAGATCTAAAGAGAAGCGTTATCTCCCGGTCAGACGCTGTAATTCAGTGAAAGGGTGGAGTGAGAGTAAGAATAACATGTTCATAGAGGGGATTTTGCTGAGAGTTGCAGGTGAGTGGTCTGCCATTTGAGTGGGAAGGGCCATTTTCAATGGCTGCTACTGTAACTGTCTGGGTCTTTTAAGATTCCCAGAACTAAAATGTCTCTGTAGGATATATATTAAAGGTTCTAGCTATTAGTGAAAATTAACAAAACTAGGATTATACTTTAAAACTGTTATCCATCAAAGTAAACCTAAATAATGCAGCATAATTTACTGACCAATTTTCTAAATGCAGTAGTTTCTCCTGTTCTTCTTCCTGGTCTAAATGAGGCCTGCTAATCAGCCTCAAATGTTTTTCAAACTCTGCGTTTAGTTTTTTTGGTTAACAAATCCTCTATAATCTTCTGACAATCATCTAAAACACTCATCAAGAGCTTCATCATTTATCCCATAAAGAAGAAGTTTGATTAGACACGTAAAGCTACAGCCTCCGACAATCTAACATCCTGCCTCTGATTTGCTTTAATGCTAAGCTAATGTTAGCATACTTTCTTTCCATTTTTATATATCCCACAGGTATAATTTTGCTGATGGTTTAATTCAGTGCGTTTCCAGATAATGGTGTTTCAGATTTGGGAGCTTCCCGGTCTATGAGCAGCAGATGGTAGCATTCAGAATCATATGACAGTAGAAATAAATAGATAAGAGAATAGATGGTAAGAAAATATTAACAAACTGAGAAAAAAAATGTGTTTTGAAAATGAAATTTTCTAGTAAAATAATTATGCGACTGATTAAGAGAATTAAAAGAAAATACATTTAATGACAATTTATTCTCTCTCCCAGCTTGCCGAACAATTGCTGCTCTATATTAGATACTAACCTGACAGAGGTCATCTGCTGACCCACAGGGTGCCTGTCAGGTTGCAGACATGGTCTCATGTAACATGCATTTGAAATGCTACGAACATATGTGCCCAGAAAGTTACTGTAGGTAGCTTTGAATCATCATTGTCCTGAATATTGCCATTCAAATAAACTCACTGCCTTTGTGCTTTAGCATGTATGCTAGTTTTTGTTTAGGAGCTAGGGATCGAGTTAGAGACGGGTTGGTGTTAGTTTTACCTTTTGAAGGGCATGTAGATCTCCCATGCACCTCAGTAAATGAGAGGGGTATAAACCGGTCGCATCAGTAGCTGATGCATAGGATGCTTGACCTTGTTGGGAGGGAGACTGTCTTGAAAACGACAGACATGAAGCAGAAGGGCTACACACTGCGGATTTCTCCGTGCCCAATTAGAAGAGTTTGATTCTAACTATAATACGGACATGTCATAATGTAGTTTTTCAAGTACTTTCTAGGAAAGCGTGATATAAGTTTCCACTTTACATCAGTTATATAGACTATAGAAGTTCCTTTTGATGGGTCACCAACGTTGTGTCCGTAGGAACCCAAGGGCCTCATGGTGTCCCAAAAGCATCTTCTGGAAATGGCACAACTCAAGACTGAAATTTTATTTTATACTGTTGGTTTTCTTTATTTAATAATTTATAGAGCATTTAAATATTGAAGCATAGTATTTTATTAGTATTTAAGCATTAATATAGATTTCAAAATGACAATATCTTAAAGAAAATTAGAAGTTAAAAGAAAAAATGAAAATATGTTTATTACGTAGGAAAGTTGTTGAACGCTGATCCCTCCAGTTCATTGGTCAGAATTGGTAGCCCTTCCAATGACTCAGTACTGTTTATCGGTGAAGTAATGTTTTATAAACTAAAACAAGGCTTTGTTGGGCTACTCTGTAAAGCCCTGAACTAAACGCTATTTCTGACATTCTGAATTGAAAAAGCTTCCTAGATGGGAAGCGAAACATCTTCAAACCTGGAAATAAACGTCCAGTGGATTGTTTTTTATCTTTTTTGGAATCAGTGGTAGAGTTAAGGTATCTGTTAACATGAATATTATCTTTCATGTTTTCGACTTGCAGCCTGTTACTGTAGTGAAGGACATCTCCAACCAGTCCGTCTTTACCAATGACGAGGCGGAGTTTGAATGCGAAATCAAGATCAATTACCCAGAGATCTCGCTGTCGTGGTACAAGGGCACGCAGAAGCTTGACACGTCCGACAAATACGACATCAGCATCCGCGGCGACCGCCACCTGCTCAAGATCAAGAAGTGTCAGCCGTCTGACCAGGGCAACTACCGGGTGGTGTGTGGACCACACATCTCCAGCGCCAAGCTCTCCATCACAGGTCAGTACCGACACACAGGAGGCGCCTCAGAGCATCCAGTCCGAGCAGACGCTGATCGTTCTTCTCTTCTTGTGTTTTCAGAAGTGGAGGTGGAGAAGCACCTGCAGGACACGTCGGGTAAGGAAGGCCAGTCGTGCACGCTGTCTTGTCAGTTGTCTGTTCCTAACGTCGAGGCTCAGTGGTTTAAAAATGGCAAGAAGTTAGAGATGAAGGGAAGGTATTCATCCGAGGTGAAACACAAAGTTCAGAAGCTTCTGATCAAAGACCTGAAGTCTGAAGACCGGGGCAGATACTCCTGCAGATACCAGCACCTGGAATCCTCTGCAGACCTCAAGGTGGAAGGTTTGTACCTGGAAACCTTCCTGTAGACGTGATGGATGCTCTGCCCGATTACTAACCTCTTTCGGTTCATCAGACTCTAAAACTAACATCGGCATTCGGGCGTCTGCCCTCTTTTTTCCTCCTCCTCTTGGATTTGTTTTGTCATAATCTCCGTGATTGTCTTGCACCATCATCTCAAACCCATCATCCTCCAAACAACCTGTCATCATAACGTGCCATGAACCTCCATCAGGTGGTCATCTCTAACCACGTGGATGTCGTGTTCATGCAATACAAAACCTCAACCCCCCAGTTACTGTCCCGTTTATCCGTTCACATCTTTATCTGTTTTAGCCGAACAAATTCATTTCACCAAACGCATCCACAATGTCGAAGTCAACGAGCGCCAGTCGGCCACCTTCGAATGCGAGGTGTCCTTCGACAACGCCATCGTTTCTTGGTACAAAGACACCTGGGAACTGAGAGAATGTACTAAGTACAACTTCAGGAGCGAAGGCCGAAGGCATTTCATGGTCATTCGAAATGTGACCATCGAAGACGAAGGTGTGTAGAGCCAACCCGTGGTCCAGAGGCCGCCTCAGAGCCCTGCAGATTTGCTCCTCTTTCTTTTCTTTGTGACCTAAGTGTGTCCATTACTAATCCCATGTAGGCGTGTACTCAGTGATTGTGAGATTGGAGCCCAGAGGAGAGGCTAAAAGCACAGCTGAGCTTTATTTGTCTGGCAAAGGTACAGTCATTAGTCAGCAAACACCTTCTCTGCTTCTGTTCAACTTTGAGTTATCTCAGACTGAAACACAAACCAAACGCATTTTTTCTTTCCACAGAGATTGAATTAGCGATGGTGCCGACAGGTAAGTGATTTATGCAGTTTTTACTCCTCATGAACCATCAGAACTCAGTCACTCCAGGATTAATGACATTCTTAGTTTGATTTCAGCTGAAAGTCTGACATTTTGGAAAGTTCTTCAGAAAACTGAACTTATATGGAATAATTAAATTCAAAAATACTATTGATGCCTAAACAAATGAATTAATCTATGTCTGAATTTTAATTTCCCTGTTTGAATTAGTTTAATTTGAGCGTCAGGTAGGCCTGTAAATAAGAGCTGAGGCTATTTCCTCTCTCTGCCTCAGTCTTGGCACCTGTCTGGAGGCCATTGTCACTACCCGATCCCTCCCGGAAGCACAATCCGCCCTGCGCATGCGCTAACAATTATACATCTGAGTGTCCAGTAAAAATGTAATTATGGTACTAAAATTTGTTATTTCTATCCTTAACTCACTAAAGAATACTAATACTAATACATATCTTTAAAAAATGTTTTATGACTTTTCTGAAACAATCTTTAAGCTTTTTAAATTTTTTTCGTTAAACTACATCTCTGACGTCATCATGGGACATGCTCAGAGCAGTCTGGCAAAGTATGATTAAACCATGTTTATCTGCGTTTTAGTGGTTTCTTTCTTTAGATTACACACTATATACCATCATTTTAACATGAAAGGAAATAAGCCGAAAAAGTTCTCTGAATCAGTGTAGGGTCCCATTTCCAGATACGGAACAGATTTTAAGGCATTCATTTTATTCATTAACCTTTAACACATTATATTTTAGTACGCTTACTATTTTTGTGGAGGTAAAAACGTCATTTAGGTCTTTTTAACAAAAAATAAAATTGAGGATGACCCGGATGTATATCTAGATGCGCAAATGAGCTGATGGTGAATGCGAAGGACGGATCGTGCTTCCAGGACGGATCAGCCAGCTGTTTATGTGTAGGGGCTGATCATTGCTGCGTTTCTCGTAAAGTCAATCGTCATGATTGTTTGGCGATAATATAACCAAAACAAAACATAAAAAACAACAAAAAACCTATCCATATTGCTTTTATTTCATATTAAAATCTTTCCAGAAATTTAAATGTCTAAAAAAATGATCAGACATTAAAAAACAGCTCCCAGTGCTTCCAGTATCACAGCATCCTGGGGAAACTGTTGATGATGGTAAAGTTTCTCAGCAGGGAAGATGTTCTGTCTGAACAATGCGCCTTATTGTGTAGATATCCCAGACTCTTCGGTTCAGAGGCCTGAAGTGCCTTCATCCGAGGAGATCCAAGGTAAGCTCCACCTTTCGCTGCTGGGGAATCCTTAAAAAAACAAAACATGTGTTTCTCTGAGGTTCTTCAGGTCACTAACCGACCCGACAATGTGTTTGTTTCCCCAAGAATCTGCCGAGTTCTACCAGATTGAAGAGAAAATTGAACAGAGAGGTATCTCCTCTTTCCGTTCACGATCATTTTAATCAAATACAAACGGTTCATGTTTGATCCTTCAGATTAAATGTTTAAAACATACTGTTACTCCTTAAAGCATCTTAATTTTTTTTCTTTTCTTTTTTTTTTTTTTTGTTTCCCTGACAAAGAATCAGCTGAATATTCTTATCATTACGAAGAGGAGGTGCAGCAGAAAGGTACCTTCTGTTTTTCCCTCTTCATCACCATCTAACCATCTGAGCAGCTAGATTTGACCCAAATCTGCTTCTTTCTCCACCCTCCTTCATGCTCCACCTCCAGTTTAATATCTCCATCTTCATTGCTTCTTGGTTTGGTTGTGATTTTCTCCTCATTCATTCTCCTCATTTCTCCTCAAACATTCTCTAATCTTCACTGTTTTTCATCAAACCTTTCATTTAAGCCTAGAAACATCTTCATATGCTAACATCATATTTCTGTTTATTTTTGCTTCTTTTTTCCTCATTTATTAAAACCTAACCTGATCCAGAACATGACTGTTAGGTTAAAAATGTAGGTTCATAAAATAGAAACTGAGTCCACACAGAAGAGGGATTTTTAACGGCTTCTGCAGAAGGAGAGAGCTACATTCAGCTACATCTACTCTCTTACCGGCTTCCTCAGCCGAAGCCTTTTTATTAGCAGATCATAACACATGGGGTGTGTTACAAAATAGAGTGTTCTTTTCTGACAGGCGCAATTGATCAGGTCATAGACAAAATGCTCCTCTGGATTGAAACGTACCCAATGTAGTGAGTCTCCCGATAACTGTGATTAGCCTTTGCACAAACATCAGCAATTTTCTACCACACCGCATGTATGAAGTATTGACAGTTTGCAGTAAACAGAGTGAAGCATCTCATTTCTCCAATGTTCATTATGCACACTCATTAACTTTATAATCATCATTGAATAAACCTAACAAATGGCCAACCTCTTTCGTGCGAAATCATAAAGTTGAAGCCCTGAGACGTCGTCGCAAAGCGTCGCTGTTCAACGCGATGCTGTTTCTGAAAAGTGTCTCACCTTTGCTTCCTGTCTCTGATTGTCCCGCCTCTAGTGGAGATTCAGAGCTGGACAGAAGAGTCTGTAACCCAGCAGGTCTCAGAGACCACAGGTACTCGTGTTCACGCTCATCTTTTTTACCGCCTTCTCTATTAATAACCTCTTTTTTTAACCGTTTGACCCAGCAGGTATAAAAGCTTCCCTGGATCTCCTGAATGTTTTCAGACGAGGTCATTTTAATCTTTTCTTTTCTGTCTTGTTTTAGCTGCCAGAGTTGCTGTTGAGGAAAAAGTGGAGATGATGAAGGTTGAAATGAGGGAGGAAGTCCCAACAAAAGGTCAGTTTAAAGTTTGTGTTGTTATTATTTTTCATAATTCTAACATAATAAGACCTAAAGGACCCTTTCAAACCACGGAAGCCTGTAGAGAGCACACACCCCTGGCTCTCTCCATCCCCTCTTCCAGATCATTTTCGTCCAGTTTCCACGCAGTGACTGTTTGAGATGAGACATTTACTTCCTGTTTCCTCCTAACATGGTCTGTTTGTTTTTTTTTTTATCCTGTAAGTGGAGAAAGTACAGGGCTGAGGAGAAGAAAACTGCAGCTATAGAGTTAAAACCAAAGAAAAGTAGGAACACGTGCAGCAGAGGACTCATTATTGGGCTGTCTTGTGTTCTTGGAAACGCTCAGTTGTATTCTTGAACCCAACCTTTGCAGAACCAGAGACTCGGAAGCCGGTGGAGGAGAAGGTTCCTGAAGCTTCAGTCCCAGAGAAGAAGGAGCTTCCTGCTCCCAGAGGTACCTTCCTGCTTGAACATCTCCTGCCCTGATTCCTGGGGTTCAGCTCTGCTCTTCTATGTGTTATCTTTGGGTTTTATTGAGTCTTAATGCGTCTCTAACAGAACCAGAGGCGGTGAAGAAGCCATCGCCCCTCTCCCTGCCTGAAGAGATCGCCCGTCCTGCGCAACCCAAGGTCAGTGCTTCTTTTCTGATCTATCTGACAGTGAGTCAAGCTCCCCACTTCTTCATGATGCTTTGGTCCCCAGTGTTTGTCTTCTGCTTTGGAACTCGGAAAGCTGCCTGTTTTCTTTAACATCTTTACTCTTCCTAAGTCTTTCACCTCCCCTTGAAACGCATCTTCAGATTGCAACATCACTTTCGGCCCTTTATGCACCATGAAGATGGTGCCAAAGTTCTCACCCCAGCCGAGTCCACGGAGTTTGAAGCGTTTTCCCAGCCAAAGCCTGGGGGCAGAACTGGAACCGGCGCCCAAAGCTGTTCCCCAAAGCAGACCGGAACCGAAGCCCAAAGCCGCCCCGGAACGCAGAACCAGAACCGAAGCCCTCAGCTGCTCCGGCCCGCTATGCAGAACCGGAACTGAAGCCTGTGCTGCCCATTGAAAGTAGAAACAGAACCGAAGCCCAAAGCTGCTCCGACTCCGAAAGCAGAACCGGAACCGAAGCCCAAAGCTGCTGCCCCAAAGCAGAACGTGGGAACCGAAGCCCAAAGCTGCTCCAATTCCGAAAGCAGAACCGGAACCGAAGCCCAAAGCTGCTGCCAAAGCAGAACCGGAACCGGCTCAAAAAAAGCTTCGCTCCCTGGGAAAGCAGAACCGGAACCGAAGCCCAAAGCTGCTTCGACTCCGAAAGCAGAACCAGAACCGAAGCCCAAAGCTGCTCCGGCTCCGAAAGCAGAACCGGAAACGAAGCCAGTGACGCCTCCATCCAAAGGTGAGTTCTGCTCTGTTTGGGTCTATGTGTTCAGTTCTGTGAGTTGTTGAATGTTTTTAGCTTCGACTGCTGAAGCGGATCTTTGGTCTGAAACCATCTTAATGTCGCTTTAAGCCCCCAAAGAAGAAGCAAAGATCCTAACTGAACCAGAAGCTCCACAACCAAAGGCAGAACTGAAGAAAACCACACCAGAAGTCCGTAAACCCGAACCTCCGTAAACCAGAAACTCCTAAACCAGAACCTCCAGCTCCAAAAGCAAAACCGGCACAGAAGGAGCTAGAGAAGAAAGGTAGAGAACTTCTGTAGCCAAAGTGTATCTTTAGCTCCTCGTTGTCTCAAACCTCTTCCGTCCAGAAACTCTCACTGTTTAGATTTAAAGTTTCTTTTTTAACAAATAGCAGCAGGAAAATCCTCTGCTGTTGGTCTAATTCCCATAATGACACAGGACACTGTGTTCTTTTAAAGTGGCAGAAAAACCACAGAAGAAGGAGGTGGCTGCTCCTCCGCCTCCTTCATTCCAAAAGGAGGTACAGAAAGAGGCAGAAGAGCCAAAGAAGAAGCCGATTAAAGGTACCTGGAGCTTAGTCTACAGCTCCTAACATTCAAACCTGAAGTTCTTTAGCTTTTCTGCTTCTGCCTGATGTTCTACCTGTGCTTCTTGCTCAGCTGAATGCCGTTTGTTTCTTTTATAAACCCGACCTTCTAAGGGTTCTAATGTTTGTGAATGGTACTCTTTAAAGTTCCCCTGGAAGAAAAAGTTCCTGAGCTTCCGAAAGCAGAGAAGAAACCAGAGGCTCAGGTGGTTCCTCCCTCAGAAGAACCAGCTCAGAAGGACAAAGGTATTCCTAACCAGTTCAGTAACAGACTGGTCTTAAAATCTGTTTTTCTTTGGAAAAAACTAACCTCTGTCTTTTGTGTTGTTTGTCAAAAACATCCTCTGAGACAAATCCTTTTGTTGTGCGTTAGCACGTTCTTCTCTTCTTTATGGTCACTTCTTCTGCATGTTTCTCTGTCAAACCCTCTTTAAGCTCTCAAGCCCCAACTGAAACCTGAAAGGCTTCCTCAGAAACAGCCTGAGGAGGAGTTGGGCATCAAACTTGAAACAATGTCTGGAAAAGCACCAGGGAAGGCCGAGGAGACGAAAAGGACCAAGGAGAGGGTCCCAGAGAGTAAGCAGGAAGATGTTCCAGAGATGGTTACTGGAGGGATCCCAGAGAAACGTCCAGAAAAAGTTCCAGAAAAAATCCCAGGCAAAATTCCAGAAAAAATCCCAGACAAAGTTCCAGAAAAAATCCCAGACAAAGTTCCAGAAAAAATCCCAGAGAAAATTCCAGAAAAAATCCCAGAGAAAGTTCCCAAAAAAATCCCAGAGAAAGTCCCAGAAAAAATCCCAGAGAAAATTCCAGAAATAATCCCAGAGAAACTTCCCAAAAAAATCCCAGAGAAAGTTCCAGAAAAAATCCCAGACAAAGTTCCAGAAAAAATCCCAGACAAAGTTCCAGAAAAAATCCCAGAGAAAATTCCAGAAATAATCCCAGAGAAACTTCCCAAAAAAATCCCAGAGAAAGTTCCAGAAATAATTCCAGAGAAAGTTGCAGAAAAAGTCGCTGAGAAACTTCCAGAGAAAAAACCTAAGAAAGAGGTTTCTGATAAGAAGCGTGTTGAGCCTCAGAAAGAGGCTGAAGAGGTGATAGGTCTGAAGAAAACTCCGAAGAAGGTTGAAGAAGTGAAGCCCAAGAAAGAAGCAGAGAAAAGCTCCAAAGCTGAAACGGTTTCTGTTAGAACTGAGAAGCTCTCAAAAGAAGCTCTTCAGAAAGGTACCGATGGCTCAATCATCGACTCTTTATTTATCTTCTCCATCAATCATGTCTTTGAGTTTAGCGTTCTGCCATCAGGCCCGACTAGAACGGGTTTGATGCTAGAAGAGCGAGGAGGCTGTTGAACAACAGATCTTTATGGTTCTGAGTGAAATAAACTCATCTGCAGAGTTCAAACCATCATGTATAATGAACTGGTTGGATTCAGGTTTACTGGGAGGTTTTGTCAAATCTCAGTTACTAGAAAATGAACCATATTTTATGGATTTACTTCCTAGTTTTTTCAGCTGACTTCAGGTGAAGCATTCACTGTGTTTGATGCTATATGAGCCTGACTCATCCAGTTATTATCCCGGACACAAACGTTTATTGATTGATTAGATTTTTGTAAAATCTTTTAACGTAATGTTCCTTTGAAAGAGGAAGGCATCATGGATGGAGAGTCAGGTAGAAGGAGGAAATGGAAGGACAGCAGATCAACTGGAAAATTAGAAATGGAGGAGTTAGTGGTAGGAAAAAGACTTTTGACTTTTAACAACACTTTATTTACACAATTCAAACAATCAAATCAATTATTGATGTAAAACAAGTGCCAGCTAAAAATCATTAAATGAGAAGCTTGATAAATTACATAAGATTTTATTTAAAACCTCACAGTTGAATAAAATCCTCCGTTTTCTGTGTGGCAAAAAAGAAGAAATGTAGAAATAAGAAAAAAGAGCAACAAGAAAAGAGGAAGGTAGAAAATTAGGATTTATTTAAAAAGAGAAGAAACAGTGAGAAATAGAAAAAGTAAGGTGCATTGAATAAATAAAAAAAGAAAAAAGTCAGAAAAAGAAATAAAAGCAAAGAGAGAAATGCAAAAGAGTAGTGGGTTCATAAAAAGAGAAAAATTAAGAGAACCTACGTGAATGAAAAGAGCTAAATTAGGAGAAAATGGCGTAAAAAACAATAAAACAAGGAAAGAGTAGAAAAGAAAAAATAAGGTAAAGGACAATCATGGGATGGGGGGGTTAAATGAAAAAATAAGACAAAAAGAAAAAAAGGGGTTTGAGACCAGAATGAAGGAAGCTGTGAAGTGATAATAGGAAAATAGAGAAGATGGACCTGAGGTCAGACAGAATATTAAAAGATCGAACCTTTAGCTATGGTAAAAAGCTTTTAGAGAACAAAAATAAACATCTTTCTCTCCCACCTGAAACATCGAACACTTTTAGCACACTGTGTTCGTTTTTAAGGTAGTGGGAAAACTGAGCTCAGATGTATGATAACTAAACTCAACCTACCAGTTAAACCAGTAACCAGCTGCTTCCTGAACTTTGAACTACCGGTACCAATCCCTCAGGAACATGGACCTCAATGGAGACTTGTTATGCATTTATGGTTGAACTCGTTTAAACGAGTTGAGATTATTAAAATAGAACTTTTTAACCCACAAGTCCTCCTTTTTGTGGACGTCTTTTCATCTTTCACTAATGAACCTAATTTATTTGGATTGTTGTTCCTCTGTGAGGAACGCAGGACATTTAGAGGTTCTGTTGGTTTCAGAACATCCTCTCTCTCTTAGATCATCTATCAGTGTGTTTCTTATTGTCTGTGTTGGATCTTCTGTTTGATTCTAACTGTGGAACCTTTATTCCTCTACAACAATCTTCTTCTTTCTCAACATCCTGGGCTTCAACAAACCAAAACAAACTGAAGAAAATTTAGTAAAGAAGGAGGAGGATGTTCAACCCACAGATCAGCAGAAGAAAGTCTTTGTTCCTGTTGAAAAAGGTACCGACCTTCCGAGAACGAGATGGGTTATTGTAACCGCATCTTTAACTGCTGATGATAAAAACCTGGCAGGGTGGATTATCATCAGCTACGTATTAATCCCTCTAACCCAGACGTTTGTGTTTTATTCTCACCTCTTGGCGTCGCCTTCATGACGCCTCTTCTTCAACAACTCTTGAAACCAGCACTGACCGAGCAACGTGAAGATCAGAGGAAACAGGAAGAGGAGAGAAAAACTGTTTCTGACTCTTCAGGGAGGAGAGAAACCAATGAGATAAAATCCAAGTTTAGAGCCAAGAGTGAAGCTTTAGGCTCAGAAGATGAATTTAAGGAGGTTTCAACAACGAGGATCCAACCAAAAGCAGGAAAAACCACCAAAGAGTTGAAGATGTCAGAGTCTGTTAGTCTTAAATCTGAAAAACTCAGCAGAGCAGCAATAGAAACCAGTTCAGGAAAAGAAAGTCGCTCTGAGGTGAAAACAGGTGAGAAAGAGGAGGTTAGAAGACAAGAAAGGAAAGTGGTGAGGACCTCCGATCAGCTGGTTGAGGTCAGACATGAAGAGATCTCTGTTAAAGCAGAACTAGAGACCTCTGAGTCGGTTACAGGCCTGGAAATCACTGAGGAACCAGACGGGCAGAAGCCTGAAGACGTTCCTGCTCAGAGGAACCAGGATCAGAGGAAACCTTCAGCCTCTTTCAAACCAGAGGAGATAAAGATTCCTACAGAAACACCTGCTGGAGGTACCATCACCCCCACCATGTCTTGTTTCCTGTTTCTGCATTACCCTCAGCAACCAGCAGAGGTCCCCATTTCACCTCCATTCTGATTTCATCATTATATTTTCATCCCAATTTGTAGTTTTTTTGTCGTTTCGTCTTCACTTCGCTGCCTACTGTCGTTTTCTCGTCTTATTAAATGTCCAAATCTAAAACCTAATCTAACGTTCCTTTAAGAAACTGAAGATAAACTCAAGAAGCTTCCTTCCACACCTCTTGAAGCAGAGACAAAAAGAAAGAAAATGGAGAAAGGTATAAAATCAAAACATCTCTTTTTAAACTCTTTTTTTATATGTATATCTCTTATTTAACCCCAAATGTTTGTGTCTGTGTTGTTTGTTTCTAATCTCTTGGCACCGCTTCATGGTGCTTTCTCTTTTTACAACTTTACACATCTTCACACCTATAGCACCAATCAGTGCTCATCTCTGGGATGAGAAAAGAGCCTCCTGTGTAGAACATGAAGGGCCAATGTCCCACACAGATGAAGAAAACAAAGATGTCAAATATAAAACACAAGAAAATATAATTAAAGAACCACATGAGACGTCTGTTACTGAGGGTTTAAAGGAAATAGGCTCTAAAACAATTTTTCCTACAACTGTGGAAATGATCACAGAGACAGAGAAACTGCAGAAACAAGTTTCAAAGGACATGAAAAACGCTAATGAAGTTGCTGAAAGTGAAATACAAGCAACTCCTGAGATTTCTGGAGCAGAGGGATCGATTAGGATCCAAGGAACCAAAGACAAACAGGAATTCTTAGAATCGGATGAATTAAATCTATTAGTACTGACAGAACAGGAGGTTTTAGAAAAAGCTCTCCCAAAAGGCTTCGAGGAAAAAGATAAATATCCAGAGCCTGAAAAAACAAAAACACATTCTAAAATTTATGAAACTGATTCACTGAAGCTGGTAAAAACAAAAACTGAGCTTAAACCCGCAGACGTTAGGATTAGGAGTTCCAAGGAAGGAGCTGCAGGTAAAATGAACCTGCAGGAAGCTGGAGATGACCTCCCACTCCAGGACATGCATGATGATTCAAAAGCAGGGACTAAAGTTTCTGCTGAAAAGCATCACATGGTCCCAGACAGGGAGGCCCCAGTAGCTCCTGTTTATGAGAAAAAATCAGAGTCTACAAAGCTGAGAAGGCAAAGGTTTGCTCAAACAAAGGAAAGTTCAGACAAAATGATCCCGTCAGTCGACATCACAGCAGAGGAAGAAACTCAAGACAGGGATGTTAGAAAACTCGAAACATTTCAGGAATTTACAGACGAGGAAACACCAGAAACAGCTGAAAAAACTAGAGTTAAAACCATTACTGAACGAGACCTAATCGCTATCAATACAGTTAAAAATGAAACTTTTAAATTTGCTCCTCTTATAGAGATTAAAAGCAGAAAGATGAAAAAGGAAACTGAGGAAAGTTCAGCAGGTAGACCTAAAATCACTGAGGCTGATTTAATGCTAGCTGCTGAGATGATGGAAAGCCCTCCTTCATCAAAGGAGAAAATACTAAACCTTGCTGAGTTTAAAGAGGCTGTGGATGAACCATTAAACCCAGTTTTGACTAAAACAGGTCCGCCCATCAGAGATAAAATGGCTGACAAAAGTGGCAAAGAAGAAACGGTCTCAATACGACCCACAGAATCCGAACCTGACAATCTATCAGAACTCTCAGAGAAGGCGTCCTTAACTGATGTTCGGGAAATCGATGAGGCAGATGTTCCTACCAACACAGATGAACAAATGGAACGTCTGACAGCTGAAGAAATCTTAACCACAGAGAGTATTGAGGGCTCAAAAGTTAAACAGGACCACATTAGTACAGTTAAAGATGAAATTATGAAAGTTTCAACAGTTAAAAAGAAAATAGGAACACAGGAGCTGGTCAAAGGAAAAGTTTCACCAGCAAAAACAGAAAAGACTCTTCAAGAAACAGAAAAACAACCAGAAATGGAAAAATCTGAGCTTTCAACCTTTGAGGAAGAAAAGTATCTTTTTTCAAGGGAGTCAGTTTCTCTATGTTCTGATTCTTTGGAAAAACCAGTCCCATTAAAACCAGACGCAGCTCCTGCTAAAACCAAAAAACCAACCATTGAAGACAAAATGACTGTCAGTGATGAAATAATGTCTTCATCAAAGCAAAAGATCAAACCTCCAGGGTTGATAGCTGAGATGGAGCATAAAAATAACAGGGCTCCTAACATACCTCCAGATGAGGAGACTAATCATCTTCATGGTCAGGTTGAGGGAAAGGTTCATGCTTCAGACTTTAGGGGTGAAACCATCAAAGAAAATGACGAAGGTTCTCCAGAGGTTTTGATTTCCTCAGAGAAGAAAAAGACATTTCCCCAAACTGCTGATGCTTCAGACATAAAAGTTGGATTTTTAGGTGAGAATGAAACCAAAGAAGGGACTAAAAACGAACAAGAAGACCAACCAACATTTGATGAGATTTTACACAAGGAGAGAACCATCAAACCTCAGGGGTCGAGTATTGAAGAAAGCCAGATAAACATCAGTACAGATAGAATGAAAGTGGTGAAAGAAAGAGCAGATGGCAAAGAACAAATAACACCTCAGCCCGAGAGGCAAAATATCATTAAAACTGAAGACGAGCAACTCCTGTCAAAACCCACTTTACATTTAGAGAAAGCTTTTAAAATGACCTCTGCTAAAGACCGAGCTGATAAAGTTCCACCTAGACTCATTAGACAAGAGAGATCTGAGGAAGATTTGCCACAAATCGGAGAAAGCGACTTTGCAATGGTTGAATCTGCTGGTTCTCTAAAGGAAACTGGAGAGGCAGAGGACAAGAAAATACAACCAAAGTTAGACAGTGTGAAAGATGATACCCAAACTGCAGAGGAGCTGGTTAAAATAAAGGCCTTAGATGATCCTGACGTTCAAGCTAATATAGAAGAAGCTTCAGTCAGGAAAGAGATCCAGTTAGACCAAAGTGTGACTAAAGGAGGGGACTTAAAGCAGGAAACCCCGATGACCAAGATGTTAAAAACGACTGAAGATCTGATTGATGGGTTTCAGTCATCTCTTGTTCGGGCTTTGAACGGAACAGACTGGCCATCTCTAACCAAAAAGAATGAAACCAAACAGGAATTAGGGGTAGCTCTGCATGTTGGGGCTTCAAAGAAACAAGAACCAATTCCATCAGAAGGCCCAGTTACAGATGAGTTCAAACCAACAGAGGAAGACCTGGATAGGGTACAGAGAAAGAAACTAGCGGTTCCTGTTAGACAAGAAGAAGCTGAAACACCACATTCTCAGATTCCAGATAATATGGTGAAAGACTTAGAAGTATTAGATAAAAAAGAGAAAATGGAAGTTCAGAGAAAGATGTTAGTACAGAAACAGCAAGCATGTGAAAGAAACTTAAAAGTTTCTGAAGAGGGCAAACCCACTACAACTCACCCAGCTGAGAAGATACCAACCAAAAGCACAGAAACCAAACCCCCAAGAAAAGGACAGGAAGAAGAATCTGAACAGATTTCAGAAGAGACTGAAAGCACTGAAAAGAAAAAGATCGACGAAACATCGCATATTATGCTAAATGTTTCTCCAAAGGACCCAAAAGGTCCAGAGGCGTGCAGGACGGGTTCTTTCAAACAGGAATATGGGATCATTAGTCCATGTGAAACACCACAATCTTTATTGAAGGCGTCTTTGGCCCCAGTGAGGAAGGTGGCATCCGAAACATCTGACATAGCAATAGTTGACAATGATATCTCCTCTTTAAAGATAGAGCAATCACAACAGTTAAAGACAGAAGATGTAACAAACAAACTGCCTCAAAGACCAGAGTTTGGTAAATTAAAGGCTCACACTAGATCAGAACCAGAAGCTGAACAAGTTCTTCTAAAGCAAACAGAAACCAAAGACGCATTGACATTTCAGGAGCTGAACAAAGATAACGAACTTTCCCCACAGGAAATTCAATCCAGGACAGCAAAGGTAAAACAGGAACGTAGAGAAGTTAGTCTGTTTTTACCACAGGAGGTACTAGAGACCCCAGAGAGGGTCAAGAACTTGTCGGATGATGTTTCTGAGCACATGGAAACATCCAAAAAATATCAAATGATGGCAGAGAATGAACCAAAGCTGGAAAAAAGGGGGAAATTGTTTGTTGCACCAAGAGAGTCTGATAAATCAGGATGCATCAGACCAGCAAATTAGGGCTGGAGGCCTACCTTCTTTAATTACTTATGGCACATGTGGGAGATAAATCTGATTTCACAGCTCAGGCAGCAGCTGGTCCAGCTGGAGAAAGAAATGCCTCCCAAACATCTACGACTGGCGTGATTTTTCAATTACCAGACACCGACTTGGATGCATTAGAGCAGCTCACTGAGTCTTCCACAGAGAAAGAATATACCAGAGGTCAGCCTAGCTTTGAGCCCTCAGTAACAGATAAAGTCAGCACTGACTACCCCTCAGAAGACACCAGAAACACAACACACATCCACCTCATGCCTCTAAAAACGCATGTAACCAAAACTGAGGCAGAACCCTGGGAGACGGAGTCCGTCACAGAAACCAGGGGTCTGACTGTGGCACCAGGAGAGAAAGAAGCTTCCAGAGGTACAGAGGGGGAAACGGTCACTTAGCACAAGTTTCTGAACCGAGCACCACACATCATGTTTTTTATGGGTGTTCACCACGTCATCTTTATCATCATCATCATTCAGGTGGACTTCCATGTCATGTCACCCATGTTGTTCAGGCACAAACGGTTTTTACCTCTCATTGTGACGAGCACATCCACAGCAGACTGCATTGGGTTTTTCCCTCACTGTATCTCTAACTCTGTCTTTATGTGTTGTGTTTTTGAGCCGGTGTTTTGTCTAGTCTTCCAGCTATCTCCATGCTGGGTTTTCTCTGTTGTCTCTGAGTGCTTCAGCTCCGATCAAGGTCTGAATATTTGTCTGATTGATTTCTTTATATCTTTAAGTTCCTGTAAAGGAGAAGGAGTTGCCACCAGAACCCAAAGAAGTGAAGCCTGCACCTCCTTCAGAAGGTATATTACTTTATTTTTCATTAAAGGCATTTGTGACAGAATGCCCGTGATTAAAAAAAGGATATAATTTCAACTTTATCCTGAAAATGGAGGTCAAAAGACAACCTTGGTGCTCTAGCCCCTTTGTATCAAAGTACAGATAAAGACTTTCTAAAACCTTTGTGCTTTATTGTGTCTTTAAACTTAAAGAAAGCAAACCAAAGTCAGCAGAGGTCACCAAGAAACCCGAAGTCACAACAAAGAAAATCTCTCCACCAGAGGAAACCAAGCCAGGTATTCAGACATTAACATGGTTGAAAGACTTTGATTGGATGAAAATTCGCGAACCATCCTTTTAATCCTTTGTTGCCCTCAAAGTGACCAAGACCGAGCCTGTGGTAAAGGTAGAAGAACCATCTAAGGTTGTTCCAGAAGAGCAAACAACACCTTCAAAAGGTAGAAGACCCTGTAGAGGGGCATCCTCTTTAATGTTCTCTACAATCACCATCTTTTTACACAACCATTTGATCACAAATCTTGGTCACAATGACCTCTTCTTTATGACATGTCACCTCTTCTAATAAAATGTTTCTCACCGTCTTCAAGTCTTCACAAGTCACATTATCATCAATACCTAAAACCTAATGACCTTTTTACTACATCTCTCTGTCAGATGAAACCAAGGGACCAGTCCAGACACCAGGAGGAGTCCAGAAAGGTAAGACCAATAACTGCTTCTCGCTTTACCCCAGTACCAACAGTAGATGGCACCATGCTTCAAATCTAAACCTGAACACACTGTTGGGCCCCAAAGAAAACCATCACTCATTGCTCTGTTTTGCCAACTACAGAAATTACTTTATTTTATTCTGAATATTATTTTAATTATAACATATATATATATATAAATATCCACCACTTGTCTCAGCTAATCAAATAGTTGACATTTAACAGTAAAATGGAGCCTGATTCACTGCTCTATAAGCTGCTGCTCTAATGTATCTTCTGACCTGGAAAGTAAGTAAATAGCCTGTATGACCATCAGGTGCAGCAGGATCAAGCACTTTAATGCTTTATATTCCAGTTTTATTTGTTGATAATCAGGGAGGAAATTGTTCTGGTCTAAAAACCAATAAGTGATGGTTTTATTGTAGAATTATCTTATATAGGATGAACAATAATAATCAGAGAATCTTAGAACACTTATAATAATAATTATGATAAGTAATGGGAAGCCTCTCCACTAAATGCATGCATGGTTATTGATTTAGCGATGGTCAATCTGTGTTAATTTAATCATTCTAAAGTACCATGGAAAAAAAGTATTCACACCCTATTAACCTTTTTTTCTTTTCTTCATTATTTCCCTTTAAAACCACAAACATTGAAGTGTTTCATTTTATACGATAGGCCAGCATATGATGAAGCACTGGCAAAGCGAAACTAGGAATAAAGTAGTAAAATGTCTTAAATTAAGTGTATTTATCCTTAATTTGAGGTAGGTACACGACTTAGTTTTGCTGCCAATGGAATGAGTATTTATACTCTTAACATAATTAGATAATATGCACCTAAAATAAGACAATACAATTGTGTTTTCTTATTTTAAGTATAAATTGTCTTGTTCTTGTTCCTTCTTCTCAATCCAAGAACAAATGCACTTATTTGAAGGAAATTATGTGTTTGATTTTTTAGGTTTTTACAAATATGAACCTTAACATTATATTGTGCAAATTTGTTTAGTGCCCATTTCCTCACCTGGGTCATTTGACGGCACAGACTATACAGTAGGAAAAGAAAAAAAATGCTATGAAGAAGGGTTTCAATGGGTTTAAAATGGGTTGCTTCAGTCTGAGTTGCCAGAGTTGCCAAAGATTCCTGAACAGGTGTCTAAACATCTTTAGAAAAACTGACTGCCTCTATTTGAGGCTTATTTGTGGTTAATAAACTTATTCAAGTGTTAAATCATCTAATCCTATAAATGCATTCTGTGACAAGACTTAGAAAATATTGTAAAATACGATTATTCTTTGTAAAAAGATTTATAAACTAGTTTAATTTTCTTTTTAACCGGAAACCATGTGGTGTTTTGTGTTCTAATGAAACTCATTGAAGTTTGTGGTTTTAAAGTGAGAAAATGTTGAGTATTATCTGTTTTTGTGTCTCTCTGTTTCGTATATATTTGTATACGTTAAACGTGTGTTATGTGTTTAAAGAGCCTTGAAGTCAGTCCTATGTCACTCAGTAATGTCAGACCTTTGCCGCCTCAGAACCCGTACAGCAAAAAAAGGGTAAAATTCAAGTGGCGGAGGATGGGAGGTTTGAGATTCCCACCTTGAAGAAAGCAACCAGGGTCGTGAGGGAAGCGGAGGAGGACCACGAGGTTGTCAAACTGAAGAAGGTTCCATCACCCCCCATGAAAGAGGCTGACGAGGTGGAAAAACCTCAGAAAATCACCAAGACCACTGTTTTCCATGCTGAGGAATTGGTGCATGAAGAAGAGGCTTTAGAGATGTCGGTGGTGACCAGAAGGACTGTTCCTGAAAGAACACCTCGAGAGAAAGCTGACGTGGTTAAAAAACCAGATATTATTGAGCCTAAAGGGGAGGAAGGAAGCTCCAAAAGATGCATGGAAACGCCAGAAGCCTGTCCCTAGAGAGGAAAAACCAGAAGACAAGTTCCCTCTTAAGAAAACTCCGAAGGCACCAAAAGAAGAGGAACCTGCCCCACCCAGCCCAGCACTGAAGAAAGTGAAAAAGCTGCCCTCAGCTGAAGCTGAACCAGAGTTAGTCAAGCTTAAACCATTTGAGAAGCCTGTTAAACCTTTAGAGGAGCCAGAGAAAGATAAGAAGGAAAGGCCTGATAGAGATGCTATTCCTTTCCAGAAGGGAGACAGGATCCCCAGAGAGAAGGAGCCTAAAGAACCTACAAAGGAACAAGAGAAGCCTCTCCCTGAGGTAAAGGAAGCTCCGCCTAAAGTGCCAAAACCAAAAGATGCAAAGACAACCCCAGAGAAAGAACCTGATGGAGTTAAAGTACAGACTAAAGGAAAGAAAATCCCAGCAGCTGAACCAGAAATAGAAAGTGTTAAGTTAAAGCCCTTCTCCAAACCTTCCAAAGAAGCTGAGGAACCTGAGAAAAAACCAGCAGAGGAGAAAGACAAGAAACCATCCAAAGACCTGCAACGTCGTCCCACCAGTCCTCTTGAAAAACCGAAGGTGAAAGAAGCAGACGTTGAGCCCAAGAAACCTGAGCTACCTGCAGCTTCTGAAATAAAAACAGAGAAGCCAAAAGAAGTAGACATGGTTCCAGTGGAGAAAACACCCGCGTCCCCACCCAAGAAACCTGACAAAGCCGCAGAAAAACCCAAACCCAAAACTCTGGAACCAAAGAAAGGGATTGTGCCCAAGGCTGAGGAAGAGAAGGAAGGGGTAGCACTGAAGCCAGTGGAGCAGCTCAAAAAGGTGGAACTCAAAAAGACTCCTTCTCCTAAAGTGGAGAAACTCAAGGAAGCAGAAGCAGTTCCAGCTGAGAGAAGACCAAGCATTGAAAAACTGAAAAAGGTTCCCAAAACTGTTTCACCCAAAGAATCTATTGAAGCTGTAAACGCTGAAAAAAGGTTCCAAAGAAACCATGAACCAGAAGAGCCCGACAAATTGAAAGTTCCCGCGGTGAAAGAGATCTCTCCTGGGGCTGTGCAAATGAAGAAGGTTGCTACTCAAACCAGTAGGAGGAGGTTTTCGAAGAGGAGTTTCTGAGGCCGATGGAAGAGGCTGAGCTAGATCAAGAGGAGAGGCCTGGGGCTGGGAGCTGGTTCCGAGGGACAGTTATGGCTCGGAGGACTGGGAAGGTGAAGGAGAAGAAGGTGCTCTGGAGGTTCCTGGGGTCACCCGGAGAGGTGAGGTGGTGGTGGTCCCGACATAATGGGTGGTCACAGAGAGAAACCCTCCATTCATGCCTCAAATAATCCGCATCCATCCCCACCATCCTTCCATCTAAACCTGTTTCCGGGGTCATTTTCTTGTCCTGTGATTGACACCATGACCGTTATCTCCTCCATATGTCGCTGTTTATGTCCATCACATCCATCTCTCTCAGACATTCTTGTTCAGTCATTTCCGTTTGTCTGCCAAGCTGTTGTCATTTGCCCAACATGTGTTCATACCACCATCACTGTCATTACCATCTTTACGTTATCATTCATAATCCCTCATCCATCATCATCTAATTATTTCATGTCTTAAAATACATTATAGCCCTCTATTTGCTTGTTTATAAAAGAAAATCACTAAGTGATTTCATTAAAAGCAGCAGATTGACAGTGATTGTTTCTAACAGAGGGGCAGCCTGCAGAGGAAGCAGGGCGAGGCAGAGGGCGAGGCCTAAAACGTAAGTGTGCTTCTTAATATCTGCACCAGTACTCAAAAAATCACAGTTTCAGACTCATTGCCGTGCTTTTGAAATGTCTTTCAGCGAAGCTAACCCCTTCCCCCGGAGAGGGCAGGGGCCGTGGAAAACCTGGAGGCAGGGGCCCCCCACCACCAGAGGAGCCAGGCTTTGCAGGCTTCAAGCTCAAAGCCGTCCCTCTTAGGTTTATCAAGAAGCTGCAGGACATCGTACTAAAGGAGGCCGAGTCCATTGGCTCGTCTGCCGTGTTTGAGTGTGAGATTTCCCCCTCTACAGCCGTCACCTCCTGGATGAAAGACGGCGGTAACCTGCGTGAAAGTCCCAAGCACAAGTTCATCTCTGATGGCAAAGACCGGAAGCTGCACATCATTGATGTACAGCTGTCTGATACTGGAGAATACACCTGTGTGGCCAAGAATGCTGGGAAGGAGATCTCCTGCACTGCTAAGCTCGTAGTTGAAGGTAACATGGCTTCCTTTCAATAATCTTAATCGAACTGCGTCAGATTCGACCTCTGATTTGGATTCTCTGTAACTTCACAGAGCTTCCTGTAAAATGGGTCAAAGAGTTGGACCCGGAGACCTCTGCTATCTTGGGCCAGCCCATCTACATGACCTGCGAGCTGAGTAAAGAGAAGGACGTGATCTGGAAAAAGGACGGCGAAGTCCTGAAGAAAAAGGAGGGCAAAATTCAGATCAACATCATTGGCTTGTCGCATGCAGTGACCATCCAAGGCTCCACACCAGAGGACGCTGGCGTCTACTCATGTGAAGTATCAGGACAGGAGGATGTGAAGACCTCCACGAACGTCAAAGTGATTGGTAAGACATTGGGAGGAGTCATTAAAATCCGAAAGAAGTTAGAAATAGAAAATGGTGTATGGTGGTCAGTTGTAAAGTGACTAAACTCTATTGATCTTTGGCCCTTGGTCTCCATTTCCAAGAGGTATGGTGTCCTTTTCGTAGGGGTAACAAGGAGTAGTCATCATCTTTCCCTTCAGCTGAGGTGTTGGGTTCTTTTGGATGACTACCTGGTCATTATTCCTTGACCCCCTAAAGACAAAAGGCACTTAAATTTCCAAAATAGTGATAAATGTGAGAGAGGGCCAGGCTACGGACAAAAGAAATCTAGATTCTAACTCTGAAAATTTTAATTAATTACCTTTTGACTGGAATTATTTTGGTTTCCCTGTAAATGATCTCCAACTTAATCTCATTGTGAACAATATACCAAACTCTGACTAAGAGATATTTGATTCCAACAGAAATTATTAAAGACTGGATAGTTAAACCACTTAGAGACCAGCATGTGAAACCAAAGGCAGCTGCCACGTTTAAATGCGAGCTCTTCAGAGACACTCCCAACTGGAAGTGGCTCAAAGGAGAGGACGAGATCACTCCATCTGACAAGGTTGAGATCAAGAAGGATGGAAAAGAACTGACGCTGACCATCAAGAACTGCCAGCCGGAAGACGTAGCGCAATATTCAATGGAGGTGGAAGGACGCATCTACACCGCCAGTCTGACACTTGGAGGTTGTATTTCTGTCCGCCGTTGTCCCTGAAATGGTTCCTGCAGGTTAGTATCAACGGTGTTGTATATTTACTAGCAGGAATGCCTTTTTTCAGAGCGTGAAGCTGAGATCCTGAGGCCTTTGGTCAGTGTTGAGGTGATAGAAAAGGAAGAAGCCTCATTTGAAACAGAGATATCTGAGGATGATATTCCAGGAGAATGGAAACTTAAAGGAGAGGTTTTGACAAGATCCCCGGTATGACTTGTTCTCCCAAAGTTGTAGACAATATGTTTTAGTGTTCGTTCTTCTTTTAACGTCAGTGCAATGTAATCATCAGACGTGCGACATCCAAATGGAGGGTACTGTGCGTAGGCTCACACTGAAAAACTGCCAGTTGGATCAGGCGGGGGAAGTGTCCTACCAGGCCCTGAATGCCATCACAACTGCAATGTTAAATGTCAAAGGTAAGATGCACTGCTGGGCTCGAGCCACACTTCAAAGGACCCTGTTTTTTTAGATTTTAGGGGCAAAGGTCTAAGGTCCACAGGGAATCAAATAAAGCCCAAAGGCGTACAACAACGGACCTTAGATCTTTATATTAAAGCGCTGATGAATCAAGTGCAATGTTTGTTCCTTTTTTTGCGACCAGGTAAGAGGAGGATCTCAAAAACTCGTTTTGTGTGTTTAGTTGGATAAAAGACATTATTTTCGTGTGTCAGTGGGTCTGTGTGTAAAAATGTTTATGGGTTTGTTTATTTTAATGTCAGTGTCTCCTACTGTCACTCAATGGGTGTGTTTCATATTTAGAGCAGTTTCTAGTTCATAGACCAGAGTAGAATTAGACTGAAGCTCCCTCCAAAGTGGAGAAAACAAAGATTTTCCAGCAACATTTCATGCCGCCTGAGAAAGAAGTTGACGTCAACTCCAATCTGATATCTAATCTACATAGAGCCTTGATGACAGTGTCTACCTTCAACATCCACAGGAAGACCTTCCATTCATTTCCTCTTATAACTGGATCCTTCTCATTGTTTAAGTAGTCGAAGACCTGAACGGCTAGTGAAGTCCACAAGTCCATCTCAAGAACACCAGACGAAATCTCTTACAGGCTTTCTACTCATTCAACTATGATGTAGCTCCCAGTGCACTGTGTAAACTAGGCTCTGACTGTTGAATGTTGTGTTGTTGTTTCGTACTGTTTTGTTGTTTATGTGTTGTCCCTGTGTCCTCCTTCAACCAGAAATCGAGATGGACTTTGTTGTCCCGCTGAAGGACGTTTCTGTGCCAGAAAAGAAACAGGCTAAGTTTGAATGCACCATCACGAAGGATGTCGTAAAAGTCCTGTGGTACAAAGGGGCTGATATCATCACCCCGGACCAAAAGTACGACATCATCGATGATGGAAAGAGGCATATGTTGGTCATCAATTGCTGCGAGTTTGATGACGAGGACGAATATACGATTGAGGTTTTGGGCAAAGCTTCCAAAGCCAGGCTCAATGTCGAGGGTAAGTGCCTGCTCTTCATCACTGGAGATAACCACAGACACAGTTTAAACAATGAGTAGGTGTCTTCCTCTTGTATGAACATTGTTTTGATATGATTGTAGGTATCAGGCTCAGATTTGTTTCACCACTGAAAGACCTAACCGTCAAGGAGGGCAGTACAGCTCGCTTTGAGCTAGAGCTCTCTCATGAGAACATCCCTGTTACCTGGTACAAGAATGACAATAAAATCCATCCGAGCAGAACGGTTGTCACTTCCATGGATGGAAAGAAACACATGCTAGAAATTAAGGATGTGACCCTAGATGATATCTGCCAAATTAAGGCAGAAGCAAAGGGAATTCCTTCAATGGCCAATTTGACAGTTATAGGTAAAAGGAGACTATCCAAACTCTTGATTTCTTTGCAAAATGTCTCCATGTTTGTTTGTCGAGGTCTCGAAAGAGACCTCAACCTGTCCGTCTTTTCTAAGACACGTTGTGTTGTGTCGTCTATGTGTTTCTACTGTCTGTCTTTGTTGTTATTGCACATATTGTTTGTCAAAACATTCACTTTGGAGAGTCAACACAACTGTTCCTGTTCCAGAGGGAGATCCTTACTTCACGGTTAAGCTGCAGGACTTCACTGCAGTAGAGAAAGACGAAGTTGTTCTAGATTGCGAACTCAGCAAAGATGTTGATGTCATGTGGTACCACAATGAAGCTGAGATCAAGGCCTCCAAGATGGTGACCGTCAAGGCTGAGGGCAAGCGAAGAACCCTGATCATCAAGAAAGTCGGGGACAAAGACAAGGGACAGTATGTGTGCGACTGTGGGACAGACAAAACAACAGCTGAGCTTCACATCGAAGGTAACCGACTTGCCTCCGCTAAGGCACCTTCAGTCCCATGGATCCTCACCTTCACTTGCATCATCTTCTAACCCCACTTCATGTCTTTTTCAATTTAAAGAATCTTATTTGTTGTCACTTTTTAAGATACTACACTCTGTTGTCCTGCAAGAGTGTAGTTTCTCCACACAATTCTGGCCCTTCTCCGTCTTTTCCAGAGCAGAATCCTATTTTCTTTCTAGTTTCATGAGTGCACAGAGTGGTGCTAGCAACCAAACATACTAGCTTCTATTGCCTGTTCGTGATTCCATAAAAAACTAAATGGGTGGTCTTGTTCGAGGGCCCATTTTGTTCTTTATGGTCTAATTAGTTTTCTTAAATCCTAACAGAACAGGCATCTTCACAGAACCTGAGATTTCCTTTTTCTTCATCAACATTCATCTACTTTCTCCCGCTAATGTCTCAGCTGTTTTCTTAACAAAGTGTCGAATATCTTCAGTGACAGAAATGTGTGCTCCTCTTTAATGCCAGCTCGCCACATCAAGGTTGTTCGGCCCATGTATGGCGCCGAAGTCTTAGAGGGGGAAACCGCACGATTTGAGGTCGAGCTCAGCGAAGACGATGTCCACGGCCAATGGAGACTGAACGGAGAAGTCCTCAGTCCATCAGCTGTATGTTCTTTTAAAGTACATCTATGAGCCACATGTGATTCCCTTCTATTATAGAGAAACTGTTTTAGAAGGATGCCTAATGGAGCAAATGCTAGTTTTTCCGTCACCTACCAACTAATGCCTTCCACCTGATCACCTTTTACTGAGTATGTTTTGGGTGACATGATGACATTTGTTGGCCATCTACAGGACGTCGAGATTGTGGAAGATGGTGCCAAACACACTCTGGTCTTGTACAACTGCAAAGTGCCCCAGACAGGCGAACTTGTGTTTGCTGCCGCCAATGCCAAGTGTTCTGCTAACCTTAAAATCAGGGGTGAGCTTCTAATTCCAAACTGATCAAAGAAAAAAAGATGACACTTGTCCTCTCCTTTTTGAGAAGACGCAATATCTTACATGCAATAGTGATTTACACTATTACACCATCAGCCCCCATCTTCTGGGGTTTGAGATTAATCCTTTCTGTCTGAACCAACAGAGCTACCGCTTTCATTCATTACACCGCTGGCTGATGTACACGTGTACGAGAAGGAGGAAGCTAAGTTTGAGCTGGAAGTTTCACGAGAGGCCAAAAGCTTCCGTTGGCTCAAAGGGACTCAGGAATTGTCAAACGACGATAAGTTTGAAATCAGTGTAGATGGAAACCTACACACTCTTGTCGTAAAGTCCGCCAGATATGAAGACGAAGCCAAATACATGTTTGAAGCTGAAGATAAGAGGACATCGGGAAAGTTGATTATTAAAGGTACAACTAGCCGGCGCGTCTTGGTTTTATCACACTGGGATGGTTTTTATAGACGCTTAAGAAAAGAGTGCCAAGTGTTTGCTAAAAGCCTTCAACCCAAACAATTGAGCAGTAACAGCAAATATTTGCCTATTGCAATGAAAAAATGCAAAATGGAGAAAACTTCATATAGTTAATAGAGCACCCATTGAAGTACTTTTTGTAGCTGGGAGTAAATACCTGGTTCCCCCATAATGCAGCTCAGTTTACAACCTTTTAAAAGTGTCATTAATTCAAATAATATTTAAAAATAAATTTTAAGATCATACGCATTAGATTGTTACACACATTTCAAGTGTTTGCCGTGTTTTAATGAGGGCCTAAAGCCAGTGATTGGAATAAGAATAGGAAATAAAACCAAAAAACATGATTTTTCTAGTAAATGTTTTTACCACTTTAAAGTCTTCACAATCATAGGGAAGAAAGCTGCATTGCTAAAGAAGCTGGCTGCTCACAGATGATGATCTCCCAGTGTATTAAGAAATAATTAGAGAAAAGAGGAAAGTAGCAGCAGCTTCACAAGCAGCACAAACTGTCGTAGCATTGAAGACGTGAAGCATGAAGATCGTTTATGGGAGACTCATAAGGAACGGACTGCACCTGGAACCGCCACCCACAAACATATCCAGGAAATTGTTTTCCATGTATGGACCAACCAAGGACCAGAGGCAACACCAGAAGTCTCACCAAGGAGAGGAAGCGATGAAGCCCTCATGATGATTTAGGGAGCTTAATCTGTCCAAGCCTCCATGATAACCAGGATGTTACTACGCTTTACATGTAGAGCCAAGTGGCCTGACCTGAGCACCGAAGAGAAACTATTGAATAATGTCAAGAGGAAGAGAGACTAGAGCCTACAATAGAATTACAACAGCTGCTTATAACCAACCTGCAGCTTCCTATTCATGCAATGCCATATAGATGCAGTGATTTATACAAAAGCAGCTGAGACCGACTATTAAATGCGTTTACTATACAGTGCATTTATAAGCAATGCTTTGCTTGAGCAAGATTGATAAAAAAAAACTTGAAGTGTATCATACTGCCTGTTATTATGCTCTGTATGATTTTTGATGGGCTTGTAATTTACAAATCTTCATACCTGAAATATATTTCTGCAAACATTTAGCTCTATAGAGCCGATTTAAATCAGTTTAACTCAGTTTTTACGCTGTTTATTTTCCAGCATTTTAATTCGGACAAAAAACTAACTATGTTAAAAAATACAACGAAAACTGGCAAATTTCCCTCGATTTCTCAAGTGTGTTAAGGTTTGCAATGGGTAAACATGATTTCCTACTGCTTTTTTCAAAGTCGTTTGGGTTTGTTAGAGGGCTTCAGGCAAACATTTACGAAAACATCCCCATGATGGCACCTGGAACACCTCTGTATATACCTTATTGAAAATGTAATTTTTTTTATCAGGTATTCGACTCGAATTTATCAGGCCGATTAAAGACGTGACCGTTAAGGAGAGAGAAACCGCCGAGTTCAGCTTTGAAATTTCTCATGAAAAGATTCCAGTGATTTGGTACAGAAACGAAGTGCGCCTGCATCCCAGCAAGCAGGTGCACATGTCGGAGGAGGGGAAAGTGCACACGCTGGCCTTCAAGGAGGTCACCATCGATGACACCTCCCTGATTAAGGTGGAGGCCATGGGAAAGACGTCAGAGGCGATGCTCACTGTTCTTGGTTAGTATCGATGTTCCAGATCTCGTTTGACCAGCATCAAACAATGAGGCTTTATATTCATTATGCCCTTCTAGCTCATCTTTGTGGTTTTAGCTCCATTTTGAACTGCTTGTTCCGGGTGTATACTTGCAGAGGGCGACCTCTACTTCACAGTTAAGCTCCAGAACTACACTGCGGTCGAAAAGGATGAGGTGGTCTTATCCTGCGAGCTGAGCAAGGCAGCCGGAGAGGTGAAGTGGTTTAAAGATGGCGCCGAAATTTTCTTGTCCAAGAATGTTCTCTTCCAATCTGATGGCAGAAAGCGCATGTTGGTGATCAAGAAATCTGCCAAGAAAGACATGGGAGCATACACCTGCGACTGTGGCACGGATAAAACCACAGCCAACCTGAACATCGAAGGTAATGAACGCCAGCAGATCCAGAAGCTGACATACAGCAAAGTTCACTGATCCTGTACCTGGACTGATGCTCACCTCATATCCATCCTTTATCTTCATGTCCTGAACTTCAAGTCTTTTCATTCTTCATAACCCAACCCTAACCATCACCTTCAACAGATTCCTCAGATTAATCCAACTTTAACCTCGTCTTTCAGCTCACGTCTCTTGTTCTTTTCACCCCATCAGTCGCTCTGAATAAGAGCGACACCCCAACCTGTAGCATGACTTCATGTTCACTGTCTTTCTCTGTCGTCTCCATGGCAACACGTCGTTCTCTCACTCAGTTCGGCCTCCCTCAGGTTTTCCTCATAACTCGTCTCTGAACCTCCACAGAGCGCAACATTAAGGTTGTCCGCCCGCTGTACAGCGTGGAGGTCACAGAGACCGAGACGGCCTGGTTTGAGACGCAGATATCTGAGGATGACGTTCACGCCACCTGGAAACTGAAGGGAGAGACCCTCCACCCATCTGCTGTAAGAAAACGCTGAACGATCCTCCAAAGGGAAACTAAGAGGAACTCTGAGTTCATGTTTCTTTTTGATTCAGTTAGATGCATTTCTGTTCCTCATTTTTCAGTGTTTCTGTGCAAATACTCCCGTTTGAATGAACGCTGAAATTGATGATGTTTGTTGTCAGGATGTGGAGATAAAGGAGGAAGGGGCTCGACATATTTTGACACTCTTCAACTGCAAAATGGACATGGCCGGCGGCATCGACTTCTCTGCAGCGAATGCAAAATCTTCAGCTCATCTCAGAGTCAAAGGTGACAAGAGATCACCGCTGCTTTGTTAAAAAAAAACCACCGATGGTTCTTTGAACCAGATTCTTCTTTCTACGGGTTCTTAGTCTTCTTACTGTGTTTGTTGTCTTTGTTGAGTTCACTGGATTTCCTCGCTGCAGTTTGATCTCAATCAACTCCCATGAGATATAAGTTGGGGGAAAACTCCTCCAGCAATCAAAACCCTCTTCTTATGTGTAACTTTAGTCGATAACTATATGTATGTTATTCAATTTATGGCGCATCTCCTCAGATGTTGCATGCAGCTGTAGCAGAAAGGCAGAGAGTAAAGATTCAACAGGTTAATCGTCTCATTAAATAGATAATTATCTGCCACAAACCTAATTAGTGCAGAGATCCTGTGGTATTTTACTGCAGAGCCAAGATATTTCAGATTTCACCTCATGGACTTCATGCATTCCTTCGTATCACTGTTGTTCAGGCTCAAACCTGTTTCTCAAAAAGCCAGGTTGAGATGATTCTGATTCTCAAGAAGATATTTATCAATCAAACGATTGGTAGATAGATGAAGATACATGAGAATCCTTAACAGGTCTTTATGAAAGAGGAAAAAAAACATAATTCATTAACAGGTGATTACTGCGGGAAACTCTTCTCAAGCTCTGCAACATCCACCTGTCTGTTCTCAAGGGGAACTGGGATGGACAATGAAACACTGGGATTGGCTGTGTGGTCTAGATAGTCTAGATGTTTCTTGGATAAAAGATGTAAAGACTAGAATAGACATCTAGGTTGTTCTTTGCTAGCAGTCTGTGGGGGAATGGGGTTGCATCAGGCGAACCGTCACTTCTCTGACAAGATAAGCCAACAATCTGCTGCCTTCAAACACTGATCTGCATCAGGGCAACGCTGCACAAATGCAAAGGAGGAAGTAGAGGGTACACCCAATGCAGACTGACTGACCTCCCTTCAATCCTGAACTTTGCCCAATAGAGAAGATTGGAGACCTGTTGCTAAGATGTGTTTGCAGGAAGAAATGGAAAAAGGAAAACCTAAAGAAAGAATGGCAACATGGCAAACTGGGAAAAAAAGGAAGTGAAAGATCATTTTCTTGAATGTGCTGCAGGATGAGTCAAGTAATAGTTTAATGTCAATGGGTGAAGTTAGGCTAAAGAGACAAACAGGAAATTGGCTTCATGCTGAGTCACAGGAAGTTAAACGTGCAGAATCGGAACTAAAATCTACGTGGACACTGATGATGTCAAAGCGGCATTTTATAGTTAAACTGCTGCCAGACATCATGAACAGTTAGTTTCACATGTTAGAAGATGAAGCGTATAAACATAGCTGGCTGTCACCAACGCTGTCAGACACTTTAACTGCCTGTAAACGGTTTTAATTCAGGCATGCCAGGAAGGCTGTTGTAAATACTTCAAACTGTTGGTTAATCCAAACGGACATCCTGAAGCTCAACTTGGCCAGGGTTACCTAAACGTTCTGAAACAGGTTGCACAAACCAAAGCTGTGGACGATTATATGAGTGGAGCGTTGGATAACTCCTGCCAGGAGCTTCACTTTCTCTGTTTACAGGGAAAATGCAGGCAGGGTGATTGACAGGAACAGACTGGCTTCCCCTCATGGTTTTGGCAGACGTGGGCTGTTAGCCAATCAGGCAACTCAGTTATTTTAGTATCCGTATGCCTTATCAAGCACGGGTCCTCAGTGGTTGGTGGAAGGGGGGTCCGTGACCCTGCGTCCTACTGGTTTCTGCCAACTGTGCCCCTCTGACGGCAGGACGTATGCTAATGAGCCTCTTCTCAGTGCCAAGTCACAGGCGCTTGGCTTCAGTTGTCCTCAGGGCTTCCAGCAGCCTGCCGTCACCTCAAATTCACCATGAGGATTGGCCACTGAGGATCTGCTGCTCCTCTGTTGGGATTTCTTGCAATCAATTGACCTGTTTGAGGGGGGGGACTAACCATGTCTTCTCCCCAACCCGAAGGCCGGGTGATCACCCTGGTGAGGCCTCTGAAGAACGTCACAGTGACTGCAGGAGAAACCGCCACCTTCCAGTGCGAGCTGTCATATGAAGACATCAGCGTTGATTGGTTCCTGGGGGGTACAAAGCTGGAGCCAAGCGACAGAGTAAGTCTTATCACATCTGACACACCTGCTTGTTAATTTCCTGACACACTCACCCTCAGCCCAGGAGTCCAAACCAGACGCCAGCTCTGGTCCAGGTCCAGGTCTCTGTGTTCCTCTTCACTGTCTGTTTCGCTTTGGGTTGCTCCAGCCTGTTCATATAAGGTGCTGCAGGTGGAGGTGCAGGGTTCCAGCTCAGCATTCGATCCTGGTTTTTAGATAACGCAAGCAGGGAGCCTTTTCTGCCCTGCAAGCGTTTCAGTGGGTTTATTTTTAACAGCCAGAGGCCGCAGCAGGAGGCAGGTTGGAAGTGTAGATATTCATTAATGTCAGCTTTTTATCTCTGGGATTGTTTTAGATGCTTCTGTGGATGTAGTAGCTGGTTCTGCTGGGCCCTGGAAGGATTTAATGTCATAAAGATGCATCAATGATGGTTATCTAAGGCAACCTGAGACCTTCCTAGGAAACCTGATCCCTCTCTGGGTTGTGTAAGAGCAATTAGCATGCGTTGAGTTTGATAAAACCTTTAAAAAATATAGGTATGTTTTCATTTAAAGGTTTCCATTGATTATTTGTTCTTTTAATTCAAAATCTAATGTAAGTTTAGGGTTTAGTATGTAAGAGAAATTTACTCTTAAAAGTGTATAAAGTTTAGCAGTCATTAATCTGTTTAGATGCATTTCTGTCCTGTCTGTAATCATTGTCCAAAAGCAACAGAAATCCACTAATCTCATTCCTCTTGTATAATCCTCCTCAGTGAGTTATACAGTTTTTTTTTTGCCTTGGCAGCTCTCTGTCGCATACAGGCAGAGGCTGTGTGGTAAAATCATCCGTCAGGGGTTAGAGGTCTCGAAGTTTAAATTTGGGGAAGGAAAGCAGCTGTCTTTTTGGGCTCTAACTTTTAGGGCTCCGTTGACAGGTTGTGTGTGAGCAGTTCAGAGAGTTTGCAACCATCAAAACTAATGTTCCTGGTTGATTAAAAGCTTAACCTGCCATAAAACGTATTCTAATAGGTGTCCCAGAACACCTTAAATTTTGAGAGAATCTGTTTAGTCTGAAGGCAATACCCAGGACAAAGCTTGCGCTAACTTACTCAGGCCAGATAGATTTCATCCATTTCATTCTGCATGTCAACAGCTATAAATGAGTTTATCTCAAAATGTCAGTTAGGTTAATGTTAGAATGACAGCAAAAAGTTGAATAAACTTAATTTATATAAAGGAAAATAAGTATAAAAAATAATAATTCTCCATCAGAGCAGACTCTATATACATCTCAACACAGAGACTTTCACTAGGCAAAAACCTGACACTGTCATCCCTCAGGCGAGCCTCAGGGACTGAAAAGCATGTTGACTGAATCTGTTGAACCATCAGGTGGTGTTCAAGGATGAAGGGAAAGTCTACAGCGTCACGGTGAGAGACGTCCAACTGAGTGAAGCTGGACAAGTCAAACTCACCGCCAAGGACTTTGAGACTGAGGCAAGGCTCATTGTCAAAGGTAAGGTATCAACTTAAGCAGATTTTACGAATAACATCTGCTCCTATATGAGAATAAAGATCCGTTCCACTTAATCTCACTCGCAACCCCACACTTTAAACAGAAACAGAAACTGAATCGCTGCCGTCATGTTCTTGTGTTTCATCAGAGCCGCCAGTAGAGTTCACCAAACCTCTGGAGGACCAAACAGTAGAGGAGGAAACCACCGCCACCCTTGAGTGTGAAGTTTCCAGAGAGAATGCAGAGGTACAATGGTTCAGCGAAGACCAAGAGATCCACAAGACCAAGAAGTACGAAATACTCGCAGACGGCCGCAAGAGAACGCTGCTAATCCATGAATGCACCAAGGACGACTCAAAAACCTACACTTGTGATGCTAAAGACTTCAAAACGTCCTGCTTCCTTACTGTTGAACGTAAGTATACCTGTGAGGGGCATGTGAGGGAGTTTTAGATTGTTCTAGAGATAGAGACAGAATAAGACATTGTAGAACAGCCAGCAGCATTTAGAATGTACTTGAAACCTCTGGGATAATTCCTGCAACTAAAGGTTTATTGTAAGAAACCTGCTGTAGGGAACCTAGGTTCCATTTATCATTGATAACAGAATCAGAATTATAAAACCCTAAACTCTACGTCATGTAAGGTCAACATTGGTTAAAGTAATGCCAAAACTCTTCAACCCCTAGCAGTTCAGGAAAGATTTAACCTGTTGTGTAAACCTTGAAGATGGGAGATCTTTAAAGAACCAAAATACAAAAATTACCTTTTTAAGTTAATGATCAGAGAATACAAAATATATATGAAGTGAGTAAAACCTTGAGCTCTGACATCACTACGGCAACCCTCTGTTAATACATTTTAATTGCACGGACAGCTCCACGTGTCGAGTTCTCAAAGCCACTCCATGATGTCGAGGTCCGGGAGAAGGAAACCGCCAGGTTTGAGTGTGAAGTCTCCAGAGAGGACGCCAAGGTAGGCAAGGCTTATTTTTCCTCCCCATTCATCGCCACCTAGACCAATGAAAGTGATTCATCGGTTTTCAGCCTCTCAGAACCGTCCTCCGCTGTCTTTCTCTGCAGATTCGCTGGTTAAAGGACGGAACTGAAATCAGAAAAGGAAAGAAGTATGAAATCATTGCAGAAGGCCGCCAACACATCCTCATCATCCATAAGGCTGCGTTCGATGATGAAGCTGAATACGAAATTGATGCAAGGACCTCCAAATCCTCCGGCATGCTCACCGTTGTCGGTAAGAATCCTAGTATCCTAATTTAGCAAAGATCTACCGAAATTAAAACAATGTTTCCTCCATTGGGTGAGAGGCAGGAGATCAACGTTAAGGGATCTGAATCCTGGATAAAGATACGTCTGTTTTTTTCTCAAATTAAAAGAGTCACTTTTTACTGACTGTATCTGCAAGGATTCTATTACTCTACTGGGACACCTAGTGGCCAATCGGAAGTTTTACATCAGGGGTTTATATATAAATGTTTATTTTAATTCCTAAATATTCAAAATATTCAACCAAAATTGCTTAGTTCTAAAATCAAGCAAAGAATGTTTTACCACAGTAGTACTTCTTTCACTTCTGCAGTGTCTTATTTCAAAAACTTAGGTATTTTAAGAAATACACATTTTTGATCTTTTGTACAAAATTAAGCTTGGTGACTGTAAAGTTTATACATCCAGACAGAACAGTTTGGATTTTATTACACGAATACAAGAATTATATTAAGAATATGTAGTTTTTGTTGATTTAGAGGTGTCAAAATATTCATGTTTATCGATCAAGTAGGTGTTTAAATCCTACTGTTTAAAAACACTTATTAGAGAATCAATTTAAGCTTTTTACTTGGTGAAGCTTTACTGCACTACACTATTCAAGGAACATTTTTTTACAATTGTGGGTGAAAACCTCCTCTGTCTTAATGTTCTTAGTTTTATAACTAATGGTAACAGTGTCAAATTTAACTTTGTATCATCTTGAAAAACTATTTATTTTGGTATGTGGTGAGCAACATGTTGGGGCAGCACCTAGGCCAACCACAAAGGCATTTCTTTTCTGGATGGAACTTTTTGATGTCTTTTATTTTGTTAAATACCAACAGGCCATAATGAAAATGAGCTTAAATGAAACAAAACTAACGGATCTATTTTTTTTAAATGTTGGTAAAAGTAAAAAGTTGTCAATCAGAACTCCAGTAAAGTACAGATAACCAAAATTTCTACTTCAGTAAGATAACAAAATATTTGTACTGTGTTACTTTACACCTCTGTAAGCCAATCATCAATACGGCTGGGTTTACTGACCTCTACGTTTCTCTGCTTAACCTTTTGTGTCGCTGCAGAGGAGGAAACAGTATTCTCCAAAAACCTTTCGAATGTGGAGGGAACGGAGACGGAGAGTGTGAAGCTCATCTGTGAGGTCTCCAAGCCCGCCGCCGACGTTAAATGGTACAAAGGCGAGGAAGAGCTGCCAGAGGGTGGCCGCTATGAGCACATCGTTGATGGCAAGAGGAGGATCCTCCTCATCCAGGACCTGAAGTTAGAGGACGCCGGAGAGTACAACTGCAGGCTGAGCTCCGGTGCCAGAACCACCGCAAACCTCAAGATTAATGGTAAGAAAAGAAAAACCGAAGCAGTTTCTGATGTTACGAGGTTCAGCTCTAACCGCACCTGCACACATCTTATAGAAAGACCCTCAGCCTGGGGTTCCAGCTCAGGACCATGTTGCAGGATGACAACATGTCTACAGTATATAAAGTAACTCAGAAAATATATTTTTTATTTAGATGGTCACTGAATACAAATAATCATTTGTGGGGAGTAGGGGCCAAGTGGTTAGGACATTGTGCTTGGAATCCAGAGGTTCTGAGTTCACGCAAGACCCGTAACCCAATACCGCTCCCCATGTACCGCACAATGGCAGCTCACTGCTCCCCAATAGGATGGGTTAAACGCAGAAAGTTCATTATTTCATTGCTCCGAAAAGCTGGAAAAATACAATGTAATCACCAGAACGTTCTCAAATCAATCATCATAAAATAAAAAGTCAAAACATCAATCTCACCAGCTCCAGCTCCATCCATCGCCCCTACCAACCTAGCTAGCTACCTACCTACCTACCCAGCCACCCACCCTTCCTTCCTTCCTTCCTTCCTTCGTTCCTTCCATGGGAATCCCAAGGCGCTCCCAGTCCAGCTGAGAAACATAGTCCCTCCAGCGTGTCCTGGGTCTCCCCCAGGGTCTCCTCCCCGTGAGACGTGCCTGGAACACCTGACCAGGGAGACGTGCAGGAGGCATCCTAATCAGATGCCTGAGCCACCTCAACTGGCTCCACCTCAATTTGTACTAACTGAGAAAGTTAGCACAAATCCTCCCTGGATTACTGAGCTCCTCACCCTTTCTTTAAGGGAGAGCCTAGACACACTATGGAGAAAACTCATTTCAGCCGCTTGTATCCGGGATTATTAGCCACTAGACATATTTAGTCCTTCAGGTAAGATTTGCGTCTGAACATGGACGGCCAATAGGACATGTCATCAAAACCTCTATAGACACCAATCCAGGAAAAAAAGTCACATGATGACACCCCCACCATGTCTCTAAAGCAGAGGAGGCCACATCACAAATGAGCCTGACTTAAGCATCCTCTATCCAAAAACTTGCTCTTTGGGCCGTGATCCATGTCTCTTTGCCAAATCCAAATCTGATCTTGTCAACTCACAAAGGAAACGTAGTCTAAATTAAATTCATCCAATTCCGAGCTTCTCCATCTTACAGGCAGTGTCCCCTCAGGGAAGGTCCATGACAAACTATGACACCTTTTAAAGTCTATCTGATGTTTCTCTCCCCCAGAACTGGCTGCTGAATTCCTGACCAGACCTCAGAACCAGGAGGTGGTGGAGGGTCAGAAGGCCGAATTCACCTGCACCGTCTCCAAGGAAACCTTCACCGTCATATGGTTGAAGGACGGCAAGGAGCTGGAGTCAGGAGGCAGATTTGATATGGTGAGTGACGGCAAGACCAGGACCCTGGTCATCAAGGACTGCGAGACCACTGATGAGGGTGGATACGTGGTATTGATCGGAGAGACCAGAGCCGGAGCTCATTTGACCGTGAATGGTACGTAAGCTCCGCCCACTGACTCAGACGGGTCCCCGGACAGGCAGCCACTAAATACCCAAGTGTGTCTTTCCTGCAGAGAAACTGAAGGTCATTACACCTCTGAAGGACTCAGAGGTCAAAGAAGGACAGGAGATTGTCCTGAACTGCGAGGTGAACATCGAAGGAGCCAAGGCCAAGTGGCTAAAGAACGAGGAGACTCTTTTCGAAAGCGGCAAGTACGTGATGGTTCAGAGAGATAACGTCTTCTCCCTACGGATCAAAGACGCTCAGAAGGGAGACGAAGCCGACTACAGCATCATGCTGACCAATCATAGAGGAGAACAGGCCAAGAGCACCGGAAAACTCTCCGTCAGAGGTTGGTTCTAAACTTCAAACATCATGGACACAAACGGGACAATGTCTCAATCAATATTAGATAAACATCTAAACCAACAAATCCAGCCATAATTTCCCTGATAAACCGGTCCTGGTCTTTACATCTCAAGGCTTCTGAGCTATCTTTAATCTGGATTGGCTAATAAACGGTCTAAAGATCTCATGTGATACATTTTTTTACCTGGAATAGCGAATAAGTTGCTATTCCAAAAAAAATGAACAAAATGTCAGGTTCAAGACTGAAGCTGTGTGAAAACTGGAAAGGTCAGACAGAAATCTGGGAGATCTAATGATCAGAACCACAGATCAAGGATTTATTACAAGTTTAAAGTCTAACAGATTTCTGAGGTTGATTAAAGTTTCTTCATTAACCTGAAAACTATGTGTTGTTCAGAGGAGAGTCTGAGGATCATGGTTCCTCCAGAAGACATCGACACTCAGGAGAAGAACACAATCAGCTTCTCCTGTAAGACCAACAGACCCAACGCCACGGTGAAGTGGATGAAGGCTGGTCAGGAGATCGCCTTCAGCAAGCGGGTGGTCTACAGGGTGGACAAGGAGAAGCACACGCTGACCATCAAAGACTGCACGCTGGACGACGAAGGCGAGTACACTGTGGTGGCCGGAGACGACAAGGCCACAGCGGAGCTGATCATCAGCGAGGCGCCCACCGACTTCAGCGCTCCTCTCAAAGACCAGACCATCACAGAATTCGAGGACGCAGAGTTCACCTGCAAGCTGACTAAAGAGAAGGCAGAGGTCAAGTGGTACAGGAACGGACGGGAGATCAGAGAGGGACCAAGGTACAGGACCGCCACCTTATTGTTCTGCACACAGGCCTCCAGTTCAAACCTAAATTAAAATAACTCTGATATAAATCATTCATTAGGATGTTTAATAATATGCATGTCTGTAGTTCTATCATGTAGCTCTGCTACAATCAGGTGTTTCCTTATATTTATATATTTTTGAATAGTTTTAAACATCAAAAGAAACTTTTTTGTATAGATTTTACTAAGGGTGAAACATTTAATTAGATTAATCCTGATTAATCGATTTTTGAAACATTAGTCAATTTAGTAATAGATTAATAACTAACAGGAGAAAAGAGACTAAAAGATGCCTTTAGCTGACCGGGAGACCCACTTAGATCAGTAGGTAGACCAAGACTGTAAATGGAGTACTACGGCCAGGCTAGAGAATTTTTCTGTCTATTTCGAGAATAAAGTCATAACATTACAAGAGTAAAGTCGTAACATTATGAGAATAAAGTCGGAATATTACGAGAAAAAAGTCCCGACTAGAATATTAAAAAAATCACTAGAATAAATTCATAATATTATGAGAATAAAGTCGTAATATAATGAGAATAAAGTCGTAAAATTAAGAGAATAAAGTCGTAATATTATGAGAATAAGGTCGTAACATTATGAGAATAAAGTTTTAACATTATGAGAATAAAGTCGTAACATTATGAGAATAAATCCGTAATATTATGAGAATAACGTCGTAACATTTGAGAATAAAGTCGTAACATTATGAGAATAAAGTCGTAACATTATGAGAATAAAGTCGTAATATTATGAGAATAAAGTCGAATAAACATTATGAGAATAAAGTTGTAAACACTATGAGAATAAAGTCGTAACATTATGAGAATAAAGGTCGTAACATTATGAGAATAAAGTTTTAACATTATGAGAATAAAGTCAGAACATTATGAGAATAAAGTCGTAACATTATTATGAGAATAGCGTCGTGAACATTATGAGAATAAAGTCGTAATATTATGAGAATAAAGTCGTGAATATTATGAGAATAAAGTCAGTAACATTATGAGAATAAAGTTTTAACATTATGAGAATTCGTAACATTATGAGAATAAAGTCGTAAATAACTTCGTAACATTATGAGAATAAAGTCGTAATATTATGAGAATAACGTCGTCTTAACATTATGAGAATAAAGTCGTAAATATTATGAGAATAAGGTTCGTGGAATATTAAGAGAATAAAGTCATAACATTATGAGAATAAAGTCGTAAACATTATGAGAATATGAGAATAAATGCGTCGTAACATTATGAGAATAAAGTCATTAACATTATGAGAATAAAGTCGTAACATTATACAAAGAATAATAGCTGCTAGAATAACGTCGTAACATTATGAGAATAAACTTCCAACACGAGAATAACAAAGTCGTAAATTTATGAGAATAAAGTCGTTAACAGATATGAGAATAAAGTTGTAATACGTTATGAGAATAAAGTCAACATTATGAGAATAAAGTTGTAACACTATGAGAATAAATCGCAAATTCGTAAAATATTATGAGAGAATAACGTCGTAACATTAGGAGGAGAATGAAAGTCGTAAACATATTATGAGAATAAATTTGTAATATTATGAGAATAACGTCGTAACATTTGAAAATAAAGTCGTAACATTATGAGAATAAAAGTCGTAACATTATGAGAATAAAGTCGTAACATTATGAGAATAAAGTCGTACACATTAAGAGAATAAAAGTCGTAATATTATGAGAATAAATTGTAATATTATGAGAATAAAGTCGTAACATTATGAGTAGTAAAATAAAGTTAGAACATTATGAGAATAAAGTCAGAATATTATGAGAATAAAAGTCACATTATGAGAATAAAGCCCGACAAATTATGAGAATAAATTGCATTATTATGAGAATAAATTGTAATATAATGAGAATAAAAGTCGTAAAATTACGAGAAAAAAGTCACAAGGAGAATAGTCATAAAATTACAAGAATAAAATTTTATTTTTATGACAACTCATTTTAGGGAAGCCCTGTCTGCCCTAAAATGAGGAATGTGGAGCATCATGTGAAGTTCTACTTTAGCATCGGTTTGACAATAATGGAAATCTTTTAGCAGCAGCATCAAACTGGGCAGGATGTCAAAGTGGACTCTGGTTGCTGATTGGTGGAGCTGGTCGGAGCTCGAAGTTTACTTTCTGAAACGGGTTGTGCTATGATGATTTAATTTAACTTTAATTAACTTCATTCTAAAAAATAAAAAAGATCTTTAGCCTGGCCGTAATACAATGTCGTATTCCAGAACCACAATAAATTTAACAAAAATTTAATTTCACCTGGTTTAATTCTGTATAAAATCTTCTTTAAGGAACCGTTGGTAATCCCATTATTCATTGCTTTATTGAAAAAAACTAGATTAAGATTAGCAAAAATAATCATTATTGCAGCCCTAGTTTTTACTAACTGGTTTATTCCCTCAGATACACATTCGCAAAAGAAGGAAAGTTCTTCACGCTGCGGATCAAGGAGTGCAGACCCGATGACGAGTGTGAATATGCCTGTGGAGTGGACGACAAGAGGTCTAAAGCTAGGCTGTTTGTTGAAGGTACGAAGCTCAGGCTGCCTTCAGAGGTAACCCATGTCACCTCCAGGATGACATCATCATGACCCGCTTTGTGTCCCGCAGAGATTCCTGTGGAGATCGTCAGACCCCCACAAGACGTGTTTGAACCCCCGGGTTCGGACGTTGTTTTTGAGGTGGAGCTCAACAAGGACCGTGTGGAGGTGAAGTGGCTGCGTAACAACATGACCGTGGTCCAGGGAGACAAGTTCCAGATGATGAGCGAGGGAAAAGTGCACCGGCTGCAGGTCTGCGAGATCAGACCCAGGGACCAGGGCCTGTACAGGGTCATGGTCAGGGACAAGGACGCCAGGGCCAAGCTGGAGCTGGCAGGTGGGCGTTCGGTTCAGGGTGGACAAAAGAACTGGAAACCAGTCTGTAGAGGGATCCACACCTCCTGCTTATGTCTGCAAATTTATATCGATAAGACAAAAATGTTATGGGTTGAAAAATGCTTGTAGTATAAATAAGTATATATAAGTAAATAAGTAAGTAAACATTTCTTAAATTAAGTGTATTTACCCTTATTTTGAGTAGGTAAATAAGGTAGTTTGCCAATGGTATGAGTATTTTTACTCTTAAAATAAGATATTTAGATAAAATGCACTTACAATAAGACAATGCAATTGCGTTTTCTTATTTTAGATGTAAATTGTCTTGTTCCATTGGCAAAATGTCTTTTTTATCCCCTTAATCCAAGACCAAATGCATTTATTTTAAGAAAAAATGACTTACAGCATCTAGATTTGTATTTTTTTCCAGTGCAGGCATCAGTCACTCTGACCTGCAGTAATGATGTCATATAAACTTTAAAAACTAAAATCTTATATCTAGGCACTACAAAAAATAGAAATCTAAATAAATAATTTTTTTCTTAAATATCTATTGTTTTTCCTGAATTCAGGAGGTAATTGAGACACTTTGTCAATAAAACAAGACAATTTAAACTTAAGATAAGAAAAATAATTACTTTGTCTTATTTCAAGTGCATATTATCTAATTATCTTACTTTAAGTGTAAAATACTTATTCCATTGGAAAAAGATCTAATTCACCTACTCTAAATGAACATAATTTAAGAATGTTTTACTAATTTCTAGATCGTTTTTGCAGCGTGACAGTAGCTTTTATTGAAGAACTGCAAAAACGATCTAGAAATAAGAAAAAATGTCTTAAATTAAGTGTGTTTAGCCTTAATTCTAGTAGGTAAATAAAATGATTTGCCATTTGAATTAGTAGTTTTAAAAAAATCAAATAAAAAAATTAGAAAATATTCATTTCAAATAAGACATTGCAATTGTTTTTTTTCTTATTTTAAATGTTAATTGTCTTGTTCCATTGGCAAAGTGTCTCGTTTCCCTTCTCAATTCAAGAAGAAATGAACTTTGAAGAAAAAAATTATTTATATTTCTATTTTTGCAGTGTAAAGACAGCAGTTATTCCAATATGGTTAACATAGTAATAATTGACTATTACATTCTTGATAATAACTATTCATAATACGTTTTTTTTTTTTCATTTTAATACTAGAGGAGGCAAATATATGAAGTGTGAATGCATGATTAAAAATTAAAGCTTACTATTGATTAAAAACTGCTGATTTCCTCTGGTGTGTCTATTGGTTGAGTTTCTCCTCTGACAGCTCTTCCTCTCTCCTTTAACCTCCTCCAGCCGTGCCTCAGATAAAGACCACCGACCAGACCTATGTCACAGACGCCGGGAAGCCCATTGTCCTGGTCGTCCCGTACAGCGCTTACCCTCAGGCAGAGGCCGACTGGCTGTACGACAACCTGAGCCTCCCCAAAGACAACATCCACACCTCCGCTGACCGCACAGAGTACCGCCTGAAGGACCCCAAGAAGTCGGACCAAGGCCGCTACAAGATCATCATCAAGAACAAACACGGAGAAGGAGAGGCTTTCATCAACCTTGATGTCATTGGTGAGCTTCCTGTTGTCAGTGAACACGAATATTACCAAATTTAACTCAATGAGAATTAATCAACGTTTTCAGACTTCGATTTATAGGCAAACTGAGTCGTTTTAGGAATTTGTAACCTAATGATATAAAGGAATACAGCATTTGTTTTATTTATTTGATATTTTTCTAAATATTGCATAAAAAAACATCCAAAAGTAGCGTTTATGCCTTAATCAATAAAAACATACCTCTGTTCAATATCATGTTCAGTAGCATTAAATCATCCTATAACACAAAAAGTATCATTTTGAGTTGAGTGTGAGCGTATTTTATAATGGAAAGATACAGTTTATCTACATAGTGTGTTGTTTGCCAGGATTACATGATCTATAAAACATGTTATAGATCAAATATGATACAAATGAAACCAGCTTGGTTTTTAAACTGGAGAATGGTTTCCCTAAAAGTTAAGACCAAGAGAAAAATTCTAGAGGTTTTCAAATCCTAACCTACTTTTTAAACCCAACCTGTTTGAAACAGACGTCCCTGGACCTGTGAAGAACCTCCAGGTGGTCGACACCGCAGACGGCGAGGTCAGCCTGGCGTGGGAGGAGCCTGAGAACGACGGTGGCAGCAAAGTTACCGGATACGTGGTGGAGAGACGCGACATAAAGCGTAAGACCTGGACTCTGGCCACCGATCACGCAGAGAGCCCTGAGTACACGGTGACCGGGCTGCAGAAGGACTCCTTCTACCTGTTCCGAGTCAGCGCTCGGAACAGGGTGGGCGCCGGACCCTTCGTTGAGACGGACGAAGCCGTGCAAGCCAAGAACAAGTTTGGTAAGATTTTTTTTTCGAAGCCACTAGTCTGGTTTCATTGAACTAAACCAGCCTAAACATTTCTACCTTCTGTTTTTAGACGTTCCTGAGGCTCCTCTAAACGTCATCGTCGGAAACGTCACAAAGTTCGGATGCACCGTCTCCTGGGAGCCTCCCGTATCAGACGGAGGCTCTCCCATTACCTCCTACATCGTGGAGCTGCGTGACAGGACGTCTGTGAAGTGGTCGCCTGTCCAGGTGACCAAAGCTGGCGAGCTTAGCGCCATTATCAACGATGTCATTGAGAACAAAGAGTACATCTTCAGAGTCAAAGCTGAGAACAAAGCGGGCGAGGGCAAGCCCAGCGCCGCTTCGCAGCCTGTGAAGATCATGGATCCAATTGGTGAGGCCTAGTAACGCTTATTAATCTTATATTTCATCATCCTAATCCCATCTAGTAAATCTGCGTTGTCTCGGACTAAAACTCCTGACCTGGTTCTCTCTCCCGCAGAACGTCCTAGTCCACCTCAGAACCTGGCTTGGCAGGACCAGAATAAGAGCTCAGTGCAGCTCACCTGGGAGACGCCTCTGAAGAATGGCGGCAGCATGATCACCGGATACATCATCGAACGCTGTGAGGAGGGCACCGACAAGTGGTTACGCTGCAACGCTCGCCTCTGCCCGGACCTCTTCTACAAGGTGATGAAGGACCGCCTCACAGACATCCAGCTCCATTTCATGGCTGTTAAAATGTTTTCTAACTAGACTATGCCAGTCAGTCAGATCTCAGTTTCCAGTAAACAGCAATGATCGGTGATCGGCAGCTTAAATAATTAAATTTCCTGTTTCTTAATCGAAGCGTACATATCATCGTTTCACATTTCTGAAAGACTCTCAGCCAATAATAGACAACGTAAGATTAATAATATAATTGAAGTATTTTCACTTCAAAGCCTTTAAGAAATGGCTTAAGTGAACTTTGAAAATATGGCACCTCTGGGCCCTCTGACCACCATCAGCAGACAATGCAGGTGAAGTGTCTTGCCCAAGAACACAATCGACACTGAAAGCCAGAGCCGGGCTCAAGCGCCAATCCTTCGATTAGGGCAAATTAAAACATCCTAATGCCACTGTCGGATGTTTTAGTTTTAATTTATTTATAATTTTTAGATTAAAAGGGGAACGCTGTTTTTCCATTGGACCCTTTGATTTTATCGTTACTGTTTTTGTGTCATTTGGAGCCGTTTCTGAAGATATTTCCGTTAGGTTATATGTCAAGCAACGATCTTCCCTATGGGCTAACTACTTGAAGGCACAAACTAAACTGTTCATCATTTATTCTTTATGGTACGCCAGCATTCAGAACATGGAGGCTAAATCACTGTCCCCCAGACATCCCCGGGGTTATATTTTTTATATTTCTATTTTTTTTTTTAAACAAAGCTGCGCATGTATGATATCATCCGCGCTCGCCGGCTGGCTACCATTCATTCTTCCTGTCCGCTGAACTGCTGCTAGTTTTCCTCACATGCCTAGAAGATGTCTAGTGCTGCTACCACAGATGATCTCGCTCTCCAAATGGAATTGGACGATTCAGATTAGCTAGAATGAATAGAAGGGGTAGAGCGTAGCCGCCTGGTGTACTTTGGGTAAATAAAGTAAAAAAAAAAAAAACTCCAGTCCGGTGCGCAGATGGATAGTCATACCACGCACCGCTTTGTTTTTAACAGATATAAATATAAAACATATAACCACGGATGTCTGGGGGACAGTGGCCTACATGTTCTGAATGCTGGCGCTGTACCCCTGCTGGCAAACGAAAACTTCAACTTTCGTTGCCCATAGGAAGGCGTTACTTGGATATAACCTAACGAAATATCTTCAGAACGGCTCCAAATGTCACAAATAACGTAAAATCAAGGGTCCAATATAAAAAAAAATGAACTTCCCCTTTAACTGTCAACTGAGTGCCTTGGGAGCTTCACCGTCCAACATCCATCTTGTGTTTTAGGTGTCGGGTCTGAAATATGGAACCAAGTACAACTACAGAGTGTTTGCTGAAAATGCTGCTGGAGTTTCTGACCCATCAAACTGCATCGGACCTCTGCTGGCAGACGACCCTCATTGTGAGTATCATAGCATCCGTCCCGTTAGCACTGAATCTGCAGTTTGCTCCACATGAGGGTGATTTCCATTTGCTGACTTTGCTTCTATTTCTTTGTTCTCGTCACACATTTTATTTCCTCTCCAGTTGGCCCAAGTTTCGACCTGAGTGCCTTCAAAGACGGCCTTGAGGTGATCGTCCCTCAGCCTCTCACCATCAGAGTGCCCATCACTGGTTACCCGACCCCCGTCGCCAAGTGGAACTGTGGTGAAAAGGAGCTGACTACTGCAGACGAACGCGTCTCCCTAATGACCAAATCCACGTTTACAGAGTTAATGATTACACCGAGCGTCCGCCCAGACAAAGGCATCTACACCCTCCACCTGGAGAACGATGTCACCTCTGTGTCCGGAGATATCGAAGTCAACGTCATCGGTACACCAAATATATCACAGCAGATAAAAGGGGAATGTGGATGTTAAGCAGTAACTTAAGCTAACTATGTCTCTGGTACTGCTTGCAGCTGCACCGAGCGCTCCTAAGGACTTCAAGGTTCTGGAGGTAACCCGGCAGCATGTCCACCTGAGCTGGGAGGCTCCTGAACATGACGGAGGAAGCCCTCTGACCGGCTATCAGGTGGAGAAACGTGACGTGTCCCGCAAGACCTGGGTGAAGGTATGACATTGGTTCCTCGGTTTACTCCTTAACAAAGAGCCAAAAATCTTCGGCTCTGCCTGTAACGGCACCAAAATCCGTTTCAGGTTACCTCAGGGATCCAGGATCTGGAGTTTACAGTCACTGATGTGATTGAAGGGAAGGAGTATCTGTTCAGAGTCACCGCCTGCAACAAGTGCGGCCCAGGAGAGCCGGCGTACATCGACGAGCCCGTCAACGTCTCATCTCCAGCCAGTGAGTCTGACAGGCAGCGCAGATAACATTTCAAGTTTAAAAAAGCAAATAAACTAAAACCTCATATGGCATTTTTGGCTCATATCTGTGACAAATATGACATTATTTGTTCCTTTAACTTTCTAACTCTCACACCTTCTAACCTTCCAGCTGTACCAGACCCACCAGAGAACCTGAAGTGGAGAGACAAGTCAGCCAGTGGTATCTTCCTCACCTGGGAGCCGCCAAAGTATGACGGCGGCACCGGCATCCGGGGCTACAATGTAGAGCGCTGCCAGAGAGGCACAGATAAGTGGGAGCCCTGTGGAGACATGGTGCAGGAGCTGAAATGCCAGGTGAGCGGTCTGATCGAGGGACAGTGGTATGCATACAGAGTCCGAGCCCTAAACCGCCTTGGAGCAAGCAGGCCCTGCAAGCCCACAGATGAGATCCAGGCTGTTGATCCTATAGGTATGAAATTATAGATTTTCTACTGTTACCCCTCAAAAATTCAAAATACTTACGGATAGGTCATTGAAAGCAAACCATTTCTGATGAGACTTTGCTGTTATCCCATCCACAGAGGCTCCAGAGATCCAGCTGGATGCCAAGCTGCTGGCCGGTCTGACTGCCAAGGCCGGCAGCAAAATCGAACTCCCTGCTGAAGTGACGGGTAAGCCGGAGCCACGAGTGAAGTGGACCAAGGCCGACCTGGTCCTCAAGGCAGATGACAGGGTGTCCATCGACACCAAGCCAGGACACTCAACTGTCACTATTGCCAAGACCCAGAGAGACGACAGCTCCACCTACATTATAGAGGCGACCAACAGCAGCGGGCGTGCCACTGCCACAGTGGATGTCAACATCCTTGGTAAGAAAAGACAATACTGAAATATAGCTCCCATCTGAGTTCAAGCTTAAACTAATTCCATATATCCAATGTAAAACAGACAAACCCGGACCTCCTGCTGCATTCGATATCTCCGATATCACCAATGAAACCTGCTTCCTGGCCTGGAACCCCCCACGTGACGATGGCGGCTCCAGGGTTACCAACTACATTGTGGAGCGCCGGGCTGCCGACAGCGAAATATGGCACCGCCTGTCCTCCACCGTCAAACAGACCACATACAAGGCCGTCGGCCTGGTCAAGTTCAAGGAGTACATTTTCCGAGTGTTTGCTGAGAACCAGTTTGGTGTTGGTCCACCTGCAGAGCACCCCTCCATTATTGCCCGATATCCGTTTGGTAGGTGACCTGACTGACATCCTAAGGGAAAGTCAGACTTTAAAAATGAATTCAAGAATCTTTAATGAAGTGGTTTAGCTAGGTCTAATCTTCATTTTTGGTCCTCAGACACCCCTGGAGCTCCCTACAAACTGGAGCCTTCAGACATTGCCAAAGACTCTGTGACGCTGACCTGGTATGAGCCGGATGAGGATGGAGGAAGCCCCATCACAGGATACTGGGTGGAGAGATATGAGCCAGACCACGATAAATGGATCCGATGCAACAAGCTGCCCATCAAAGACACCAATTATAGGTGAGAGCAGCTCTGTTCAGGGGTCGATTTAAGAGTCATTGGGGGGGCCTTCTGCTGATTTGTCTTTTTTTAATTCCCACAGAGTAAAGGGTCTTCCTACGAGGAAGAAGTACAAGTTCAGAGTCCTTGCTGAAAATCTGGCTGGAACTGGAAAACCAAGCAAAGAGACGGATCCAATCCTTGTCAAAGATCCTATCGGTAGAACTACTGTCTGGTGTCAGCTCAGTTGTTTAACTGATCCAGTGAAAAGGGAATGTTTAGAATATCATGTTGGCTCTTCCTCCAGATCCTCCATGGCCTCCTGGTAAGCCCTCAGTCAGGGACGTAGCCAAGACTTCCTGCTTCCTGTCGTGGACCAAACCCGAGCACGACGGCGGTGCAAAGATCGACAGCTACGTCATCGAGATGTTGAAGAGCGGCACCACAGACTGGATCCGTGTGGCTGAGAACATCAGCCTCCTGGAGTTTTTCCTGAAGGGCCTGATGGAGAAACAGGAGTACTCGTTCAGAGTGAGAGCCATTAACATCGCAGGAGAGAGTGAACCCAGCGAGCCCAGCGACCCAGTGCTCTGCAAGGAGAGACTGAGTAAGGAAAAACTTGATAATCCTACCCTACAATATCAGACACCAGCACATTTTCAAAGTAAATGATACTCACACGATCTATGTTTGAACTTTCTCAGACCCTCCATCGGCACCCAGGTGGTTGGAGGTTGTGGGGATCAGCCGGAACAGCGCAGATTTGAAGTGGACGGCCCCGGAGCGTGATGGAGGGTCCCGGATCACCAACTATGTGGTGGAGAAGCGTGACGTGAGGCGTAAAGGCTGGCAGGCCGTGGACACCACCGTAAAGGAGCTGAAGTGCACTGTGACACCCCTCAACGATGGCGCTCTGTACGTGTTCAGGGTCGCCGCGGAGAACGCAGTGGGAGTTGGTCCATTCTGTGAGCTTGAGGATTCTGTGCTGGCCAAAGACACTTTCAGTAAGTGTGACAGATAACTAAAAATGTAGGAATTCAACATCTTTCTAGCAGGACAAAGGAAATAAGATGTTGTTTTGTTGCAGCTACTCCTGGACCGCCCTATGCTCTCACCGTCTACTCTGTGACCAAAAAGTATGTGGATCTGGAGTGGGAGGCGCCTAAAAATGATGGCGGTAGACCCATACTGAGGTGCTTGTTCTCCACCCTCCCTCACCAAGTCCCTGGTACCGTATGCTTTACAGCAATATTAATCATCTGGCGTTTCCTCCAACCAGGTATTCTATTGAGAAGAAGGAGAAGCTGGGAACACGCTGGGTAAAATGTGGAAAGACTTCTGGTCCAGACTGTAAATACAGGGTGACAGATGTCATCGAGGGCACAGAAGTCCAGTTCCAGATCCGGGCTGAGAATGAAGCCGGTGTCGGACACCCCAGCGAACCTACAGAGATCTTAACCATTGAAGATCCCACAGGTCAGCAAGAATCAGAGATTTTGCAGCCAGATAAGAGAAAGCCAGAGCCTGAACGTGTCTGACTTGTTATCTTCAGGCGTCCCTTCTCCTCCCATCGAGCTGCACGTGACCGGCGCCAGCCGAGACTTCCTGTCCATCGCCTGGAAGCCACCACAGCAGGATGGCGGCTCTCCGATCCGTGGCTATCACATTGAGATGTGCGAGGCTGGAACGGAGAAGTGGATGAGGGTCAACTCTCGTCCGGTGAAGGAGCTGAAGTACCGCGTGGAGGAGGGTGTGGTTCCTGAGAAAGAGTACATACTGAGAGTCAGGGCTATCAATTCAGTGGGAGAAAGTGAGCCCTCCGACATCTCAGAAAACGTCTTCACCAAAGACTCCGACTGTAAGGCAGCCACATCTGCTTCCTCCACAAGTACAGAAATTGCCAAACCGTTTTTTAATATCCTCTTCTTCATGGTTCCAGGTAACCCTACACTGGAGTTCCAGACTCTCGACCTGGTTGTCGTGGAAACAGAGAAACTCCACATCCCAGTTCCCTTCAGAGCCGTGCCGTCTCCCAAAATCACGTGGCACAAAGATGGCAAAGAGATGAAGGCAGATGAGCGTCTCATGTTCAGGTCAGGATCTCGTCTAAAGTCCAAACAGTAACAGACATTAAATAAAAAACAAATGATGACCTCTCATTTCCAACGTTCGTTTTGAGCAGGAAGGAGTACACTTCCTGTCACTTGGAGATCGACAGCAGCCTTCACCCCGATGCTGGGGTGTACAAAGTGACTTTGGAGAACAATCTGGGAAGTGCCAGTGCAACCATTAACGTTAAAGTCATCGGTAATCACACATCCCATTGACCTGCCATAGAAACACTCAGTTATGCTTACAGACTCTCCAACATGCCATTCTGCCTGTGTCCTTAGGTCTTCCTGGTCCCTGTAAAGAGATTGTGGCATCTGAAATCACAAAGAGCTCCTGTAAAGTGTCCTGGGATCCTCCAGACTATGATGGTGGCACCCCGGTTCTTCACTACGTCCTACAGGTCTCTTTTATTTTCTGTTTAAAACATAAGAGACAGTTTGAGTATCACCAAGCTGACGGTTTCTCTGTATGTTGGGGGGCAGCGGCGTGAGGCCGGCAGGAGGACGTACGTCAACATGATGTCGGGAGAGAACAAGGTGAGCTGGATGGTGAAAGACCTCATCCCCAATGGAGAGTACTACTTCAGAGTCCAGGCCGTCAACAAGATTGGAGGAGGAGAGTTCATCGAACTGCGGAACCCCGTCATCGCTCAGGACCAGAAACGTATGGAAAACTATTCCCTCTTTGACACCAAGCATGAACGTTTATCTAGACTTTTGGACTCAACATGATCCAGAAATGACATTAAATCCCACTAACGTCAGCCCTGCAGAGGATTATTTCAATCAGGCCTGTAATATTGGAGGCTCTTTGCTACCATTTAGAGGTCAGACTTATGTCCAGTCATGTCTGGCTCCACTCAAATAAAAAGAGTATATCTGCTGTATTCAAATTATGATTTCATTTATTTATAATCTGGGTAGAAACTTTAGGAACTGAATTTAGATTGTTTATGCTGAATATGTACTATGTAATTTGATATTAAATGCTTTGGTTGGAATATGGATTTCACTATCCTTATCATTCTTATCACATCCTTATCACATCATTATCATTCAATTATTTATGTTTTACATCAAGATAAACGTAATTGACCATATTTTGAGCTGAAGCAAAGGAGCTCTCCATATACGAGCTTGGAAGATGTCATTGATGAGGCCAAACTGACATGTATAAGAAACATGGTGTAAGTTAAAAAAGATGTTAACTAAGCACAGTACCAATGTTGTTACATCATTCTGTGTTTCCTAATCGATACGTTTGGTGAATGACACGATTTGTGACACTTCATATATGCTCCACTGCTTCAGCCCAGAATGCCTTTAAAAAAATTTGAAAAACATAAAGTTATTGACTTTGTGTTTGATTAATTGGTGGCTAAAGGACCCAGATGTCTCATTCTAAGAGACTAAATTTAAACCGGAAATTGAGTTATAGAACTGAAAGTAAAAATGAAATTTAATCTGTAATACAGCCAAATATATTTCAAAGCAAAATAATTTTGTTTTAATTCATTAAAAATAATTTTCAAATCAATACCTTTAATTTAAATTTACATGGAAACAGATTCAGTGTGACCAAATTAAATTCAGGCAAGTTTCTTCCAAGTTTTTTTTGTATGTATTTGTATATAAAACCAGGCACCCTTTAAAGAGTTCCTTCCTTGCATATATTGATCTCTATGGGGGTACTATGTTTGTTTTTTAAAGGTGAGGTCCAATGGTATCCTATTGATTTGTTGCGATTCCACCTCTATACTGTTGTTTTGTCATCCAAAATGGTTGGCAGTGACAGACACCCGGAAAGTTTCCCCATCATAGCTTTTTATTAGTTGTAAAATTTAAAATAATTGAATTCTGCTTGTATTTTTCCAGATGCTCCTGACCCACCAGTGGATGTAGAGACCCACAATCCCACCTCCAGTACAATAACCTTGACCTGGAAGCCTCCCATGTATGATGGCGGTGCCAAGATCATGGGATACATTCTGGAGAGGCAGCAGAAGGGCGAGGACAAATGGGAGAGGTGCAACGACTTCCTGGTGCCGGTCCTGTCCTACACAGTCAGAGGACTAACAGAGGGAAAGGAATACATGTTCAGAGTCAAAGCAGAAAATGCTGCCGGAATCAGTGAGCCATCACGCAGCACGCTGTTCGTTAAGGCCTCAGATGCTATCGGTAAGTAAAAGAGCATTTCCAACACTGTTCTGCAGAGCTTTTCTATGTAAGATTTCAGATTCAAGTTTAATTTAATTGAAATTTAAACTTTGTGTTCCAGATCCTCCCAAAGTGTTCCTGAGTGGTAGTCTGCAGTCTGGTCTCAGTGTTAGACGGGGCTGTGAGATCTGCCTGGACGCCAATATTTCTGGCTCGCCGTACCCTCAGATTACATGGTACTGGAACAACCAGCCAATCCAGCCTGAACCACTCCGCAAGAGACCAGAAAAACCCCTGAAGAAGAAGCCTGAGAAGAAGGAGGAGGAGAAGAAGGAGGAGGAGAAAAAGGCTGAGGGGGAGGCTGAGAAGAAAGAAGAGACGATGGAAGTAGAGGAAAAGAAAGAAGCAGAGGAGAAGAAGCCAGAGGAGGAGAAGAAGCCAGAGGAGGAGAAAAAGCCAGAGGAGGAGAAGAAGCCAGAGGAAGAGGCTGCAGAGCCAGAGGTGGAGGAGCCTGACTATCCCACCATCAACGAACGCCTTACTATCAATAACAGCCACAGGGGTGTTTCATCCATCGCCATCAGGGAGTCAGTCCGCCCGGATCATGGCGTCTACATGGTGAAGGTGGAGAACGATCACGGCATTGCCTCAGCAACCTGCGAGGTCAACGTGCTCGGTGAGTCAACACTAATCCTTACAGTTACACATCCCACAGATGAGGGCTGGAGGTGAGTTATCACTAACTACTGGTCTTTCATATCGGCAGATACCCCTGGCCCTCCTGTGAACTTTACATTTGAGGAAGTAAGGAAGAACTCGGTCATTTGCAAGTGGGATCCTCCTCTGGATGATGGCGGCAGCGAGATCCTTAACTACACTCTGGAGAAGAAGGACAACTCCAAGCTGGAGTTTGGCTGGAGTTGTGTTACTTCCACTCTCAGAGGGTGCCGTTACCTGGTGCCCAAACTCATTGAGAAGAAGGAGTACATCTTCAGGGTGGTGGCAGAAAACAAGTTTGGTCCTGGTCCGCCTTGCGTCTCCAAGCCTCTAGTTGCCAAGAACCCCTTCGGTATGACACAGATAACGAAATATTATCAGAAGTTGCTGAAACTATGAGAAAGGGTCACTCATTGGTTTTGCTGCTCTCTTTCAATTTCCTCAGAACCTCCCGAGGCTCCTGATAAGCCAGCTGCGGTTGATGACATCACAGCTAACAGCATGCTGGTCATCTGGAATGAACCAAAAGACAATGGCAACCCCATCCTGGGATACTGGGTGGAGCGCAGGGAGATCAACAGCTCCCACTGGGCACGTGTAAACAGGTGAGGGAACATCATAGCCTCTAATTTGTTTCCATTCAGACAGAGCATGTCTTCAGTCTCATTAAAATACGGCTTCCTTCTATGCTGACCTTCAGGAACATCGTCCCAGACACCCAGCTGAAAGTGGAAGGTCTCCTCGAGGGACTGACTTACATCTTCAGGGTATCGGCTGAAAACCAGGCCGGCCCTGGAAAGTTCAGTCCTCCCTCTGAACCTAAAACGGCCCAGGCTCCAATCCGTACGTAAAGGGTTTCAAACTTTGCCCAGGGAAGATATCCTGGTCAGCTAACATTTTTGTTATTTCATGGTGTTGTCTCTACCCTTGCAGTGCCACCTGGACCTCCCACTGCCAGAGTGGTGGCTTCCACTGACCACTCCATTGAGGTTGAGTGGGACCCGCCTGCAGACAATGGTGGTGGAGAGATTCTGGGATACCATGTGGATAAGGTCAGAAGACGGAGTCTAACTATGCCTGGTTTCCTGGTTAATCCGTATTGAAATCCTCAATTGAGACAAACTGAATGTTGATGGTGTTTCTGTGGTTTCTCAGGCAATGGCTGGAACCAAAGACTGGTCTAGATCAACAGAACGTCCCTGGAAGACCCGTAACTTCACTGTCTATGGAGTCCGTGAAGGAGCAAAGTACACCGTCAGAGTCATTGCGTGCAACGCTGCTGGAGAGGGAGCTCCTGGATTCACAGAGGCTGTTTTTGTCCGGAACCCAGCAGGTCTGCCTTAAACCAGAACATCAAGCCATTCGAGACAGACATTTTCATTGTATTTGCTAACTTCTCTTCGGTTCTAAATGTGCCCCACAGAAATTCCAGTTATTGAAATGGACCTCTCTGTCAAGAATGGTGTTATCATCAGAGCTGGAGAAACCCTGCGTGTTCCTGCTACAGTCACAGGTAAACCCTACCCATCCATCACCTGGACGAAGGATGATGGGAAACCGGATAAAGACCGTGTGGAGATCCTCAGCGAGGGCAACGACAGTATCGTTTTGATCAAGAATGTCCAAAGAAAAGATTGTGGAAAATACCAGATCTCTGCCTGCAACCCCAGTGGCTCCAAGTCTGCATCGACCAGAGTGGAAGTTATGGGTAACTAAAGCCCATGAAACCTGACAGAAGCTGCTCACATCACCAAAACCTTTTGACTAATGCCCTGCTTTATGTTTTAGACGTCCCTGGCCCTATCACCGATCTGAAGCCAGTCGTCGTTACGCGCAAGATGATTTTCCTGAACTGGGATGACCCAGAAGACGATGGAGGCAGCGATCTGACGGGCTTTATTGTGGAACGAAGGGACGCTAAGATGCACACTTGGAGGCAGCCCATTGAAACCGCTTCATCCAAGTGCGAGTGTGTGGGCATCATGGAAGGGCAGGAGTACTTTTTCCGTGTCACTGCCAAGAACAAATACGGTTTGGGTGTACCTGTTGAGCTGGGGCCTATCAAGGCTGTGGATCCTCAGGGTAAGTTTAGAATCATCTTATCATTAGCATATTAATAACTTGGTACATTTTTTTTTTAACTAAAACATAATGGGGATTGTTGTTTGTGCAGGTCCTCCATCATATCCTGAGAAGTTCCACTACACGGAGCGGACCAAAAACTCCATCACTCTGGCTTGGAAGCCTCCACGTAGCGATGGCGGCAGCCCTGTTATCGGGTACTTTGTAGAGAAGAAGAGGCAGGACAAGCAGGCCTTTGAGCCGTGTAACACAGAGATCTGCCCCAACATGACTCTTACTGTGGAAGGCCTGGAGGAGGCCTGGATGTATGAGTTCAGAATCAAATGTGCCAATCTTATTGGTGAGAGCGAGCCATCCATCCCACTGACGGTGGTGATCCAAGATGAAGGTGACACTGCTTTGTCTTTCTTTTCCTTAAGAGAAAACCCCAAAACCGTGATGCTGGTATTTTTTTGCCTTATGCACTACATTATGTAAATGCTTCTGTTCCATTTTGCCAGTTGGTCCTGAGATCCACATGTTGAAGCACTTCAAGGCCGACTGTATTACTGTGAGGAAAGGTGAGCCTATCGAAATCCCCGCCGATATCATTGGGCTCCCCGTCCCGAATATCGAGTGGTCCAAGGACGATGTGGTGATCGATAAGCCGACAGAGACGCTGCTGATCGAGACACAGGTCACTGGAAGGATGAATGCCAAGACCACGCTGTCCATCCCAGCTGCCAACAGGAGGGACCGTGGTAGCTACACCGTGTCAGCATCTAACAATATGGGCTCTGCTAAACACACCGTCTCCGTCATGGTGCTGGGTGAGTGAGAAAGATGCCGCAAAAGAAACTTAAATAAGGATCAAAGTGTCTACCTCTAAACTGGATGTTTGTTCTCTCCTCAGATCGACCAACTCCACCGAGGAACCTGACTGTATCTAACATCAGAGCAGAGTCCTGCTACCTGAACTGGGACCCACCAATTGATAATGGTGGCAGCGAGCTGACTAACTACATTATTGAGAGAAAGGAAGTGCGTAAAGACGAGCCTGAACCGGAGGAAGGTGAAGAGGCTCCACCTGAGCCACAGTGGGAGGAGGTCAGCAGCACCATCATTGAGAGGAAATTTGGGGTAAGTAATAATAAAAGAGTAAACAGTGAACATTAAGTGCCTAGAGGGTTAACTCTGCTTCTTTTCTAGGTATGGAACTTGGAAACTAACAAGACCTACTTGTTCCAAGTCAGAGCTGAGAACCGCTATGGTAAATCTGACCCCTGTACAACAGAAGAAGTCCTCATTACAGACCCGTTTGGTCTTCCTGGACCACCAGAGAAACCAACTATTACAGAATACTCCAAGGTGTCTATGACACTCACCTGGCAGCCTCCTAGAGAGACTGGAGGCTCAATGATCACTGGCTACTGGTTGGAGAAAAGGGAGAAAGGCACCGACTATTGGGCCAAGGTGAACAAGATGCCAGTCACTAAAAGGGGCACGAAAGGTTGGGAGTATCAGGTGAGCCTCTGGAAGCTTTTTCAAGTCTATTTTGTAATAAATGAAACAACCAAAAACAACGGAGTCATGACCTCCTGCTTCTGTTAGGTCACTCGACTGTTTGAAGGAACTGAGTACGAGTTCAGGGTTGCTGCCAGCAATTCAGCTGGAACCGGACCATTCAGTGCACCATCTGACTCCGCCTTTGCCGTTGATCCCATCAGTAAGTTTGTCAGTAACAGGAATATTTTCTTAGAAGGTGATAAAAAAAAACATGCAGTTTTCAAATAGCTAATGGTTTCCTTTCTCTCCAAGCTCCTCCAAGCATGCCTGCCGCCCCTGAGATCGCGGATAAGACCAAGCACAGCGTCACTTTGTCTTGGAAGCCACCTGAGAGTGACGGAGGTAGCCCCATCAAGGGCTACATCATCCAGATTCAGGATGAGGGATCGTCAGAGTGGCACAAGATCAACGACATCGACAGCCTGATCCCTAACACAGAATTCACAGTGCCCAGTCTCCGTGAGCTGAAACGCTACCGCTTCAGGATCATCGCCGTCAACGACATCGGCGAGTCCGACCCCAGCCCTCGCACCAGTGAAGTTCTGATTGAGGACATCCAACGTATGTCAGACCTTAAAACGCCAAAACAGCCTAAAAAGGCATCACTGCTCTTGTCTTTGTCCTTCATCTCTTCCTTTGATGTCTTTTTTTCACCACAGTTCCTCCTTCCATCACAATCGATGTCCTGGCTGAAGAATTGGTGAACATCCGTGCTGGAGATCCAATCAGGATTCCCGCCACCATCAAGGGCCGGCCTGTTCCCAAGGTTACCTGGGACTATGAGGGCAAAGCCAAGAGCCAGAAAAAGAACAAACTGCATACAGTTCCTGTGGAGGCTGAGGTAAGGACCACCAATGTTTCTGCTGTGGTTCCAGCATGTCCAGTCTGATCAACCATGTAGAGGTTTGGTTGCATCACATGACCTCAACAAATCTTTTAATATGCTTGGTTCATCAGACAAATTTTTAATCTGCGTCATGTCCTCTTTACCCACACAACTATCATCCCCAAAATACATAATTTGTATTTGTCGAATTTCTATGGGAAAATCATATAAATCTATATTTAGAAACTATGTTTCATCAAAGCCACACTTGCACCATTTAAATGTGTTAGCACAATATGTAAGAGAAGTCCATCTACAGGCTGGAAAAGGTCTATGTGATAAGTGGTTCCACTTCCAGAGTGGAAAGGTCTGTCATTTTTAGCAGATAGACAATCTTTGGGTGGGACTTGCAAAATCAACATTGAATTAGATACTGAAGTGAGAGGAGCTTTACATCAAAATAATACTTAAGCAAAAGTAAAACTACTGTAGTCATTCAAGAATTACACAGGACCTTTGATCCAAATGTCTTTTACTGTGCGAATAATGTTAAGCAGACAGAGAATAGTTTTCTATGAAAAAGATTTCAGCTCCTCTATACTAAAACTCTTAAAACTTGGTACTTATGCAATGTTCACAATCAATTCCCGATTTAAAAAGTTACATTTGCCTATGTGTATGTTGGCAGGTAGGCTCTCATCTGAACTCAATGGAAAGGAAATGTTAATTTAACTGAAAGCTGGAAACTGATCAATATTCGACCCCACTGATTTTAATTACACCCCATGTCTTAGAGTACAGTTCCAATAAACAAAATAAAGTCATGATGACATTACAACTCCAACATGTCACAACTTATGTATTAATGCATTTCACCCAGGTTGAGTCCACAGAGACCACCTCCGTGTTGAACATCCCTGTGAGCCTGAGGAGTCACTCTGGACGTTATACCATCACTGCCAAGAACAAGTCTGGACAAAAACATGTCAACGTCAGAGTGATTGTCCTCGGTATGTATCTTCAGGCAGCTGAAATTTTCTGTCTGACTTCATGAGTTGATGCTTTGAGAGAGTTTTATTTTATGAATTGTTGATTTAATTTCCGACTTTGCTTTGTGCACAGATGTTCCTGGACCTCCAAAGGACCTGAGGGTCACTGATGTAACCCGTTCAACCATGAGGCTGATCTGGAAGCTCCCTGACACCGATGGAGGAGAGAGGATCAAGAGCTACTTCATTGAGAAGAAGTCTGTCATTGACAAGGCCTGGACTAAGGTAAAAGGCGGTTCATTTTTCTATTCTCATGGGTTTTAGATATTCCTTTTGCTTGAGTGACAAATTGGTTTACGTTTCTCCTTCCTAGGTGAATGCTGCTTGTGCTAGTCAAGCCTTTGTGGTTCCTGGCCTATTGGAGGGTCAGGAGTACCTGTTCAGGGTTCGTGCAGAAAACAGACTTGGATTTGGTCCCTTCACTGAAACAAAGGAACCCGTCCGAGCTAGAGATCCCATCTGTAAGGCCCGGCCGGCTCTTTCTGCCACACACATACAACACAAAGTTCTCTCTGGAATTGTGTCTACAAAGAACTTTTTTGTTTTGTAAACTCCTCAGACCCACCGGACCCCCCAACCAAGCTGAAGGTTAACCTGGTTACCAAGAACACCGTCACTCTGAGCTGGGAGCCTCCAAAGAACAACGGCGGCTCTCCGATAAAGCATTACATCATCGAGCGTCTGAGCTGGGACACCAGCGGAAAGGAGAAGGAGACCTGGAAGCAGTGCAACAAGAGAGACGTGGAGGAACTGAGCTTTGTTGTGGAGGATCTGAAGGAGGTCTGTCTATCCCTTGGTTCATCTATAGCACCCAGTAGTGTTAGCAAATTAGAGGAGGCCCTAAGCTGTGAATCACAAACCCTGGTTATTGTAATTCATTTGTGTTAAGTTATAGTTTTGTTCTTTTAACCTGCAGGGTGGAGAATATGAATTCAGAGTAAAAGCTGTGAATGAGGCAGGACCAAGCCGACCTTCTGCCACCGTGGGACCCTTGGTCATAAAGGACCAGACATGTGAGTGACATCCATTTAAGTCATTCCTTCGCTGCAAGCCTCAGTATTGACTCCAACCAAAGGGATTATTTCTGATGTTGCTGAATGTCTGTTTTTTTCTGCAGGTCCTCCTACCATTGAGTTACGGGAAGCCATGGAGGGAGAGGAAGGCTGCGACGTCAGCATTGTGGCAAAGATCAGCGGTTGTCCCTTCCCAACGCTAACCTGGCATAAGGCCAGCCAGGCCAAACCCGAGGAGAAGACTGCTGTCCAGTATGACCAGCACATCACCAAACTGGTGACCCCAGTCAAGTGCACACTGCTGATTCAGCAGGCCAGCCGGGATGACAGCGCCCTCTACAGCCTGACTGCCAGTAACAGTCTGGGTACAGTCTCCAAGGACATCAAACTGTCTGTGCTGGGTGAGAAACATAAAAGCAGTTAAAAAAAACTGGACATAACAGAACATTATGATGTAAGGAAGGATGATATATTTTCCAAACTCTGACTTTCAGGACCTCCTGGCCCACCAATTGGACCGATTAAGTTCACAGAGGTCTTTGCAGAGAGGATTGGCCTGGCCTGGAACCCTCCCACAGATGATGGTGGATCCAAGATCACCAATTATGTGGTGGAGAAGCGTGAGGAAAACCGAAAATCCTGGGTCCATGTCTCCAATGACCCCAAGGAGTGCACCTATATTGTGACAAGGCTAACAGAGAACCATGAATATGAGTTCAGGGTCATGGCCCAGAACAAGTTTGGAGTTGGACCACCACTGGTCAGTGAGCCAGAGAAGGCCAGAAACCTTTTCAGTAAGTTAAAGAAGTTTTGTTCAGTTTATCAGGTGATTCAGCGCTCCGGTAAATAGTCCTGATTGTTGATTGCCGTCCTGTCCTACCACAGCCGTTCCTGGTCAATGTGAGAAACCAACAGTAACTGAAGTCTGTCTTGAGTCTATGACCGTGAACTGGGATGAGCCTAAGTATGACGGCGGGTCCTCCATTACCGGCTACTTCATTGAAAAGAAGGAGACCACTTCCAAACGCTGGACCCGAGTCACTCGGGAACCGATCCGTGCTCTCCCACTGGGCAACAACTGGGACGTTACAGGCCTAATGGAGGGTGCACTGTACCAGTTCAGGGTGATCGCCATCAACGCAGCTGGCTGTGGCCTGCCCAGCCTGCCTTCAGACCCCGTACTCTGCAGAGACCCCATCAGTAAGTCCACCATGTCTCAAATCTTTTAGAAGCTGATATTTGTGCACCCTAGGAAATGTTCCAGAGGTTGTTTGTTAACAAACTGAAAAGTTTTTCACAGAAAACCTTTAATGATTGATGGAAGTAATTGTTGAAGAGTAAGCAGATTTTCCTTTCCAAATGATTTTGGATCCAAACTGAGATTTTAAATTTTCTGTGTATAGAACCTCCAGGGCCACCTTACCCGAAGGTGTCAGACTGGACTAAATCAACCGTGGAGCTTGAGTGGCTTCCTCCTTCGTCGGATGGAGGGTCCAAGGTGACCGGTTATGTTGTTGAGTTCAAGGAGGTGGACAAGGAGGAGGAGCAAAGGAAAGCCCAGAGAAGGATGCTGCTGAGCGAAGCTGAGGAGGAGAAGGAGCCTGAGAGTGATGAGAGCTGGCAGAAGGTAGTAAGAACTCAGGCTCTTTCCCCAAGTAGAGTTCCTTCTGATTTTCAGCTCCTGATGCGTTTGTGCTTTCCTGCAGGCAAAGGACACTGAGGTTAGAGGAACCAAGTACGTGGTGGCCGAACTTAAAGAAGGAGGCCTCTACCAGTTTAGAGTCCGAGCCGTGAACTCAGCTGGAGTTGGAGAGCCTGGTCTCGTGTCCGAATTGATTGAGGTCAAAGACAGAACAAGTAAGACCTGGATCCTAATGCTGTATTCCTAAACATCGCAGTATAGACTAATCAGCTTTAATTAAAACCCAACTCCCTTCCTAGTTCCTCCTGAGATGGACCTGGATGCTTCGGTGAAGGAAAAGATTGTCGTCCATGCAGGAGCTACCATCCGCATCATTGCATACGTTTCTGGTAAACCTGCTCCACAGATCACCTGGTGCCGCGACGACGGTGAAGTGCCCAAAGAGGCTCTAGTGGAGACAACAGGCATCTCCAACTCACTGGTCATCAAGAACTGCAGGCGCCAACATCAGGGCATGTACACGCTCACTGCCAAGAACGAGGGTGGTGAGAGGAGGAAGGCCGTCATCGTTGAAGTTCTTGGTGAGTGAAAAGTTTAGGAGGATGGAAGGCAGGTTAATATTTCTTAAACCACCTTTTAACTTTGTCTCTACTCTTCCCTAAAGATGTTCCTGGACCTGTTGGTCTTCCTTTTGCCGGTGAGAATCTGACCACTGACTCCTGCAAACTGACCTGGTACTCCCCCGAAGATGATGGAGGCTCGGCCATCACCAACTACATAATCGAGAAGCGAGAATCTGACCGCATGGGCTGGACCTCGGTGTCCTACACAGTGACTAGGAACAACGCGGTGGTACAGGGTCTGATCGAGGGCAAGGGTTACTTCTTTAGGATCGCAGCCGAGAACATCATTGGAATGGGACCTTTCATCGAGATCGATAACATGGTCCTCATTAAGGACCCCATCTGTAAGTCCAAGACAACAAAATTATAAACACCAAGGAACCATTTAGGTTTTATATGTTCATTAACACTGTCTCCTGCAGCCGTCCCAGAGCGTCCAGAGGACCTGATTATAACCGCAGTCACCAAGGACTCCATCTCTGTTGCTTGGAGACCCGCTAAATACGACGGCGGAGCGGAAGTGACCTCCTACGTCCTTGAGTCAAGGATGGTGGGCCGGGACACTTTTGCTCGTATAGGTGGTGAGGACAAGCTGATGGACAGGAAGTTTACGCTGACCGGACTGAAGGAAGGCTCGAGTCATGAGTTCAGAGTCTCAGCCGTCAACCAGGTGGGACAGGGCAAGCATTCCTTCCCAACCAAACCCGTGCAGTGCAAGGACGAGCTTGGTGAGTACCTGAGTACCTATGACAGATTCTAGGCCTGCAGTTTGTCAACAGGCAAATATTATTGATCTATTCTGACACGGGTAGATGCTAAGTTATAGAAGATAACAAACTGCTGCTGTTCCCCTTCAGAACCACCAACTCTGGACCTAGACTTCAGAGAAAAGATGATGGTGAAGGTAGGAGACTCGTGCTTATTGTCAGGACGCTACAGCGGCAAACCAGCACCAACCATCAGCTGGACAAAGAATGAGGAGGAGGTTAAAGCAGATGAAGAGATCAGCCTCCACAGCACTGCGCACCACCTTAGCCTGAACATCCCCAAGGCTAAGAGAGATCACAGCGGCCGCTACTGCGTCAGCGTCGACAATGCTGCTGGAACACGTACCGGAGTATGTGCCCTAACTGTAGTTGGTGAGTCACAACAAGCTTATGTCCACCTTTAGATTAACAAAGTTTGAAACACAATCTCAGATCGACAGAAATCCACATACTCCAATAGCTGACTTAAGTAGATTGAATGGATGCCTGCCCAGCTATCAGCTTTCCTCTGTTGCTCGTTTGACCAAAAAAAATGGCAAAAACTATGGTGACTCCTGCTTCCTTAAGAACCCTTTTTAGCGGACAATTATTTAAGCCTAAAAACTGTCAATATCTGTAATATCTTTATTTAATCTGAAATAATCCTAAACTGTGAGCATCAGAACATCAAATATACTTTATTGTTAAAGGAGAGATTCAGAGAAAACATAATGGTTGGTAATCAGATCTGGGTGTGCCGGTGCTGCACTTTGGGTTTACTTCTCTGGAAATTATTAGTCCTTCAGCATTGGGGGAGATAGTGGGTGGATGTTAGACTCCTTCAGCTTGTGTAAAATGAAGGTAACCTTGTTTTTGTCCGATCAGACCGCCCACAGCCACCGGAGGGCCCCGTGGTATTCAACGAAGTCTACAGAAACTACATGGTCATCTCCTGGAATCCACCTTTGGATGACGGGGGCTGCGCCATCTCCAACTATATCATCGAGAAGAGAGACACCAACAGAGACCTGTGGATGCCCGTCACCTCGTCCTCCACCAGGACCACCTGCAAGGTCAGAAGCGCAATAATCACCAAACAGACGAGCAACAAAATTATAATAATATATGAAGGCCAGAAATACAACAAAATGACCACACAGTACAGTGAAAAACATTAACTTGTACTATTAACACAATTACAAAATTCAGTTAGTTTTATCCAGTCAGAAAATTCTAGGGGCAAATATTGTCATTTTTACTCTAAATAAACCAGATAAATGTGAAAATATAAAAATACAAGATTGTTTAGGAAATTGGAAATACAAAGAAGATAGAGAAGAATAGTACATTTTGTTAGTAACAGTCTGCTGTCCAATAGAGTGACTGTGGACTTAAAGACTTTCTATTGGCCTCAATGTTCAGGAATTGTTCTTCTAATGGTTTCAAATATAGTAGAAATGTCGACCATTAAAGTGACCTTTAACCCCTCTGACGCTGTCTTCCCCCACAGGTGCCAAAGCTGATTGAGGGCCGTGATTACATCATCCGGATCATGGCTCAGAACATGTATGGCATCAGTGACCCACTTCTGTCTGCGGAGACCAAAGCTAAGGATATCTTCAGTGAGTTGGCGATGAAGTGAAGGCCTTCTCCAAGTTTGATCCAAGTCAAACTGGTGTCTGACCATCACATCCGTTTCTGTTTCCACCACAGAGGTGCCTGATGCACCAAAGCAGCCTGTGGTAAAGGAGGTTTACCACGACTCGGCCCTGATCAGCTGGGAGCCACCTGCTGATGGCGGAAAGCCAATTACCGGCTACATAGTAGAGAGAAAGGAGACCAAGGCCAACAGGTACACAATACACACTGATAAGAGAAAATGTAGTCATACTTTATCCAAGAATATTTGTTGGAATCACAGATTTCGGGTTTTAGACTCATTATTATCATGTTTTGCATTGATAAAAATGGAAATGGTTATTTTCTAGGTGGGTTCGTTGCAACACAGAAAGAATCTGCCCTAAAGTGGAATACTGGGTAACAGAGCTGCTGAAAGGCTGCGAGTACGAGTTCAGAGTCAGCGCTGAGAACGAGGTGGGAGCTGGGGACCCCAGTCCACCCTCCAAACCAGTTTTTGCCAAGGATCCTATTGGTAGGTCCCCCTTTTTAAGATTTGTGTTTTGAAAATGTTAGATTAGTCAGTATTAATGTGCATGGTGACTGAAGAACTCGTCTTCCACAGTCAAACCCAGTCCACCCGTGAATCTTCGTGCCATCGACTTCACCAAGGAATCTGTCACTCTGTCCTGGGAGCCACCCACCGACACTGGACGGGGAAAGATCTTTGGATACCTGCTGGAGTTCCAGAAGGCTGGTGAAGACGAGTGGCACAAGGTGAAATTTAGGTTTTCATTTGAAGGACAAAATGTTGGACCTTCTTATGCATGCAATGAAAGTATGAACCTTCGCACATCTTTGGTCCTTAGGTGAACCAGACTCCAGACTCCTGCCAAGAGACCAAGTTTAAGGTGATCAACCTAGAAGATGGTTCTCTGTACCGGTTCAGAGTCATTGCTGTGAATGCTGCGGGAGAGTCTGACCCAGCAAACCTGAGGGAGCCAATCAGAGTACAGGAGAGGCTTGGTTAGTAACAACCATTTAATCCAGCTAACTCCCCACCAATCTAACTTACTGATGATCAGAATTGACTTGACTTGATTTCTATGATTCCAGAGCCTCCAGAGCTGATTCTAGATGCTGGAATGACACGAGAGGTGAAGGCTATGGCTGGCACTCATATCACCCTGATGGCCACCATCAAAGGCTGCCCATTCCCCACTGTCACCTGGAAGAAGAATGACGCAGAGGTTCCCACAAGGGCGGACATTGAGACAAACCAGATGGGTACCAAACTGGAGATGAGATTCTGCAACCGTGGAGACTGTGGAGACTACACCCTGACAGTGGAAAACCCGGCCGGGTCAAAGACGGCTACCTGCACTGTGCTGGTGTTTGGTAAGCTCAGCATTAATGTAAAACTGGTGAAGTAAAAGAAGCTCCTGCTGTCAACCTCCCTCACATTGCTTGTGTTATCTTTAGACAAACCTGGCCCTATTCAGCACCTCAGGGTGTCTGACATCCGGAGCGATTCCGCCTACCTGTCGTGGAAGGATCCAGAAGACAATGGCGGCTCTCGCATCACTAACTTTGTGGTAGAGAAGAAAGACACTGCCGCCACTCAGTGGGTCCCTGTCTGCTCCACCTCCAAGAAGCGCAGCATGATGCTGAAGCACCTGATGGAGGGAACATCCTACATGTTCAGAGTTGCTGCGGAAAACCACTACGGTCGCAGTGAATATGTGGAGACACCAAAGGCCATCAAGGCTATGAATCCCCTCTGTAAGTATCAGCACAGTAAATATTAGTTCAGGAGATACATTTTTTCCTGTATTAATCAATTTACAATCTCTACATTCTGTCCTTTTAGTCCCTCCGGGTCCTCCCAAAGACCTGCATCATGTAGATGTTGACAAAACCGAGGTCTGGTTGGTCTGGAACTGGCCTGATCGCAATGGGGGAAGTGAGATCACTGGCTTCTTTGTGGAGTATCAGGAAGAGGGAGTGAGGGATTGGGAAGAATGGAAGACTGTGAGCATCCCAGAGAGTCATGTCACCGGCCTGGAGGAGGGAAAGACCTACCGCTTCAGAGTAAGGGCTGAGAACGCCATCGGACTCAGCAGACCTGATACCACCCTGCCCATCCTTTGCCAGGAGAAACTAGGTGATGCAAAACTCAGACACAGTATTAGATTTTCTGGTATTATCTGTATGTCCTGTATGTCGATATATCTTTGTAATGCATATAGTAACTTGTGTTTTTCTGTATACTTGTAGTCCCTCCAATTGTCGAGGTGGATGTTAAGCTCATTGAAGGAATCATTGTGAAGGCCGGCACCACTATCAGGTTACCGGCTATCATGAGAGGAATCCCTGTGCCCACTGCCAAGTGGTCCATTGAAGGGGAGGAAATCACAAGCCAGGGCAACATTAAAATCGACACTGACAATTTCTCCACGGTGCTCAACATTAATGAGTGCACCAGGAACCACACAGGCACCTACCTGCTCACCGTCTCAAACCCAGCAGGGACTAAAACCGTGGCCCTCAATGTAACAGTTCTAGACGTCCCGGCTGCTCCTATCGGACCCGTCAACATCCTGGAAGTTACTCCAGACTCCATGACAATTGAGTGGCGCCCACCAAAGGATGACGGAGGCAGCCCTGTCACCAGCTACATTGTGGAAAAAAGAGAGTCCAGCAAGGAAACCTGGGGGGGAGTTAGCTCCGGCAGCCTCGACACTCAGCTCAGAATCACTCGCCTGCAGAAGGGAGCGGAGTATGTGGTCCGTATCCGTGCTGCAAACAAGATGGGAGTGGGTGCTCCTTTGGAGAGCAAGCCCACTGTGGCTGAACACACCTTTATGCCACCTAGTCCACCTGGTAAACCCCACCATTACGATCTGTCTGAAGATGCCGTCACGATTGGATGGACCATGCCTCTTGCTGATGGTGGCAGCCAGATCACTGGCTACCTCATTGAGCGCAGACACAAGGGAGGAAAGTGGATCCGCGTCAATAGGACCCCATGCAAGGACCTGCGATACAGAGTCCAGGGTCTCTTTGAAGGAAGTGAATATGAATTCCGGGTGTTTGCTGAGAATATTGCTGGTTATAGTGGTCCTTCTCCCACCTCTGACCTCTGCAAGCCCTGCAGACCCATCACAGTCCCAAGCTCACCCATTAACCCCAAAGTAAAGGATTACAGTAAGAACACAGCAGACCTGGTTTGGACAAAACCCTCCAGAGATGGCGGCAGCCCGATCCTGGGCTACACTGTGGAAATGAAGAAGGCGGACACTGAGGAGTGGAAGAAAGTTAACCTGGATGATTTTATCAAGCAGTGTGCCTACACAGTGAAGGGTCTTGAAGAAGGTGTGAGCTACAACTTCAGAGTCCGTGCTTCCAATATGATTGGAGATGGAGAGCCCAAGGAAATGCCAGATTCTATCACTGCTCAGGATATCCTCATCCCACCTGAGATTGAAATGGACCTCACCTGTCGTGAGAGACTGACAGTACGTGTCGGTCACAACCTCAACATCATTGGCTATGTCAAAGCCCGTCCTGATCCCGAAGTCATTTGGTCGAAGGGGGAGGCGGTTCTGGAGAACAGCAAGCGCTTGACCATCGTCCAGAACTTCCCTGTGGTTCACCTCAAGGTAAAGGAGGCAACAAGGAATGATCACGGCCAGTACACGGTGAAGGCTTCAAATGAGGGTGGTGAGGCTTCCTGCACCATCACAGTCAATGTGCTGGACAGACCCAGTCACTGCCAGAATCTGCACATCACTTATGCCACCAAGAGCTCCTGTATGGTCAACTGGGAGGCACCCATCGACAACGGAGGGTCAGAGATCACCAATTACATTGTGGAGTGCCGTGAGCCCAGCATCAGCATGTGGTCCATGATCTCCTCCAACTGCACTAATCGCAAAATCAAAGCCAAAATGATGGAGGGCCATGAGTACCTGTTCCGCGTCTGTGCTGTGAACAAGTTGGGACCTGGTCCCTGTGTGGAAACCAAGACCCCTCTGCTGGCCATAGACCCCATAGAGAAACCCGGTGAGCCTGAGAACTTTAGAGCCACCGACATTGGTAAAAACCACGTCTATCTAAGGTGGAGGAAACCCGATTATGATGGTGGCAGCCCCAACCTCTCTTACAACTTGGAGTGCAAACATAAAGATGCAGAAGAGTGGGAGAAGCTCAACGCCGGCATACTAACGGATACCTTTTTCTTGGCGAACAAGCTGGTTGAGAACCAAACATACACATTCAGGTAGATTAAAGCTTCTTTACTTTAGCAGGTTTTGTTTTATAAAATGTGTACATTATCTGTTGTTTTGTTTTTTATAAATGATAATGCTGTTTTTATGCTGTTCAGGGTGCAAACTGTGAATGAGGGAGGAGAAAGTGCCTGGGTGAAGATTCCTGACATCGTGGTGAGGGAGGAGCTCCAGAAGCCAGTTATTGATCTGAAGGTAACTGGAACCATGACAGTAAAGGCTGGAGAGTCCGTCAGGATGGAAGCAGCGCTGAGAGGAAAACCCCCGCCTGAAGTCAAATGGGCCAAAGACAAGGCTGTGGGAGACAATCCAAGGATGAGCTACGAAACTGGTCCAGATTACTCCAAATTCCTCTTGACCAAGTCTAGACGCACAGACACTGGAAAATACATTGTCACTGCCACCAATCCAGCTGGCACATTCACGGCCTACGCCAATGTCAATGTCTTGGATGTCCCGGGACCCGTGAGGAACCTGAGGATCACTGGCATTGGAGCTGACAAGTGCAGAGTGATATGGGACAGTCCGGAGGATGATGGAGGCTGTGAGGTGGACAGCTACATTGTGGAAAAATGCGAGACCAGGAGAATGGTCTGGTCCACTTACTCTGCCTCTGTGGTCACACCTTACTGCAACGTCACTCGTTTGGTGGAGGCTAACGAGTACATCTTTAGAGTAAGGGCAGAAAATAAAATGGGTACCGGGCCGGCCATGGAGAGCAAGCCTGTAACCGTCAAGACTCAGTTCAACAAACCTGGACCCCCTGAAGCCCCTGAAGTTACAAAGGTAAAGATAATGTCTTGATTTGGAATTTAGTGTAGAAATATGTTCACAGGTTGCTAATCTGCTGCCGTGTTTGCGATTCAGGTCAGTAAGGATGAGATGACTGTGGTTTGGGCTCCACCAGAGAATGATGGTGGAAAGTCCATTACCGGCTACATCCTGGAGAGAAAAGAGAAGCGGGCAGTGCGCTGGGTGGCGTGCACTAAGAGCCCCATCTCTGAGAGACGCATGAAAGTGACAAACCTGATTCCGAACCATGAGTACCAGTTCAGAGTAAAAGCAGAAAATGAAGTTGGTCTTGGAGAGCCAAGCAAACCGTGTAGACCTGTTGCAGCCAAAGATCCTATCGGTGAGCTCATTACATTGACCTTATTTATTCTAAAGAGGAAAAACATTACAGCTCCAATTCTTCTCCATTTATTATTGCCTAATTTTTTCTGTTTTCTACTTTCAGAACCACCTGGACCACCAGCATACCTGAAGGTCTCTGACAGCACAAAGACCTCTATTACCCTTTCCTGGTCTAAACCTGTGTATGACGGTGGCGCCCCCATCATCGGTTACAGCCTGGACTTGAGGCTTAAGAGCGAAGCCGACCCAGAGAAACCCTCTGAGGGCTGGAAGAGAATCGATACACGCGGCCCTCTGGTGATCACAGAGTTCACTATCGGCCAGCTGGACGAGAAGCAGGAGTACGAGTTTAAGGTGTCCGCCCAAAACCAGGTGGGCTGGGGACGCCATGCCTATCTGAAGGAGGCCGTGTCTCCCAAGGAGATCATTGGTGAGTTTATTAACTTAAGTCTGGTAGAGTAAGTCTTTTTAAGGACATAACATGATCTCACAGACTCCTTTGTGCTCATGTCACCACAGAGGCTCCAGAAATCGAGCTGGATGCCAGTCTAAGGAAAGGTCTTGCTGTTAGGGCTGGGTGTCCGATTCGGTTGTTTGCTGTGATCAGAGGAAGGCCGGCCCCCAAGGTGACCTGGAAGCGCATTGGCGTGGACAATGTCGTCCGCCGAGGTCATGTGGACCAGGTGGACACCATGTGTTTCCTGGTAATCCCTGAGAGCACAAGAGATGATTCTGGAAAATATTCACTCACTCTGTCCAACTCAGCTGGAGAGAAGGCAGTGTTTGTTCGCGTCAAAGTCCTCGGTAAGCACAGAAAGCCAAGAAATAGGCTCAAAGCTGTTTTTTTCTCTCACCTTGGTTCCACCCAATAAATAAATATCAACCTCTGTACAGACACACCTGGTCCCGTTGGTGGACTGGATGCCACCGATATAACCAAGACCACCGCTCAGCTGTCCTGGTTGCCACCAGAAAACGATGGTGGCAGCCCCATTCTGAATTACATTGTTGAGAAACGTGAAGTGGACAGGAAGACCTGGACCAAATGCATAGAGGACCTGAAGAAAACTAGCTTCAAGGTAACCAACATGACGCCAGGTATCGAGTACTACTTTAGAGTTACGGCGTGCAACAAATACGGAATCGGAGTTCCTCAGGATTCTCCCAGGTCCTATCTGGCTGTAGATCCTATAAGTAAGTATTTTCACAGACTGTCTACAAAACAGCATGGAGGTGGATTTAATTATGCTACAATTTCTAATAACTGCCCTATCTTTACAACAGGTGAGCCAGACCCTCCTAAGAAGATGGACGTGTTGGACATCACAAAGAACAGCGCCACCCTGGGCTGGCTGAAGCCTCTCAGAGACGGAGGAGCTAAGATCAACGGCTATGTGGTTGAGTACCAGGAAGAGGGTTCACCCGAGGACAAATGGACACCTTACTCTGTGGTGAAAGATCTCAGCATCGTGGTTGTCGGCCTGAAGGAAGGGACGAAATACAGGTTCCGAGTGGCAGCTAGGAACTCTGTGGGAGTCAGCTTGGCTCGTGAGGCAGAGGGAATGTTTGAGGTCAAGGAACAACTCAGTAAGTAGATCAGCCTGTCTGTGAGATGTCAGACTTAAACAGATTGAACTAAACTTAGACAGACTAAACTAAACTTGACTGTAAATGTTTTCTTTTATTTCAGTGGCTCCAAAGATCATTCTACCTGACACAGTGACGGTGAGGGCCGGATCCAAAATGTTGATCGAGGGCATTGTGGCTGGAAAGCCCGCTCCTTTCTGCAAGTGGAAACAGAGCAATGAGGACGTGCTGACCTCTGACCGCCTGTCCGTCATAAAGACACAGACAACCTGCACTCTCATCATAAAGAACGTGAACAGAAAGGACAGCGGCTATTACAGCCTGTCGGCTGAGAACAGTACCGGCAAGGTCAACCAGATCCTCAGAGTCATTGTTCAGGGTCAGTCAAAGAACTTCACTGCTTTAGACACAGAAGTAGTGACATATTTAAAACTTCTTCACTGTATCGTCATTATTTCATGAATAATAATCACTTCTCCTTTTCTCAGACATCCCTGGACCTCCAGGAGGTCCTTTGGAAATCTCTGAGTTGGATATCGATTCTTGCACGCTGCTGTGGAACACTCCGGAAGAAGATGGCGGCAGCCACATCACCAACTACATCGTGGAGAAGTGTGACATCAGTCAGGGTGACTGGATCACCGTCTCAACTTCCTGCACCAAGACCAGCTACCGAATGACCAAACTGACGACTGGAAAAGAGTACTGGTTTAGGGTCCGTGCTGAGAACAAATCAGGCATTTCTGAGCCTCTCTACTCTGACAAGATGATTGCCAGATATCCATTCGGTGAGGTTCTTGTGTTATAAGAACGTTTTGTGCTTTATAGCTTTACAGATGTTAATGGGTTTTTTTGTTTTCTTCGTTTAGATCCTCCCAGTGAACCCAGAAACCTGCAAATCAACAAGATCAACAAGGACTTTGTTATTCTCTCTTGGGAGCGTCCCAGCAGTGATGGCGGAAGCCCCATCACTGGTTACTGCATAGAGAAGAAGGAGAGGAACAGCCTGCTGTGGGTAAAGGCTAACGAGTCTGCGGTTAAAGCCACCCAGTACACCTGCACAGGCCTCATGGAGGGCCTGGAGTACACCTTCAGGGTGTCAGCTTATAACATGGCTGGTCAAGGCAAACCCTGCAAACAGACAGACTTCATCACAGCCAGAACAGCTGTTGGTGAGGAAACGATTTCACTTCTTTTGTTTTAGGTTGTTTTTTTTAAACTACCAGCTATTTGCTCTGTTAATAAGACTTAATGTGGACAAACAGCAATGTTTACATTAGGGATGCTAATTACTAATTAGTGAATTCAACTAAAGTTGATTGATCCATTGACTAATGATAAATGAGCGATAATTTAAAAAAAACCTTGTATCAAAAAGATCTTTCCATAACACGGAGAGCTAAATATTTTTTTTTACCATATTCTGGGTTTGAAGAAAAGTACAATTGTAATAATAAATAACACAAAAAAAACTGATGAAAAACAAACATTTCTGACATATTATTAGAGTTATTATATACATACAATACCATCCATCAATCCATTTTCCCACTGCACGCTATCCCAAGCGGTAAGGGGTAAGGGTGCTGGGTGCCCATCTCCAGCTGTCTACGGGTGAGAGGTAGGGTCCACCCCGGTGGACAGGTCTCCCCAGTCCCCATCAGAGGGCAACACAGAGACAAACAGAATAAAACAAACCATTCACACACACTCACACCTGGAGGAGAACTTCTAGAGAAGACAGTTAACCTAACTGTTGGACTAGGGGAGGAAGCCGGAGAGTACCCAGAGGAACCCATGCATGCTCAGGGAGAACATGCAAACTTCATGCAGAAAGACCGGTTGTGTATAAAAGTAGTAAAAATAAAAAAGCAATGATAAAAAAACACAGTAAGTGTCATAAAAAAATTAAAGATCTTAGTGCAGCATTTTCTAGTGATTTAAGGATCGGAAATAAGTACTTTTAGTACTAAATTACATTATTTATGGTGGCATGGTTGATATATCTGTGCAAATGAGCTTGTGCTTCAGGTACAGATCGTGGTAGTGACAGCAGGCCCCTGCTCTGCTCTTCTGGCACAGCTTCTCTTGCAAATAACAGTGAGGCTTGAGTTTTAAAGGAACTACAGCGCCCTTTAATGAGGGCTGTAACATTACATCGTTGAAAGAAATTCCCTATAGGTGGACCTTATCAATTAATCAAATCGAACATATTTCAGTCCAATAAACAGATAATCTACAATCAGATGCAAGTTAATTATTTGTTTAAATCCCAAGTTTACATGTGTTGTACCTGAACCCTGTTAGCCCTTCTCATTAGCCCCGACTGTATGTTCCTTTGCAGCAGGGCATCTAAATTATTCACTTGGATGAATGCTTTAGTGCGTTCCTTTGCATTTTCTTATATATTCTTAATCATTTTTAAATGTAAACTTACAGCAGGTTCAATTTATGCTTCACGTGTCACATATAATGGCTGCTTGATGCCAAAACATGGTTTCTTGTTTAATATCAGTCTTTTCAAAACATCAAAAAAACACTAAGAAGCCTACTGTAGTTTAAACAGTTTTTTTATGTAAGGAAACAAAAAGTAAAAACTTTTTCCACTCTTTACTCATATTATCCTTATAAAAAAAACATGTTTCAGCTTTGGAATTAATCAGCCAAAAGCCATGTTTCAGAGGATTAAACTAGAAAGTATTCCTGTCCTGAAACCCTTTTACTTGTCTTCCAGATCCACCTGGTAAACCAGAGGCAATGGACGTGTCTAAGAGCTCAGTGTCGCTGATTTGGAGCCGTCCTAAACATGATGGTGGCAGCAAACTGATTGGCTACTATGTTGAATACACCAAACTACCAGAGGAGAAGTGGACCCGATGCAATGCCAACTGCATGAATATCCAGACAGAGAGCTATGTGGTTCAAGGCTTGGAGGAGGGTCAGAGGTACCAGTTTAGAATTATCGCCAAGACTGCCGTGAACATCAGCCTCCCCTCTGAGCTGTCGGATCCCATCCCTGTCATTGATGAGAATGGTATGGTCCTGCTAAACATGGAAAACTGTATTAAATCGGATAAAAACAGGCGATAATAACTCTTCATTTATGTCCTGTACAGTTCCTCCTCGTCTTGAACTGGGTGCCAACATGAAAAACCTTATTGTGGTAAAAGCAGGGGAGAATGTCTTCATGGATGCTGAGATTCACGGGAAACCCCTACCTAAGGTGAGCTGGAAGAAGGACGGCGCACCTCTGGCGATAGCAGAGGGAATGAAGGCGTCTCAGAAGAAACACGTCCATATGCTGGAGCTCTTCTCGGTCACCAGAAAGGAGTCTGGGGATTATACCATCGTTGCTGAAAATCTGAGTGGTAGCAAGCATGCCACTATAAAGCTTAAGGTGTTGGGTAAGTTGAACATCATAAATAATTTAATCTAAAAGGCCCAATAATCCTTAAATGCATCTAGATTTTTAATCCAACCTCTATACTGCACGCTCTCTGCAGACAAACCCGGCCCTCCAGCCTCAATAAAAATAGCCAAGGTGTTTGCTGATCATGTGAAGCTTCGATGGGAGCCTCCAATTGCAGACGGAGGATCTGAAATCACCAACTACATCATTGAGAAGCGCGAGACGAGCAGGGCTAACTGGGCGCTAGTAACCGCTAACCTCCATGGCCACCTCACTGACTGCTCAGTGGAGAAGCTCATTGAGGGTCATGAGTATCAGTTTAGAGTGAGCGCCGAGAACCAGTATGGTGTGGGAGATGCCATCATGACGGATGCTGTCATGGTGAAGAACCCATATGGTAAGAAAGATGCGTTAATAGGTGGAAGAATTGGAGTAGTTAGAATAATAGGACCACTTAAAAGAAAGCATGATGGTTACTCAGAAGTCTCATTCACGCTAAAGCTTAGCTTAATTTTTCATCATCAATAAACTGTCTTTGTCCTACAAAGATGATATAACTGTTAAATATTGGTTTAATTTTAGAAATATTCCATGTTTTAAGGAGTGGTGTGATTGCCATGTTCTTATCTCTCTCTAGATGTTCCTGGGCCATGTGAGCCACCGGTTATTACAAACATCACCAAGGACGCAATGACTGTCAGTTGGAAAGCCCCCGCCAACGACGGCAAAGCTCCCATCCTGGGTTACTTATTGGAGAAACGTGAGGCCACAGAGCTGACCTGGGCTAAAGTCAACCGTCGGCCGGTTATTGACAGAACAATCAGGGCAACTCAACTGACTGAGGGCTCAGAGTACGAGTTCAGAGTGATCGCTTTGAACAAGGCCGGTCTAGGCAAACCCAGCGATGCTTCCAACGCTGCTCTAGCTGTCGACCCTGTCTGTGAGTACATGACATACAAAAAAAACAAGGTGAAATTGCCCCTGATGTTGTTAGAGTAACACTTTTTTCCCTATGATTTCTTTTAAGATCCACCTGGCCCACCTGCATTCCCCAAGGTGGTGGATTCTACCAAGAGCTCAGTCAGCCTCAGCTGGACCAAACCGGCTTACGATGGCGGCTGTGAAATCACAGGATATCTGGTGGAGTGCAAGCGAGCCGATGCAGAGCAGTGGACCAAGTGCAACGTCCCAAAGAAACTCCAGGCCACCAAGTTTGTGGTGACTAGACTAATGGAAAACACAGAGTACCAGTTCAGAGTCACTGCTGTCAACAAGATTGGCTACAGTGAGCCCAGCGAGGTTCCTGGGAACCACATGGCAAAGGACATCCTGAGTATGTTTATCATCAGTTTATAAAATCCACTTTTCTGCAATAATAGCTCTGCAAATAATTATTTTCTCAGGATTTAAATTCAGACGAAAGGACTGCATCACTTACATCTATTGCACATCTCTGTTATTCTTCAGTTGCCCCTGAAGCTGAGCTGGATGCTGACCTGAGAAAGGCTTTAGTTCTGCGAGCCGGCATCACCATGAGGCTCTATGTCCCGCTGAGAGGACGCCCAGCCCCCAAGGTGACATGGTCAAAGGTGGACGCCAACCTTAAGGAGAGGCAAGGCCTCTTGATCAAGACGTCTGAATGGGACACCTTCCTGATGATCGAGGACATCAACAGATATGATGCAGGCAAATATGTGCTGTCTCTGGAGAACAGCAGTGGATCCAAGAGCTACACTATCATTGTAAAGGTCCTCGGTAAGGATATATCTGAGAACTTGTTTTGGCTTTGTATTCTACCACTGAAGGAGAACAGAGGAATTACGTTAAAGGGAATCAATGTTAACCTAATTGTTTTCTGAGCAGTTGATGAAACACAGTACTTCCCCACTACTTGCATTAGCTGTTGTATCTGACATCATCAAGTCAGAAGTTCATAACTGCAACCTACACATATTAAATGTGTTGGTCAAGCTTATGTCACAAATAGACAAAATTCTGGAAGTTTGGAGGTTAAGTCGCCACCTCAGATTCATTTTCTGTTCCTAAACCCTTCCTGCAGCTTTTCCCTAGTGGTAGGACTCATTCCCCTGCTGAAAAAGACAATGCTCGTAGAAAAATACTTTCTTAACTTAATGCTGCCTCAATCTACAATATATTCTTACCCTGCCCATCAGAAACAGCAATAAAAAATCTAAAAAAAAACAGCAATAAACTATTCCTCAGTTTTAAGCCACTTGACTTTTGAATTGGACCACATGGGGCTAACCTTTGTTCCCATTGGGCATCCATTGGTCTTGGCAGCGGATGACTTTGATCCCATTTCATTGCTTTTTGTTCCTTTAATCACTTTTGAGCCGAATGGGGACTGTCACTTACAGGGAACACCAACAAAAACCCCACTTGGAAAAAGTTCTTAGTAAAATGTCAAGCCCTAAGAATTTGGCCAAATAATCATTAGTTCCTGTTTCCTACACATAAGCTTTCCTAATTCACTTCACCATTTAGAGTTCCTAATGACTACCTTATGCCTGATTAATGTTCATGGTGTAAATGAAGATGGGCATTTGGCTCCTAACTTATTATTTAATACAATGAAATATCTTTCTGTTTCTGCATATCCAGATTCCCCTGGACCACCTGTCAACCTGGTTGTTAAGGAGACCTCCAGGACCCATGCCTGGATAAACTGGGAACCACCAATGATCGATGGAGGAAGTCCAGTGAAGAGCTACATTGTAGAGAAACGTCTGGCTGAGAGGAAGGCATGGACCTGTGTCTCAGCAGAGTGTCACAAGACCTCCTTTAGGATCACAAACCTGGAGCCAGGTCAAGCCTACTGCTTTAGAGTTCTGGCTGAAAACTCCTATGGCATTGGAGAAGGCTGTGAGACTGAGGGCAGTGTGCGGGCCTCAGGTAATAATGTTTTATACTTCTGAGAAATGTATGCAATGAGTCATTCGTTCAGAGATTTATTAATTCAATATTTTTGAATAGTTTGTCTAAACCAGAGTAAATTTTCACACTTGGAAGTTCTCTGTGAAACATTTCAAAGAGTTATGCACTGGAATAAATAACCATCTTTCCTCATCAGAAAGTGTCTAGTTATATAAAACGCATCAGGTAATGATCAGTACCACCTTCACCCTTGCAGAGCAACCCGGTCCAGTTACAGATTTCAAAGCCCAAAAGACCACCAAAAACTCAATCACACTGGGCTGGAAGAAGCCCATAAGTGATGGAGGGAGCTACATCACCTCTTACATCCTGGAGCAGAGCGAAGGTGAGGAGAAGTGGAAGGAGATCATGAAGGGCAAGAACACCACTCACACCATCAGCGAGCTGGCAGAGGGCAAAGAGTACTTATTCAGGGTCAAGGCCCTCAATGAGACTGGGGAGGGACCACCAACTGAGCTAACTGCTGTAGCAAAGGACCAGTTTGGTAAGGAAATCATGTAATTACTGTTTATGACACATTTGGTCTTACTTGATCGTCTAAGCTGAAAAAAATGTTTTTAACGGAAAAGTGACAATAACTAAATTATAACATTTCAGTGCTGCCTGACTGCAACCTGAGCAGTCTTCAGGATGGTTGCTGTGTGGTCAAGGAGGGTGCCACCATGCGCATTAACATTCCTGTCATTGGTGTGCCCTACCCCACTGCCACCTGGAAGAAGGGTGATGTGGGAGTTGGTGACACTGGACGTCTATGCATTGAGGCCTCCCAGGGCCTCACCACCCTACTCATCAGAGACTGCCAGAGAGGAGATGCTGATACCTACACCATCAATGTCAGAAACAGTGCAGGCTCAAAGGACTGCAAGTTCCAGCTAAAAGTAGTTGGGAAGCCGGGTATATGCACTGGGCCCATCAAGTTTGATGAAATAACAGCTGATGGCATCACTCTGGAGTGGGCACCGCCCAAAGACGATGGCGGCGCAGAGGTGTCCAATTACATCCTTGAGAAGAGGAGGACAACAGACAACAAATGGGCTACGGTTGCATCAGCCATTCAGAAGACAACCATGAGGGTGATCAGACTCCATGATGGAATAGAATATATCTTCAGAGTGTGTGCCGAGAATAAGTACGGGATTGGAGAATATCTGAGGTCTGACCCTGTCATCGCCCAGCATCCTTTCAGTGAGTACAACTCTGCTCTTATAGTCAAGCTTACTCTGAAGTCGCCTTTCTCTACCATCAAACTTATTGTTAAGTTTATACTTAACAGCAAGTTTGTTGGTAGATCAGATTTTCTCAGGGCAGAGACAATCTAGTTCAGCTGGGAACCCTTTTTATTCTGATTCTACTTGGATCACATTTTAAGGTTCCAAAGTGTTCCTGTAGACATATTTTTTTGTAGGATATTTGGGTATAGAGATTTAAATCAAATTAACTGATTCTCACTCCTTTTTTCGAAAGATGTGCCCGAGGCACCAGCTCCTCCTGAGATTTTGAGCATTCGACATGAGTCGGCCATTCTGACTTGGTCTGATCCTAAAGACAACGGTGGCTCCCCCATTACTGGTAGGATACTGAAATTAATCTCTGTCAGCAAGTAATCAAGTGTCAACTGTTGCCATTTATTTTATTATTTGGAGTGTTTTTCTTTTCAAGGATATTACCTTGAGTTTAAGGAGAGGAACAGCCTTGATGTGGAAACTTGAAAGCCTGTAAAACCTCCTTTGAGAGTCAAGGAGTGTAGAGTTATGCAGGTCTAATAGAAGGACTAGAGTACGAGTTCAGAGTGATGGCCATGAATATGGCTGGCCTGGGAAAGGCAAGCAAAGTCACAGAGGCTGTCGTCGCACTTGATCCTATTGGTCAGTTTCAAGCCTTTCTTTGTCACATATAAATTAGACTGAATTACAACTGGCTTTGTATGATTACATTTCTTTTCTCTGATTTTATCAGATCCACCTGGCAACCCGGACGTGATCAATGTAACCAGGAACTCAGTCACTCTAATGTGGACTGCTCCTAAATACGATGGTGGCTACAAGCTGACTGGCTACATGGTGGAGAAACTAGAGGCTGGTGGAAAGGCATGGATGAAGGCCAATCATGTGAACATCCTGAGTTGTGCTTTCACTGTCCCGGACCTGACAGAAGGAGCTCAGTATCAGTTTAGAATCAGGGCCAAGAATGCTGCTGGTGCTATCAGTGTTCCCTCCGAGCCTACTGAATCCCTGACCTGCAGGGATGAGTTTGGTATGTAGTGCGAAAGTTCAAAATAATTAAACTATGTGCACTCAAAATCAAAAGGTTTAAATGTCCATATATGTTTCAAATTCTTCTTGTTCTTAACAGAGCCCCCATCTATCACCCTTGACCAAGAGATGAAAGATGTTGTATCTGTCAAGGCAGGGGACACAATTGTTATATCAGCTGCTAAGATTTTGGGCAAACCTCCACCAACTTCTTTCTGGTCCAAGGGAGGTCGTGAGTTCAAGAACTCGGACATTGTCACTGTGACTACCACTCCAACTTCCTCGACTCTTGCTATTAAATATGCAAGCCGGAAGAACACAGGAGACTACACAATCACTGCAGCCAACCCATTCGGTATAAAAGAAGAACACATTAAAGTGAAGGTTCTTGATGTTCCTGGACCACCAGGCCCCATTGAAGTCAGTAACATTTCAGCTGAAAAGTGTACCCTGACCTGGCTTCCACCTGAGGAGGATGGAGGTGCTTCTATCAAGTCCTACATCCTTGAGAAGAGAGAAACTAGCCGCCTACAGTGGACCAAAGTAGCTGAAAATATCATGGACTGCAGATTTGTAGCCAGCAAACTGATAAAGGGCAACGAGTATATCTTTAAAGTGACTGCTGTAAACCTGTATGGTACAGGAGACTCTAGCTTGTCTGGTCCTGTGAAAATGGTTGACAGCTTTGGTAAGTTTGCTTGTTTCCACAATCAGTCAAAATATTTACACTCAAATCTTGGAAATATATTTTTTCTTTATGACTATACATTTTTGTTATCTTCAGGTCCACCAGGTCCACCATCAGCCCCAGAGGTTGATAACGTTAGTCGAAATGCTGTTACTATTTCATGGAAGAGACCTGTACAGGACGGAGGAAGTGACATTAGAGGATATTGTGTAGAAAGGAAAGAAAAGAAAGGAATGAGATGGGTGAGAGCCTGTAAGAGGACGGTTCCTGACCTTCGCTTCAAGGTACAAGGCCTGAGTGAGGGAGTAGAGTATGAGTTTAGAGTCACTGCTGAGAATAAAGCTGGATTTGGGCAGCCGAGTGAGCCATCACGCCCAGTAATGACCAAGGACATTGTATGTAAGTAAAGAAGGCTTTTCATGTATTCAAAGAATTAGCTTAAAGCATATGTGAAATCTTTTACTAATGTGTAATTTTGTAAATGATACTGATTTACTGTGGTGTTGTTATGGGATTTTTTTTTTAGATCCACCCGGTCCTCCATCAAACCCTAGGATTACAGACACTACAAAAACGACAGCATACTTCGCATGGGGTCGCCCTCATTATGATGGTGGTCTTGAAGTTGATGGGTACATCGTTGAATATAAAAAAGAGGGTCATGATGATTGGGAGACAGAGACACAGTACCCAGTTAAAACTACTGAATATATTATTGGTAAACTTCAAAAAGGAGGAAAATACCACTTCAGAGTTTGTGCTGTAAACTCTGAGGGAGTAGGTGAACCTGCAGAGGTTGAAAAAGTAACTGAACTGGTTGATCAGGAAACCGTACCAGACTTTGAGCTGGATGCTGAACTTAGGAAAACTCTTGTCGTTAGATGCCGTGCTTCCATCCGTCTATTTGTTCCCATCAAGGGCCGCCCTGTTCCTGAAGTCACTTGGAGCAAAGAAAACACCAACCTGAAAGCACGTGCACACATTGATACCACAGAGTCCTACACACTACTTGTTATTCCTGACTGCACTAGATACGATGCTGGGAAATATCATCTTTCTTTAGAGAACGTCGCTGGCAAGAAGACAGGCTTTATCAACGTGAGAGTTCTTGACACTCCTGGACCCCCAGTCAACCTAAAACCAAGAGAGATCACTAAAAACAGCATAACTCTCCAGTGGGAAATTCCCATTATTGATGGAGGGTCCAAGATTCATAACTACATCATTGAAAAGAGAGATGCCACGAAAAAGGCTTACACAGTCCTTAGCACCACATGGCAAAAGTGTTCCTTTAAATTTGAAGACCTTGTTGAGGGTGCTTATTACTACTTCCGTATCTCTGCTGAAAATGACCTTGGTGTAGGTGAGCCCGCTGAAACAGCTGAGCCTATAAGGGTGTCACAGGCCCCCTCTCCACCGGATAACTTGTATGTTACTGATATGACCGCTGACAGTGCTAGCCTTGCATGGACCAAGCCTCTTCATGATGGCGGCAGCTTGATTACTGGATATGTAATTGAGGCTCAAAAGAAAGACACTGATCAATGGGTCCACATAACCACCATCAAAGCTCTTGATTATACTGTGACCGATCTTGTTGAGGGTGCTGAATACACCTTCCGCGTAATGGCTGTCAATGCATCAGGCAGGAGTGATCCTCGCGAGAGCCGACCAGCTCTGATTAAAGAGCAAACATCTGCTCCATCTTTTGACCTGAGAGGAGTCTACCAGAAAACTGTAATTGCCAAAGCAGGGGATCGTGTTAAGGTGGAGATTCCCGTGTTGGGAAAACCCAGGCCAGTTGTCTCATGGAAGAAGGGAGACATAGTGCTCAAAGAAACCCAAAGAATCAACATTGAAACCACAGCAACATCAACCATCCTTAACATCAGTGAGATCAAAAGAACTGATCAAGGCCAGTATTCAATGACTGGGAAGAATATGCTTGGAACATTGACAGAAACTATAACAGTCCTGGTCCACGATATTCCAGGTCCACCCACTGGTCCTGTCAAGCTGGATGAGGTCTCATGTGATTATGTCATCATGTCCTGGGAACCCCCTGAGAATGATGGCGGTGTTCCTATCAATAATTACATTGTTGAAATGCGGGAGACTACAGGCACCTCATGGGTGGAGTTGGCAGCTACTGTTATTCGCACCACATTCAAAGCAGCACGACTTAATACTGGAACCCAGTATCAGTTCCGCATCAAGGCTCAGAACAGATATGGCATTGGACCATGTCTTCTCTCTGAACCAGTGTTGGCTGCTTATCCATTTGATGTGCCCAGCCAGCCCGGTATTCCTGTGGTCACATCATTCAACAAGGATTCAATGACTGTTAGTTGGAACGAGCCATCCTCTGATGGGGGCAGTCCTATTCTTGGCTATCACATTGATAGAAAAGAGAAAAACAGCATTCTGTGGCAGAGGATCAACAAAGCTCTTGTTGTTGGAAACATATTTAAATCAACAGGCCTTGTTGATGGCATTGCATATGAATATCGTGTTATTGCTGAAAACATGGCTGGTCTGAGCAAACCTAGCAAGGCCTGTGAACCTATGTATGCTTTGGACCCAGTTGATCCACCAGGCAGACCTGTGGCATTAAATATTACTAGACATGAGGTGACATTATCTTGGACCAAACCAGAAGGTGATGGAGGATTTTCCATCACAGGATACACAGTGGAGAGGAAAGAGTTGCCTAATGGCCGCTGGCTCAAAGCAAATTTCAACAACATTCTGGAAACCATGTTTACAGTCAGTGGTTTGACTGAAGATGCAACATATGAATTCCGTGTGTTTGCTCGAAACTCAGCTGGTGCTATCAGTGCTCCTTCTCAACCATCAGAAGCCATTACATGCAGAGATGACATTGAAGAGCCCAGGCTTGATGTTGATGCATCATACAGCAGTAATGTTGTTGTAATGGCAGGAGAGCCATTTAGACTTGAAGCCAATGTCACTGGCAGACCAATTCCTTCTTTAGTATGGACAAAGGAAGGAAAAGAGCTGGAGGACACAGCCAAAATAGAGATAAAGACATCTGACTTCCACACAACTCTAATCAACAAAGATTCCCTAAGAAGAGATGGTGGTGCTTTTACCCTGACTGCAAGCAATCCTGGTGGTTTTGCTAAGTTCACTTTCAATGTGAAAGTACTAGACAGACCTGGACCTCCAGATTCCCTTACAGTTACAGATATTGCTGCAGAGAAATGTGTGCTTAACTGGCTGCATCCAACACATGATGGCGGTGCTAAGATTGAGTATTTTATCATACAGAGGCGTGAGACCAGCAGGTTGGCTTGGACTAATGTCGCAACAGATCTTCAAGCAAACAGGTTTAAGGTCACAAAGCTTCTTAAAGGTAATGAGTACATTTTCAGAGTCATGGCTGTCAACAAGTATGGTGTAGGTGAACCCCTGGAAACAGAACCTGTTAATTGTGTCAACCCATACGGCCCCAGTGACCCACCAACACAGCCTGAGGTCACAACTATTACCAAAGACTCCATGGTTGTCTGCTGGGAGCGTCCTGAACATGACGGAGGCAGTCGAATTAATACCTATGTAATTGAAAGGAGGGATAAGACAGGCCTACGCTGGGTCAAATGTAACAAGAGGACTGTAACGGACTTACGATTCAAAGTCTCCGGTCTCACACCAGGTCACGAATATGAATTTAGAGTTTTTGCTGAAAATAATGCTGGCCTCAGCCAGCCTAGCCCTTCCAGTCCATTCTACAAAGCTGTTGATACCATCTTCCAGCCTGGGCCTCCCGGAAACCCACGAGTACTAGACACCTCAAAGTCTTCCATTACAGTCGCCTGGAATAAACCTGTGTATGATGGTGGTTCTGAAATTACTGGTTATATCGTGGAGACCTGCCTGCCTGAGGAGGATGAATGGACAATCCACACTCCCAAGAAGGGATGGACAGCCACATCCTTTACTATCACTAATCTGAAAGAAAACCAGGACTATAAAATTAATATCTGTGCTACAAATAGTGAAGGAGTAGGAGAGCCTGCTGCTGTTCCTGGGGTCCCTAAGGCAGAAGACAGATTAATTCCTCCTGAAATTGAACTTGGAGCAGAGCTACGTAAAGTAGTTTCCATAAGAGCATGTAGCACACTCAGACTTTTTGTCCCTATTAAGGGAAGACCAGCCCCTGAAGTTAAATGGTCAAGAGAGCATGGTGAATCCCTAGATAAGGCAAATATTGAAATCACCCCATCATTCACAACCCTTCAGATAGAAAACGTTGACAGGTTTGATGGGGGTAAATACTTAGTGACAGTGGAGAACGCCTCTGGAAGTAAAACAGCATTTGTCAATGTAAGAGTACTAGACACTCCTGGACCACCTCAAAATCTCATTGTTAAGGAAGTTACAAGAGACTCCGTTTCCCTCGTCTGGGATGCACCAATCATTGATGGAGGCTCTAGAATCCGCAGCTACATTGTTGAAAAGCGGGAGTCTCATAGGAAAGCCTACTCGACTGTATGTGCCAGCTGTCATAAGTCTAGTTGGAAAGTGGGAGACCTGGAAGAAGGAAAATTGTATTTCTTCAGAATACTGGCTGAAAATGAGTTTGGTATTGGTCTACCAGTTGAAACTCTAGAACCAATTAAGGCATCAGAAAAGCCTTTACCACCAGGGAAAGTATCTGTCCGTGAAGTTACTGGAACCAGTATCACACTGACTTGGGAAAAACCAGATCATGATGGTGGTAGCAGAATAACAGGCTATAATGTTGAGATGCAAACTAAAGGAAGTGAGAAATGGACCCAAGTGATGGTAGTAAAAACCAATGAGGCTCAGGTGACTGGACTTACACATGGAGAGGAGTACATGTTCAGAATATCAGCTTTCAACGAAAAGGGCGTTAGTGATCCCCGACCTCTCAATGTGCCCGTGGTGGCTAAAGATCTAGTTATCCCACCAGCCTTTAAACTGCTTTTTAGCACTTTTAGTGCGCTCGCAGGAGATGACCTGAAGATAGATGTACCTTATGTAGCCTGTCCTAAGGCTACAATAACTTGGCTTAAGGATGGTGTGATTCTCAAAGAAACAACACGAGTTAATACTGAAGCCACAGACAAAAACCTTCTTCTCATCATTAAAGATGCTTGTCAGAGATGATGTGGGTATGTATACCATAAAACTAAAGTTGCACCGCTGGGGAGGCTGCAACAGATATAAGTGTTGTCGATGGAGATAAGCCCGGTCCTCCAATTGGTCCGATCAAGCTGGATGAGGTCACATCAGACAGTGTAGTCTTGTCTTGGAATCCACCACAATATGATGGGGGTTGCTCAATAAATAATTATATTGTAGAGAAGAGAGACACATCAACAACAAACTGGCAAATTGTGTCTGCTACAGTAGCTAGAACAACTATCAAGGCAGCTCGTCTGAAGACTGGTTCAGAGTATCAGTTTAGAATTGCTGCAGAAAATAGATATGGAAAGTCATCATTCCTCCTTTCTGAAAGCATTGTTGCACAGTATCCGTTTGAAATACCCAGTGCACCGCATTCTGTTGTTGTCCAGTCAGCCACCAAGGAGACCATGACTGTTGTCTGGGAGAAACCCAGCAAAGACGGTGGAAGCAAAATACTGGGATACCACTTGGAACTTAAAGAGCGAAACAGCATTCTCTGGGTGAAACAGAACAAGCAGCTAATCCCAGACACAAGATTTAAAGTGGTTGGTCTTGAAGAAGGCATTGAATATGAGTTTAGAGTATATGCTGAGAATATTGTTGGCCTTAGCAAACCTAGTAAGGTGAGCGAGATGCAAGTGGCCAGGGATCCTTGTGACAGACCTGGAAAACCAGAGGCTGTCATTGTAACTAGAAACCAAGTGACACTGAGATGGACCAAACCTGAATTTGATGGAGGCATCAAAATCATACTGGTTATGGTTTGTTGAGAAAAAGGAGGTAAATGGTCGTTTGGATGACACAGCCAGTTTTGCAAACGTAATTGAGACTGAATTTGTTGTCACAGGACTTACTGAGGATCAGACTTATGAGTTCCGCGTTATTGCTAAAAATGCAGCCGGTGTCTTTAGCCAGCCATCAGATTCTACTGGATCCATCACTGCCAAGGATGAGATTGAACCACCCAAAATTGACTTGGAAGCAAAGTACTCCCAGGTTGTGGTTGTAAATGCTGGAGAGACATTTAAACTTGAAGCTGCTATTTATGGTAAACCTGTACCAAATGTACATTGGCTGAAAGAGGGCAGTGAGATTGCAGAAGCAGCTCGTTTAGAAATCCGCAATACAAATTTTTCAGCTTGTTTAATTGTTAAGGAAGCTATTCGTGTTGATAGCGGTCAGTACACATTGCTTGTGAAGAATGTTGGTGGAGAAAAAACTATTACCATTATGGTCAAGGTCTTGGATAGGCCAGGTCCTCCTGAGGGCCCTATTTCTATCTATGGTGTCACCAATGAGAAATGCTCAATTTCTTGGAAACCTCCCTTGCATGATGGGGGTAGTGATGTCTCCCATTACATTGTTGAGAGAAGGGAAACCAGCAGACTGGTATGGACTGTAGTTGAACAAAAAGTTCAGACTCTAAATCTAAAAATCACCAAACTTCTTCCTGGTAATGAATACGTCTTCAGAGTTATTCCTGTCAATAAGTACGGTGTTGGTGAGCCTTTGGAATCTGAGGCAATGATTGCAAAAAATCCATTTGTCACACCAAGCCCACCAACTGAGGTAGATGTTTCTTCAATTACTAAGGACTCAATGGTTGTTACCTGGGAGAGGCCAAGTAATGATGGTGGCAGTTCCATTCAGGGGTATGTAATTGAGAAACGTGATAAGGATGGTGTTAGATGGACTAGATGCAACAAGCGAAATGTGACCGAATTACGGTTTAGAGTAACAGGACTCATAGAAAACCATAGCTATGAATTCAGAGTAGCTGCTGAAAATGCTGCTGGAGTTGGCACACCTAGCTCACCAACAATCTACTATAAAGCACTGGATCCTGTCTTTAAACCAGGGCCACCCAACAACCCTAAGGTAGTAGATACCTCTAGGTCAACTGTGTCTCTTACATGGGGCAAGCCCATATATGACGGTGGAAGCGAGATTAAGGCTTATATTGTTGAAGCATACAATGTAGCAGCTGATGAGTGGTTTATTTGTACTCCTCCCACTGGAATAACAGAGACAAAGTTTACAGTGAAAAAGCTTCTGGAGAAACATGAATATCAGTTCCGGGTTTGTGCAATCAACAAAATTGGTGTTGGAGAACATGCTGACGTGCCGGGTAAAATCCTACTTGAAGAGAAACTTGAGGCTCCTGATCTTGAATTAGATGCTGAAATGAGAAAAATGATCAACATCAGATCAGCTTGCACTCTGAGATTGTTTGTTCCTGTGAGAGGACGGCCTGCTCCTGAGTTGAAATGGGGCAAGGTTGATGGGGAGATTAAAGAGACAGCCCAAATTGACAACACGGGAAGCTATGCCTCTCTGACCATTGAAAATGTTGACCGATTTGATAGTGGCAAGTACACACTGACTGCAGAAAATGCTAGTGGAGTCAAGTCAGTGTTCATCAGTGTCAGAGTCTTGGACTCTCCTAGTCCACCAACTAACTTAACTGTTAAAGAGATTACTAGGAACTCTGTCACACTCTCATGGGAGCCTCCACTTCTGGATGGTGGCTCAAAGATTAAGCATTACATTGTTGAGAAGCGTGAAAGCACAAGGAAAGTTTACACTACTATCACAACGTGTAACAAGATGTCATGGAAAGTTGAGCCTCTTCCAGAGGGTGGAATCTTCTTCTTTAGAGTCTTAGCTGAGAATGAATATGGTGTTGGTCTCCAAGCTAAAACTATGGATCCAATCAAAATATCTGAGAAGCCTCAACCACCTGGTAAGGTTAGTGTTCTTGATGTGACTCGCAGCACAGTTACTCTAAAGTGGGAGAAATCTGAATATGACGGTGGTAGTAGAATCAGCCATTATGACATTGAAATGGCTCCCAAAGATAGTGAGGACTGGACTGTGTGTGCCAGTGTGAAAGGCCTGGAGACAGTAGTAAGCAACCTTCTGAAGGGAGAGGAATATCAGTTCAGAGTTGTTGCTGTAAATGAAAAAGGTAAAAGTGACCCACGACAACTGGCTCATACAGTTGTAGCAAAGGACCTTATCATAGAGCCCTCTGTAAGACCTAAATCAAGTTCCTACAGCGTTCAGGTGGGGAATGATCTCAAGATAGAGGTTCCATTTGCTGGTCATCCAAAACCAACTATCACTTGGACCAAGGATGGAGTAGCACTTAAGCAGACTACCAGAGTAAATGTAAGTGACTCAGCACATCATACTACTCTAACCATTAAGGATGCCACCAGAGATGATGGTGGTATGTACAGTATCAATATTACCAATGCCTTGGGTTCCAAGGATGCCACGATTGAGGTTATCACCCTTGACAAACCTGGACCACCAACAGGTCCGGTCAAGATTGAGGATATCAGTGCCGAGAGTGTCACTCTTAATTGGGAACCCCCTACCTACACAGGTGGCTGTCCAGTGTCCAACTATATTGTGGAAAAAAGAGATACAACTACAACTAATTGGGTTGTTGTTTCTGCCACTGTGGCTAGAACAACTTTAAAGGTAGCAAATCTAAAGACAGGTGCTGAATACCAGTTTAGAATTTTTGCTGAAAACAGATATGGAAAGAGTTATGCAATTGATTCCGAGCCTGTTTTAGCACAGTATCCCTTCCAGGAGCCTGGGCCACCAGGAACACCATATGTTTCTTCATACACTAGAGATTATATGGTGGTTGAGTGGCATAAACCACCATCTGATGGAGGCAGTGCTATTTTGGGCTATCATTTGGAGAGGAAAGAGAAGAATAGTATCTTGTGGACAAAGATCAACAAAATGCTCATTCAAGATTGTAAATTGAAGTCTACCCCTCTTGAGGAAGGCATCGAGTATGAGTACAGAGTATATGCTGAGAATATAGTTGGCATTGGCAAGTGCAGCAAAGTTTCTGAGGTTTATGTAGCTCGTGATCCATGTGATCCTCCTGGCCGTCCTCAAGCTGTTATTGTAACCCGACATTCAGTGAAGCTCCGATGGACACCCCCACAGTATGATGGTGGAAGCCTTGTAACTGGCTATGCAGTAGAGAAGCGAGACCTTCCAGAGGGAAAATGGATGAAGGCAAGCTTTGCAAACATTATTGAAAATGAATTCATAGTTACTGGCCTGACAGAGGGCAGTAAATATGACTTTAGAGTGATTGCAAGGAATGCCGCTGGTGCTGTTAGCAAGCCCTCTGAGACGACAGGATCCATAACAGCTAAGGATGAAGTTGAGCCACCAAAGTGTGAGACTGATTCTAAGTACAATCAAACTATTGTCATCAATGCTGGAGAGACTTTCACTCTGGAGGCTAGTGTGGAAGGAAAACCCATTCCAACAGCTCAGTGGTTCAAGGGAAGTGTTGAAGTTGAAAACTCTGCAAGAGCTGAAATAAAGAACTCAGATTTTAACGCATTACTTGTAGTAAAGGATGCTATTAGAGTGGATGGTGGACAGTACACGTTGGTTCTAACAAATGTTGCTGGAACTCAGACAGTTCCGTTCACTGTGAAGGTACTGGATAGACCAGGCCCATCAGAGGGTCCCCTCACAGTCAGTAATGTTACTGAGGAGAAATGCTCACTATCATGGCTGCCACCCAGGCATGACGGAGGAGCCAGCATTTCTCACTATGTCATTCAAAAGCGAGAAACTAGTCGCTTGGCATGGACTGTGGTCTCTAGTGATTGTGGAGCTACAATGTTCAAGGTAACAAAACTACTGAAAGGCAATGAGTACATCTTTAGAGTCATGGCTGTCAACAAGTACGGGGTAGGTGAGCCTCTGGAATCAGAGCCAGTTGTCATGAGAAATCCATTTGTTCCTCCTGGTGCACCTTGTGAACTAGAGATCACTAACATTACAAGGGATTCAATGACTGTCTGTTGGAACCGTCCAGAGTCTACAGGAGGAAGTGAAATTGTTGGTTATATTATTGAAAAGAGAGACAGAGCTGGAGTAAGGTGGACCAAGTGCAACAAACGCAGAGTGACAGACTTGCGTTTTAGAGTAACAGGACTCACTGAGGACCATGAATATGAGTTCAAGGTATCTGCTGAGAATGCAGCTGGAGTGGGCCAGTCAAGTCCACCTACACCCTACCTTAAAGCCTGTGACCCTACTTTCGAACCAGGCATTCCCACCAATGCCCATGTTGTTGACACAACAAAAGACTCCATCAGCTTAGCTTGGCACAGACCTATATATGATGGTGGTTGTGAAATCCAAGGATATGCCGTTGAAATTACCAAGGCAGAGGAGGAGGAGTGGACTATATGCACACCACCTACAGGAGTACATGCTACTAAATTTACCATCAAAAGTTTGATAGAGCACCAAGAATACAAAGTGCGTGTCTGTGCGATAAATAAAATTGGTGTTGGTGAGCCCACAGAAATTCAAGGAGTCGTTATCCCTGTGGATAAAATCGATCCTCCAGAAATGATTTTAGATTCAGAGCTCAGGAAGGGAATAGTTGTTCGCGCTGGAGGCTCAATGAGAATCTGCATTCCTTTTAAGGGTCGTCCCTCTCCTGAAATAAGTTGGGCCAAAGAGGATGGGGAACTGCCAAGTAAAGTACAGATTGAGACCGGTGACGATTACACACAGCTCTCCATTGACATTTGCGATAAATATGATGCTGGAAAATACATCCTTAATGTAGAAAACAGTGCTGGAAGCAAATCAGCTTTTGTTTCTGTCAAAGTTTTGGACACACCAGGGGCTCCATTAAATCTAATTGTAAAAGACATAAAGAGGGAGAGTGTCACTTTGACCTGGGAACCCCCAATTATTGATGGTGGTGCAAGAATAAAGAATTACTTGGTTGAAAAGCGTGAGTCAACCAGAAAAGTGTACTCAAATGTGGACAATAAATGTACAAAGACAAGTTATCGTATCACAGGCCTAACTGAAGGAACAATTTATTACTTTAGAGTCTTAGCAGAGAATGAATTTGGTGTTGGACAGGCAATTGAAACAACAGAACCTGTTAAAGCATCTGAGCCACCTTTATCAGTGGGAAAAGTTAATTTGACTGAAGTCACAAAAACCTCAGCCTCACTCTCCTGGGAAAAGCCAGTCCATGATGGAGGCAGCAGGATCATTGGATACTACATTGAGATGATGCCTGTAGGCTCAGAAGAATGGGTTGTGGCTGCCACAACCAAAACTTGTGAGGGAACGGTCACAGGCCTCAGTGCAGGACATGAGTACCTTTTTAGAGTATCAGCATTCAATGACAAGGGCAAGAGTGACCCCCGGCCTCTGGCTGCACCAGTAACTGCTAAGGATGTTACCTGCTGAGCCCAGATTCAAAATGAGATTCAATACTTACAGTTTGCAACAAGGCGAGGATCTGAAAATTGAGATCTCAGTGCTTGGACGCCCCATTCCAAAGGTTGAATGGAAGAAGGAAGGGCAAACTCTAAAGGAGACAACCAGAATAAATGTGTCAAACACACCATCATCTACTAAGTTGGTCATCAAAGATGCTAATAGAGAGGATGCTGGGAAATATGCTGTTACAGCCACCAGTAGCATTGGAACAGCTACAGAGGAGATTACTGTTATAATTCTTGACAAACCAGGACCTCCTACAGGCCCAATAAAGATAGAGGAAGTCAGCTCTAATTTTGTAATGCTGTCTTGGGAACCCCCAGTCTATACTGGAGGCTGTCAGATCAACAACTACATTGTAGAGAAGAGAGACACCACTACTACAGCGTGGCAGATTGTGTCTGCTACAATTGCCAGGACAACTATCAAAGTCACAAATTTAAAGACTGGAACTGAATATCAATTTAGAGTCTCTGCCGAGAATAGATATGGAAAGAGTTCAGCTATTGTCTCTCCCGCTGTAGTTGCCAAATATCCATTCAGTGAGCCTGCTGCCCCTGGAAAACCAGATATTACACATGCAACTAAGGATAGTATGGTCGTTGAATGGAAACCACCCACCAGTGATGGGGGTAGCCCAATTTTAGGGTATCACCTGGAGAGAAAAGAGAAGAACAGCCTTTTATGGGCTAAACTTAACAAGCTTCTAATACCAGATACACGATTTAAAACTACAGAATTGGAAGAAGGTATAGAGTATGAATTTAGAGTTTATGCTGAAAACATTGCTGGTCTCAGCCCAGCTAGCAAGGTCTCAGACAGCACAGTAGCCAGGGACCCATGTGACCCACCAGGCACTCCTGAGGCAATTGAAATCACCAGAAATCGTGTCACACTTCAGTGGACCAGACCCCAGTATGATGGAGGCAGTGCAATCACTGGGTATTTAATTGAGAGAAGGAAGCACCCAGATATGCGCTGGATGAAGGCAAGCTTCACCAACATTATTGACACCCAGTACACTCTGACTGGTCTTACAGAAGACTGTGTTTATGAATTTAGAGTCATTGCAAGGAATGCTGCCGGAATTTCTAGTTCCCCATCTGAAAGCACAGGGGAAATAACAGCCAAAGATGAAATAGAGGCTCCAGATGCCACAATGGATTCCAAATTCAAAGATCTGACTGTTGTCCATGCCAGTGAGACATTTATCATTGATGCCGACTACACTGGTAAGCCTCTACCTGAGGTCACATGGTTAAAGGAAGGGAAGGAAATTGATAAGACCACTCCCAGAATGGAAATCAAGACCACACTTACCCGCACTATCCTGACAGTTAAAGACTGCATAAGAGTTGATGGGGGGCACTTTGTTCTTAAGCTTGTTAATGTAGGTGGCGTCAAAATGATCCCAGTCAACGTAAAGGTTTTGGACAGACCTGGCCCTCCAGATGGACCATTGGAGGTCAAAGGAGTGACAGCTGAAAAATGTTATCTGCACTGGAACCATCCCTTACATGATGGTGGAGCTAGCATTTCTCACTATATTATTGAAAAGAGAGAGACAAGTCGTTTGTCATGGACCATGGTTGAGCCGAAGATTCAGGCGATCAGCTACAAAATAACAAAACTGCTACCTGGAAATGAATACATCTTCAGAGTTACTGCTGTGAATAAATATGGAGTTGGCGAACCTTTAGAATCTGAGCCTGTGGTTGCTCGTAATCCATTCACCACTCCCAGTGCGCCCTCTACTCCTGAACCCAGTGCTATTACAAGGGATTCCATTGTGCTTACTTGGGAGCGGCCAGAGAACAATGGGGGAGCTGAGATTGAAGGATATGTACTTGAAAAACGTGATAAGGATGGGATCAGATGGACCAAGTGTAACAAGAAGAGACTGACTGACTTAAGATTTAGGTGCACTGGTCTTACAGAGGGTCATTCCTATGAATTCAGGGTCTCAGCTGAAAATGCTGCTGGTGTTGGAAAGCCTAGTGCACCAACAGAATATATCAAAGCATGCGATGCCATTTATCCACCAGGACCTCCAAATAACCCCAAGGTCACTGACCATTCTAGCACTACAGTCTCCCTTTCATGGTCTAGACCCATCTATGATGGTGGAGCACAGGTTACAGGTTATGTAGTTGAAATGAAGGAGGCATTAGACGATGAATGGATTGTTTGCACACCTCCTACTGGTGTGCAAGACACTCACTACACTGTAAAGAAATTGAAGGAAAATGGAGAATATAATTTCCGCATATGCGCAATAAACTGTGAGGGAGTAGGCGATCATGTGGACCTGCCAGGGTCTGTGATTGCTGCTGAGAAGCTACAGGCCCCTGAAATTGAATTAGATGCTGATCTGAGAAAGATGGTCAATGTCCGTGCCAGCGCAACCCTGCGCCTCTTTGTGACTATCAGAGGAAAGCCTGAGCCTGAAGTCAAATGGTCAAAGGCTGATGGCACTCTAAATGAGCGTGCCCAAATTGAAGTCACAAGTTCTTATACAATGCTTGTGATTGAGAATGTTGACAGGTTTGACACTGGCAAATATGTGCTAACGCTTGAGAACCTTAGTGGCTCTAAGTCAGCCTTTATCAATGTTAGAGTCCTGGACTCTCCCAGCGCCCCAACAAACCTACAGGTTAAGGATGTAAAGAGACATTCTGTCTCTCTTTCCTGGGAGCCTCCTCTTATTGATGGTGGTGCTAAGATATCTCACTATATTGTGGAGAAGAGAGAGCAGAAGCGAATGGCTTTCACCAGTGTTAGCACCAACTGTGTTCGGAACTCTTACATTATTTCTGACCTGCAGGAGGGAGGTAGATACTTCTTCCGTGTGTTGGCTGTTAATGAACTGGGAGTTGGGCTGCCAGCTACCACAGATCAAGTCAAGGTTTCAGAAGCACCTTTACCCCCTGGAAAAATTGCTGTGGTTGATGTAACTCGCCATACTGTCACACTTTCATGGGAGAAACCTGATAATGATGGAGGCAGCAAAATCACAAGCTATATTGTTGAAATGCAGCCCAAAGGAGATGAAAAATGGACAGTGTGCAGTGAAGCCAAAGCACTAGAAGCTACAATTGATGGACTCTCTACTGGAGAGGAATATTCCTTCAGAGTAATTGCTGTGAATGACAAGGGTAGGAGTGATCCCAAGCCTTTGGCTGCCCCTGTGGTGGTTAAAGACATAACAATGGAGCCAACCATCAATTTGCTTTTCCATACATACAGTGTGAAAGCAGGAGATGATTTAAAGATTGATGTTCCTTTGAAAGGCAGACCTCAGCCTGAGGTGTCCTGGAAGAAAGATGGCCATGTGCTCAAGCAGACTACTAGGGTAAATGTTCTCAATTCAAAGACCTCATCCAAGATCATCATCAAAGATTCCACCAAAGAGGATACTGGAAAATATGAGATCACTCTGACTAATTCAATCGGTACAAAAACAGCTGAAATTTCAGTAATAATTTTGGATAAGCCTGGCCCCCCCAGTAACATTAGGGTAGATGAAGTGAGTGCTGACTTCATCTCTCTGTCCTGGGATGCTCCAACCTATGATGGTGGCTGCCAGATTAATAACTATGTTGTAGAGAAGAGAGACACTACCTCAACAACATGGCAAATTGTCTCAGCTACAGTAGCCAGGACATCAATTAAAGTTTCCCGTCTCAATCAGGGCACAGAGTACCAGTTCCGCATTGCAGCTGAGAACCGTTATGGCAAGAGTCACGCAATTGATTCTGCTCCTGTTGTTGCACAATATCCATTTGAGCCTCCTGGTCCTCCAACCAATCTTCATGTGGCCCATGCCACCAAGACTGGCATGCTTGTGGTATGGGGCAGACCAGCCAGTGATGGTGGAAGCCCTGTCATTGGTTATCATATTGAATGCAAAGACCAAAGCAGCATTTTGTGGGCCAAAGTCAATAGAGGTCTGCTGACTGAAAACCAATTTAAGATGACTGGCACTGAGGAAGGTCTGTTTTATCAGTATAGAGTATATGCTGAGAATATTGCTGGTATTGGTCCATGTACTAAACCTAGTGAACCAGTTGCAGCCAGGGACCCATGTGAATCACCACATAACCTTAAAGTCACAAATATTACCAGGAACTCGGTTTCTCTGTTCTGGGATCCACCTGAATATGACGGTGGAGTGAAAATTGTTGGATACATTGTAGAGCGCAAAGAGCTTCCCAATGGTCGCTGGCTTAAGTGTAACTTCGCCAATCTACAGGAGACTTACTTTGATGTCACAGGTCTTACAGAAGATTCACAGTATGATTTCCATGTTATTGCAAAGAATTCCGCAGATATGCTGAGTGCGCCTTCAGAATGCACTGGTCCTGTCACCATCAAAGATGATGTAGAGGCCCCAGCCATTGACTTGGCGGATAAATTCAGGCAGTTAGTTGTCATTAAGGCTGGAGAAATAATCAGAATTGATGCTGAAATTACAGGACGTCCAATCCCAGTGGTCTCATGGTCCAAGGATGGAAAAGACATTGAGGCCAAGGCCAGGTGTGAAGTAAGCTCCACCAACTTCACAACCACTCTGATTGTCAGGGATGCTATCAGGAGGGACTCTGGACAGTATGTTTTGACTTTGCACAATGTAGCTGGAACCAGATCTGTAGCTGTCAACTGTAAGGTTCTGGATAGGCCTGGACCAGCTTCTGGACCTTTGGCAGTTTCAAATGTTACAGCAGAGAAATGCACCATAACATGGGGTCCACCTCAGGAGAATGGTGGAGCTGAAATAATGCACTATATTGTGGAGAAACGTGAGACAAGTCGCCTTGCTTGGACCCTTGTTTATGGTGACATGAAGGCAACTACCTGCAAGGTTACCAAGCTGCTCAAAGGAAATGAGTACATTCTCAGGGTCAGAGGAGTTAACAAATATGGAGATGGTGAGGCCCTAGAGAGTGAGCCAGTTAGAGCTATAGATCCGTTTACTGTACCTGCAGCCCCCACTAATGTCCAGGTCACCTCAGTTACTAGTGAGGCCATGACAATCTGTTGGGAAAGACCAGTTTCTGATGGTGGCAGCAGTATCTCTGGCTATGTAATTGAAAAGCGTGAGAAGACTGGCCTCCGCTGGTGCCGTGTCAACAAGAAACCTGTCTACGACCTCAGAGTCAAAGCCTCCAACCTTCGTGAAGGAAGTGAATATGAGTACAGGGTGTTTGCAGAAAATGCCGCAGGACTTAGTGCTCCAAGCACCCCATGCCCGCTCACCAAGGCTGAAGACCCACAATTTCTGCCCTCACCTCCAGCTAAGCCCAAGATCATCGACTCAACAAAGACAACAATTACATTGGCATGGAATAAGCCGCTATTTGATGGTGGAGCACCTGTGACTGGTTACAGAGTGGAATACAGAAAGTCATTAGATGATGAATGGTTCATTGGAGTTCAGAACACCAAAAATACAGAGTTTACAGTTGTAGGGCTGACTCCTGGGGCTGAATATGTATTTGTTGTTAGATCCATCAACAAAATTGGAGCAAGTGAGCCTAGTCCGGAGTCAGATAAACAGACTGCTAAAGAAAAAGAAGAAGAGCCAGTCTTTGAAATAAGTAATGAGATGAGGAAGACTCTTGTTGTGAAAGATGGAAGCTCATTTACCATGACAGTACCCTTCAGAGGCAAGCCCATTCCTGCTGTTACCTGGACAAAGCCTGATGTTGACCTTAGAGTACGTGCTGTTATCGACACCACAGACACCTTCACCTCAATTACTTTGGAGAAGGCAACACGTGATGACTCTGGAAAATACACTGTTACCTTGTCTAGCATTGCTGGAACCTCCTCACTTACACTCAACGTTAGAGTGCTTGACTCACCTGGACCTCCTGCATTTGTGGGAGTCAAAGAAGTGACTAAAACATCTGCTGTTGTGACTTGGGACACCCCAGAGAATGAAGGAGGAGGTCCAGTTAAGAACTATCTTGTTGATTTCCGAGAGGCAAGCAAGAAAGGCTGGACTAGGTTGACTGACACATGCCACAGGCTGACATACAAGGTGTCAAACCTAAAGGAGGGAGAAGTTTACTACTTTAGAGTGACAGGGGAGAATGACTATGGTGTTGGTGTTTCTGCTGAGACCAAAGAGGGAACCAAGATTACAGGTATTTACATTTACACAGATACATTCTAAGTTATATTTGTATAGTTATACAAATGAAAAAAAAAAAAACAGATTTGTCAATGAAGCATATATTGTCATCTTTTTCCAGAAAAGCCAAGCCCCCCACCAAAGCTTGGAGTAACTGATGTCTCTAAGGAGAGCGTGTCATTGGCGTGGGCTAAACCTGAACATGATGGAGGCAGCAGAATTACTGGATATCTGGTTGAAGCACTGGAAAAGGGTCAGGAGAAGTGGGTTAAATGTGGTGTAACCAAGTTTACCCACTTTACAGTGTCTGGCCTAAGGGAGAAATCAGAGTACTTCTTCAGAGTCAAAGCTGAGAACCATGCCGGATTTAGCGATGTTAAGGAAATGTTCACCCCTGTCATGGTCAAAGATCAGCTTGGTACGTTTGAAATTATGAACATTTTTCAAGTCACTATTTCAACCAAGAAAAATTTTTGGTTTTTTTTGGTTGACTTGTCTTCTATTGACAATTGGGTCAAAAACCTAATGATGTGATAAAACTTTGATCTTTGTGTTTCTGTAGAATCTCCCGAAGTCATTATGAAGGACTTCCCCCACAACACAGTGTACGTCCGAGCTGGCTCCACTCTCAAGTGTGAAATTCCTCTGACTGGCCAACCCCTGCCCAAAGTCACTCTTTCCAAGGATAATGTAGTGCTCAAGTCAACAATGAGGTTCAACTCTGAAGTCACTCCTGACAGCATCAAAATCATCCTGCGTGAAAGCGTTGCAGGAGACACAGGACGCTATGATATAACTGCCTCCAACTCGAGTGGAACCACCAAGTCCTTTGTCAATATTGTGGTTCTAGATCGCCCTAGTGTCCCACTTGGACCTGTGGAACTGTTTGATGTCACAGAAGACAGTGTAGGCCTCAGGTGGCTCCCACCAGCATATGATGGTGGTAGCCCAATCACAAACTATATCATCCAGAAGAGAGAAACAACTACAGCAAACTGGATTGATGTGTCTTCTGCTGTGGCCCGTTGCACTATAAAGATTCTGAAACTTACCACTGGCCTGGAGTACCAGTTCAGAATCAGGGCTGAAAACAAATATGGAATAAGCGAACATATTGACTCTCCAGTAGTCACAGTGAACCTTCCATACAGTAAGGGTTTTATTTATTTTCCATTTTCTAATGTGTGACTTTAAATCTCCGTTTTGATAATAAAATATAAAAACTTTTAACACTGCTGTTTATCTTTCAGCTGTTCCAGATGTGCCATCAACTCCCGAGATTACTGCGGTAACCAGGGAGAGCATTGCATTAGCCTGGAAGGAGCCCAAGTCAGATGGAGGAAGCCATGTGTTTGGTTACCATCTCCAGATGAAAGACAGAAACAGCATCATGTGGCAGAGAGTTAACAAAACTGTAATCCGTGCCACACATTATAAGGTCACTAATGTTAATGCTGGACTCATTTATGAGTTTAAGGTGGCAGCAGAAAATGCGGCTGGTCTTAGTGCTTTCAGCAAGTCTTCAGATGCTGTGCTGGCAATAGATGCCTGTGGTGAGTAGTACTAAAGAAGTAATTGCAAAGGTTTACAGAAATCAAATCTTTTCAACTTCTATGAAAAAACCATGTTAATTTAATTCCTGTTTATTTCTGTAGAACCACCGATTAACCTCAGAATCAGTGACATCACCAAAACCACTATCAGCCTTGCCTGGGAGAAGCCCAACTATGATGGTGGATCCCCTATTACTGCTTACATGATTGAGAAAAGAGAGGGTGTTAGTCCGAAGTGGTTCAAAGCTCACCTCACCAATATCACAGACACACATTTCACTGTGACTGGACTTACCCAGAATGAAACGTACGAGTTCAGGGTGATGGCCAAAAATGCTGTTGGTTCAGTCAGCAACCCATCTATGACAGCTGGACCAGTTACCTGTGTGGACACCTATGGTATGAATATCTTTTGTATTTGAATTTATGTAAATTATTTCAGAGAGATCCCAAATAATCTGATGCCTTTTTGTTTTACACAATTTTGTTTTTACCCCTTGTATGTTGAGGCATATCTGTTTCACACATTGACATTGTGCTCCTGTTATTTGGGATACCTATATGTATGAGAAATTAAAAATAAAATTGTGTTTGTTTTCATCAGGTGCCCCAGAGATTGAAATTCCACAGGAGTACCTTAACGAGGTCAAATACAAGGCTGGCTCAGACGTACAACTCAAATTTAATATCACAGCTAAACCTGCCCCCACAATTGAGTGGTTTAAAGATGGCAGAGAGCTAAAACCTTCTGCTCAGCTATCTTTCAAACACCTGTTTGAATCAACCAGTATATTCTTGAGGGACACCACTCGTCTAAACTCAGGGACCTATGAGGTCAAGGTGAAGAACTCCCTGGGATCTGCATGCGCCATTGTTAGGCTGCTTATTCAAGGTATTTAGATAATAATCTAAAATATTTTAATTTGGACATAAACAAGATGATATATACATAATTTGAATATATTTATTCCATCAGACAAGCCAGGACCCCCTGCTGGAGAAATTCAATTCAAGAAGGTTATGGCTGACAACATCACCATCATGTGGTCCCCGCCTGCGGATGAGGGAGGTGCCATGGTTACGCACTATATTGTAGAGAAAAGAGAAACCAGCAGAGTCATGTGGTCTATTGTGTCTGAGAAACTCGTTGACTGCATAGTGAATGTACCCAGACTCATCAAGGGCAACGAGTACATCTTTAGAGTTCGTGGAGTCAACAAATATGGCATTGGAGACCCACTGGAGTCTGAGCCCATTATTGCAAAGAATCCGTTCGGTAACAAAAAACACAAAGCAGTGTTACTAGTTCAATACAGTAGAATAGACTAAACAGACTTATCCGAACTGTATATTTTAATATTCTACAGTTCCCCCAAGTGAACCATCCAAGCCCAAGGTCACTATGATCACCAAGTCCACAATGACGGTGATTTGGGAAAGACCTGCACTTGATGGAGGCAGTGATATTGATGGCTATTACCTTGAGAAAAGGGAGAAGAAGAGTCTTCAGTGGTTCAAGGTTGGTTTATCTTTCATATTTATTGGCTTCTTGCTTGTTGATTGCCAAACAAATCGTGGACATTCTATTCAGTTCAAAAATGGTTTATCAATGGTTAAATACAAATATCACTTGTTTTGCTCTAGGTGGTGAAGGGAACAATCAGAGACACCAGACAGAAAGTCAGTAACCTAACTGAGAACAATGAGTACCAGTTCAGAGTTTGTGCTGTAAACAAAGCCGGTGCCGGAAACTACTCTGAGGCCTCTGACCTTTACAAGGCCTATGACCCCATTGGTAAGCCACAACATTTCAATTTGCTTCAAAATTGTAGTGTTTATATTTAAAATGGGTTTGTAAGTAGCTACTAAAAATGTTTGCTTTTTTTTGTTTCGTTTTTTTTACTTCAGATCTTCCTGGTGAACCCTTAAAGTTGCGTGTAGTTGACTCAACTAAGACCTCCATCACTCTTGGATGGGAGAAGCCTGTCTATGATGGTGGCAGTGAAATCACACACTATTTACTAGAACAGATGAATACAGAAGAGAAAGAATGGATCATCACAAACCCAGAGGTTAAGGCTTGCGAGTATGTGGTATCCCACCTCAAACCTAGCACCTACTATTATTTCAGGGTTTCTGCCGTGAACTGCAAGGGTAAAGGGGAGGACATCAAGATGTACCAGCCTGTGCAAGCCAAAGACATATTAGGTTTGGATTTTATTTGTGATCAAAACATCTTACATCAAATATGTAAAAAACTCATTATAGATAAAAATAACCAAATGTTATTATCTTCCTTATTTTGGTTTATAATTGCATTTTTTTTGCTTTAATACTAATCGTTTTTGTTTTTTTTGTGTTCAACAGAGGAGGCTGATTTGGACTTAGATGTTCCCATGACAACACAATACACAGCTAGAGCTGGCCGTGATGTGGAAGTGTTTATTCCATTGAAGGGACGCCCAGCTCCAAATGTGACCTGGCGACGTAGTGATCGTAACATGGCGGGTGATAACCGCTATACCATCACTAGCACTGAGAGATCTACCACGTTGCTCATTCCAAAGGTCACTCGTGATGACTGTGGAAAGTACGTGTTAGAGATAGAGAATGGTGTAGGTGAACCCAAAGTAATTACAGTTTCCCTGAGGGTTCTAGATAGTCCATCCTCCTGCCAGAAGCTTATAATCAAGAATGTAACAAGGGGTAAGCTGACTCTCAGCTGGGAGGCTCCTCTTGTTGATGGTGGCTCTCCCGTCACAAATTATATCGTTGAGAAGAAAGCCTCGACCATGAAGGCCTACCAGGTGATCAGCTCAGAATGCCTTAACACATCTTACAAAGTTACTGGCCTGGAAGAGGACATTGCCTACTTTTTCCGTGTGTCAGCTGAAAATGAGTTTGGTATGGGTGACCCTTGTGAGTCCAGTGAAGCTGTCAGAGCGACAGAGACTCCTGCAGCTGTTAAAAACCTTGTAATGTTGGACTCTACAAAGGTCTCCGTTACCTTGCAGTGGACCCGACCTGACCATGATGGAGGCAGCCATATCACAGAGTATATCATTGAAAAGAGAAGCCAGGATGAAGTAAACTGGAGTTTAGGTGCCACATGCAAACGCTGCACTTGTGAAGTGACTGGACTCAGGGAGAATGCTATAATGGATTTCAGAGTATTTGCCAAGAATGAAAAAGGAAGAAGTGACTTCTCTCAGATTGGTCCAATCATAGTGATGGACTTTATCATCCCCCCAGAAGCTAATCTTAGTGATTATCCTAATGGAGAGCTGGCTGTCCGTGTTGGTCAAAACATCCATATTGAGCTACCCTTCAAGGGCAAACCGCGGGCCTGCAATCAGTAATCGAATAGAAAGCGGATAACCTAATACCAAAGGAGAGTGATATGATTCGCTTTTGGCTTTTCAATGACAACAAGACCTCAGTCACAGTTCAGCTAGAGCCAAGAAGGAGAATGCTGGACAGTACACCTTAGTTTTGGACAACAGAGTCATCAAAAACTACTTTGACATCAAAGTCATTACTCTGGGACCCCCCACAGCTCCTGTTGGTCCCATTCGCTTTGATGAGATAAAGGCTCAGAGTATCATATATTTCCTGGGATGAGCCAAAGGAATCCCGGAGGTGGTGGAGATTACATGCTAAAGTATGTGGAGAAGCGAAAACTTCTCATGCTGAACTGGAAAATGGTCTGCTCAAGTGTTGTTAGGACCACCTTCAAGATCCCTAACCTTGTCAAGGGAACGCAGTACCAGTTCAGAGTCCGTGCAGAGAACAAATATGGAGTCAGCGAGCCTCTCTGCTCTTCAGATGTTATTGCCCAGCACCAGTATAAACCTCCAGGTCCGCCAGGAAAGCCAGTTGCCTTCAATGTCACCAGTGATGGCATGACAATCAAGTGGGATGCCCCAGGCTTTGATGGAGGTTCCCCTATCTTGGGTTATCATGTTGAAAAGAAGGATAGGAACAGCCTCTTGTGGCAGAAGGTGAATTCCACTATTATTTCCAATAAAGAGTACAGGATTATCGGTCTCCTGGAAGGTCTGGAGTACTCTTTTAGAGTTTATGCCGAGAACAATGCTGGACTCAGCCCTGTCAGTGAGCAGAGCAAACACGCTCTGGCTATATCCCCTGTTGGTAAGTTAACAAATGGCTATATATCCAAATGTTTTGCCAGTAGGCTGTGAATGTTGCTCTATTAGAAAAAACATATTTAATCAAAGATGCTCTATTCTTGTCCAGATCCACCTGGCACTCCTGTCTGCATTGACACAACCAGAGATTCAGTCACTTTGCAATGGGAAATCCCCAAGAGAGACGGTGGAAGCAAAATTGTTGCTTACAATGTAGAGAGGCGCCAAGGAAGGGGAAAATGGCTGAGATGCAACTTCATTGATATAAGTGAGACACAGTTCACTGTGACCGGTCTGTCTCCTGGAGACAGATTTGAGTTCAGAGTAATTGCAAGGAATGCCGTTGGCACAGTCAGTCCTCCATCTAACTCCTCTGGATACATCATGACCAAAGATGAAAGCAGTATGTTTATATATATATATATATATATTTTTTTTTTTTTTAGAAAAATGAACACTTGAAACTGTTTGTCACAAATAATCTGACTTTAATTCATCTCTTGATTTTTTTGCTATCAGTTGCTCCTGAAATTGAGTGGTCCCCAGACCAGGTGGTCACTCTGAGGGCCGGGGAAAATGTTAAGCTTAGCTGTACCATCACTGGGCGCCCAGTTCCCCAGGTTGTGTGGTACAAGGATGGAAAAGAGATTGATAAGAGAACAATGATTGACATTGAAATCACCACTGGAATTGGTACCAGCAGTCTGTTTATCCGTGATGCAGACAGGAACCACCGTGGAATTTATACAGTTGAAGCCAAAAACAGCTCTGGTACAAGGAAAGCAGATGTTAACGTCAGAGTTCAAGGTTGGTAAATTAGTACTTATATTTTACCATAAAACTGGTATAAGAGGCCATTAAATTACATTTAAAAGAGAGTCTGTTACCCTTTGATGCTGACCTATGATCTGCTGTATTTGCACAGATACTCCTGGACCTGTTGAGGGTCCCATACGCTTCACCGGCATCACAGCTGAAAAGTGCACTGTATGGTGGAACCCACCAGAAAATGACGGCTGTGCTGCGATCTCCCACTACGTAGTGGAGAAAAGAGAAACATCCCGACTTTCCTGGGCCTTGGTTACATCTAAATGTGAAGCTTGTTCATACAACGTTACCAACCTCATCAAGGGCAATGAGTACCAGTTCAGAATCTCTGCAGTCAATAAATTTGGTGTTGGGAAACAACTGGATTCTGACCCAGTCATTGCACGCATGCAATACAGTAAGTTATGTTACATCAAATATATTCTAAACTGCCTGCAGGGTACAAAGAAGGATTTTGCAACACACTTTTTTTTTTTCTCCTCTACTCCTCAGCTGTACCGGATGCACCTGGTACACCAGATGCAACTCATGTGACTGGAAGCAGCATCACTTTGTGCTGGGCCAGGCCAAGATCAGATGGAGGAAATGAGATCAAGCATTACATTCTAGAAAGACGTGAGAAAAAGAGCCTTCGCTGGGTTAGAGTCTCCTCCAAGAGGCCTATAACTGAGCTTAGACATCGTGTCACTAACCTGACTGAGGGCAATGAGTACGAATTCCGCGTAATGGCAGAAAATGGGGCTGGTATTGGACCAACCAGCAGCACCTCCAGGCTCTTCAAATGCAGAGAGCCAACGAGTGCTCCTAGTGCTCCCAGTGTGATCAAGGTAGGACCTTGCATTAACACTATTAATATCACGGAGCACAGACAAAGATGGTGCTCATTAACGTTTAGGTTTAAAATTATTATGATGCCAATTTAGTTGAATATGGAGACTCATTATTATTTATAAAGAATAAAAAGTTTGTCAAAATAGCTGGCAGAAAAAGTGCTAAAACAAATGACTCACACGAAAATATATAGAAACAGAAAAAAAGCATTTTCTTTCTTTCCTAACAGGTCATTGACTCCACCAAGTCCTCTGTCACCCTAGAATGGATGAAACCAGTCTTTGATGGTGGCTTGGAAATTATTGGCTACAATATTGACATGTGTAAGGCCAGTCTGGAGGAGTGGCACAGAGTCAACAGTCAGATTTGTATTCACAACAGGTACACTGCAAAGGGCCTGGTACCTGGAGAGCTTTACAAATTCAGAGTCAGCGCTGTAAATGGATCGGGAGAGGGTGAAGCTTCAGTTATGCCACACCCTGTTCAGGCTCTTGATAGGCTTACGTCTCCGGAAATTGAGATTGATGCAAACTTCAAGCAAACTCATATTGTAAAGAACGGAGGAACAGTCACTCTCAGTATCGCTTTCAGAGGAAAGCCTGCTCCCCTTGCCACCTGGTCACGAGCAGACGGTGAGCTCCCTGTCATGGCTGATGTGGTCACCACTGACAACTCCTCTACCTTGACTATAGAAAGTTGCACAAGGTATGAGGCAGGAAAATACACTCTGTCCCTGGAGAACAACAGTGGGCGCAAGTCCATCACATTCACGGTTAAAGTCTTAGACACACCAGGACCTCCAGGAGCAATCTCATTCAAAGATGTTACTCATGGTGCTTTGACAATGATGTGGGATGCTCCATCCAATGATGGTGGATCCCGAATCCACCACTACATTGTCGGACAAGCGTGAGGCAAGCCGCCTTGCTTGGCAGGAGGTTAGCAGCAAGAGCTCTCGCCAAATGATAAGGATAACTGGTCTAGATATTGGTGTGCCATATTTGTTTAGAGTGACTGCTGTCAACCAATATGGCCAAGGAGAACCTAAAGAGATGACTGAGCCCATTGTTGCTACTGAAGAGCCTGCACCACCCAAAAGATTAGATGTTGTTGACACCACTAACTCCACAGCTTCCCTGGTGTGGCTTAAACCGGAGCATGATGGAGGAAGCCGCATCCGAGGTTACATTGTTGAATTCAGAGCTAAGGGCACTGACCGTTGGGTTGTTTATGGAGAGAGTAAGTTACAGAAGATGCTGATTGAAGGTCTGATTGAAAACACTGAGTATGACTTCAGGGTGAAAGCCAAGAATGATGCTGGAATCAGTGAGCCCCAGGGTACCTTCAGCTCTGTGGTCATTAAGGAACCTCTCATCGAACCAACTGCTGATCTAAGCAGTATCACTAACCAGCTCATTACCTGTAAGATTTCCAACACTTTCACAATTGATATTCCCATCAGCGGCAGACCTGCACCCAAGGTCACATGGAAGCTGGAGGAAATGAAGCTAAAAGAAACTGACAGAGTCTTGATCAGGACCACAAAGGAGAGAACCACACTGATTGTGAGGGACAGCAAGAGAAGTGACAGTGGGAAGTATTATCTGATCCTAGAGAACGCTGCTGGTGTGATGACTTTCACAGTGACTGTAGTGATCGTAGGCAGGCCGAGTCCCCCCACTGGCCCTGTAGAGGTTTCTGGAATCTCCTCAGAGTCCTGCACACTGTCGTGGTCTGAGCCTGCTGATGATGGTGGGACTGAAATAACCAACTACATTGTTGAAAAACGTGAGTCTGGCCACGCTTCATGGCAGGTGGTAAACTCCAGTGTGCAGAGAACCACAATCAAAGTAACTCATTTGACCAAATACATGGAGTACACATTCAGGGTCAGTGCTGAGAATAAGTTCGGAGTCAGCAAGTCTATCGAGTCTGCGGCTGTTGTGATCGAACATCCATTTAGTAAGTTTATTTTTAGCAAAGCATTTTAAAACTAATTTGATGTGGATGAAGTTGGAAATCATTTCATCTCCTTTTCATTTGCAGTTCCTCCAAGTCCTCCAACTCGTCCCGATGTGGTGTCTGTTTCGGCCAATGCTATTGCCATTAAGTGGGATGTGCCATATTCTGATGGTGGCAGCCAGGTGACCGGATACTGGATTGAGAAGAAAGAGAGGAACACAATCCTGTGGGTTAGGGAAAACAAACTGCCCTGTCTGGAGTGCCATTACAAGGTATCCAACCTGATAGAGGGTCTGGAGTATCAGTTCAGGGTCTACGCCATGAACATCGCTGGACTCAGCAAAGCCAGTGAAGCTTCCAGACCAGTGGTGGCACTCAATCCTGTCGGTAAGGAGAATGTTTATGTCCCATATAGTTAACAAGTACTACTAATGATAGTTATTGTGAAATATTTGCTGCAGTATTTGATACATTTCTCACATACCCTGTTTAGATCCACCTGGTAATCCTGAGGTAACAGACATCAGCCGCTCCTCTGTGTCGCTGTGCTGGACTGTGCCCTTCAATGATGGTGGCAGTAAGATTGTCGGTTACATTGTGGAGAGGAAGGTCTACAGCACTGACGAGTGGGATGACAACCGTTGGCTTAAGTGCAACTACACCACAATCACTGAGAACTACTTCACAGTCACAAACTTGGGAGAGGGAGAAACCTACGAGTACCGTGTAATCGCCAAGAATGCAGCTGGAGTCCACAGCGTACCTTCTCAGTCTACCGGACCAGTTACATGCAAGGACGAATACTGTAAGTCTACCTGCTTCTCCTTGCTTCCCTTTTCTTTACATTTTCATTCGCCATGTTTCTTTATTTTGTTAAGGAAAGTTCTGTGTTTACATCTTGAAGCTTTCTCTCTCCAGTTCTTTTTTCCTGAGAAGAAATCACTTGGGACAAACTCTTTAAATAACACTTCATAATGTATATATTTTAAATAACCATGAGACATAAAAACAGATTTTGATAGAAATTGTAGATACATAGAAAGTTCAGCGTATGCCATTGTTTTAAAAGATTCTGGGATGTCCGTTATACCCTTGCTAAATCGTGCAAGGTGTGACAGGGGCCTTAGGGTTACCGAAAGCAGAGCTTACCAACTGGGCTTACATCTCGTAAATTGGCAATGATTCACAGTTAAAGAAGCATTTTATACATCTCCAGTCTCCAGAGTCCATTAACAAATGCTGCAATTTCCCAGCTTGGGATGAACTATATATCTCTCTATCTAAAGAGGCTATCATGTTGATTCACATAATTTCAACATATAAACCGTCAATAAGTCTTTTGTCACTTTAACCTCATCAAAATGCGTGAGTGATGATACGTTATTGAGAAAAGAAACAGACGTGTTTTGTAAGAGCAGGAGGAATATTTCACATCGCTAACCACCCCTATCAAGCTTGCATGTGCGTCTGTGCTTTCTATTCCTGCAAACTTAAAGAGCAGTTTCAAATTTTTAAATGAGTAGACTTAAACCTAAATACTCTGAACGAGAAAACCAGGGATGGATAATACAACAGACATTAATTAAAATATATATAATTATTCAGCTGTTGTTCTAGCGTTTCCAATGCTTTTTTTGGAATTAGAGATTACCTTAGTTTTAGATTAGCATAAACACTCCAAATGTTTAGCTAATCCAACCTGGACAGGAATAAATATTCTCCTTTTTATAACGCATGATGCTTGCAAAACATGCAATTTTTCTGAACCAGCCTTTTCAGATATAAGCAAACATTCTCTTCCAGAACAAATCATAACTAAACCACACCCTAGGTGAATAATTTTTTTCCACTAGTGTTTTTTAGGCTGAACAAAAGAGCTGAACATATGAGTGTTTTCATTAAGCTTTGTCAGCCACATTTTTCTTGATAACATGTCTGCCCTTGATAACTGCCACTCAAAGATATCATATTTATTTTTCTTTGTTTCCAACCAACACTTTTAAAAGCCAAGGTTAAGCTCTTTACCGAAAGTTGCAGACAATCAATCCTACAGCAACGGTGGCTGAATGAACATGGGTAACCCGGTTAATGACTCATTAAAGTTTTATTCTATTTTTGACAACAGAAAATGCTGAGGTTTGTAACCTTTCCTAAATGTTGCTAAAACATAGTATCGTTAGGCAAATGTCTTTGCCCCATCCCTTCACACTAAACACCCAAATTGCAAATTATCCTGCATTTCGTTTTTCTGCACAAATTAAAAATTTAATGTGTTTTCTCCTGTAGCTCCTCCAAAAGCTGAACTCGACAGCAAGTTTACACGCGAGACCATCACTGTTATGGCCGGCTCCGACCTTGTCCTGGACGGTGTTGTAGGAGGCAAACCAGAACCAACCGTCTACTGGTCCAAGGGTGACAAGATTTTGGAGCTGGGAGAGAAATACTCCCTGACATATACATCGACAAAAGCCATGGTTGTGATCAAGAACTGTGACAGATACGATTCTGGCAGATACATCCTCACTGTCAAGAATGCCAATGGTATCAAGACAGCGTCAGTAAATGTGAAGGTTCTGGGTGAGTTACAATGTAGCAACACTATGACTGAAGCTAGTACTTAAACATATCTAGGAAATCTCTAACTCTGTTTTTTTTCCTCTCAGACACTCCTGGACCACCAGCTGACAAGATTATAATCAGCAGAGTGACGGAGGAGAAATGTACGGTTTCCTGGAAGATTCCACTGGAGGATGGCGGAGACATTGTCTCCCATTACATCGTAGAGAGGCGTGAAACCAGCCGACTCAACTGGGTCATAATGGAGACAGAGTGCAAGTCACTGTCGTGTGTCAGCTCCAGGTTGATCAAGAACAATGAGTATATCTTCAGAGTCAGAGGAGTCAACAAGTTTGGACCTGGAGTTCCTCTGGAGTCTGAACCTGTCATCGCCAGGAACGCCTACAGTACGATACTACCCTTCTTTGTCAAATTTTAGGTTTAGTTGAACACTGATTGTTTTAGTAGCTTGGTGGAAGTTTACTAGTACTGTGACATTAGGTGTTATGCCTTTTTTAAGTGAAAGGAAAAAGTTATTCGCCAATCTGATATATGTGTGGCTGTCATTTCCAGCTGTCCCATCCCCGCCCGGCGCCCCAGAGGCCACAGCAGTGGCTAAGGAGCACATCATCATCGAGTGGCTCAAGCCAGAGAGTGACGGAGGCAGCGAGATCAAGAACTACATTGTGGAAAAACGAGAAAAGAGCAGCACCAGGTTAAAATAAGTTCTGGATAATAAGTAAAGATACAAGTTTTGTTGATCTCAAAACAAGGTAATGATCCACAATCTGTTCTGCTGAATCAGATGGACTCGGGTTAACAGAACCTACACCATTTATGACATACGTCTGAAGATCACCGGCCTATTGGAGGGAGGAGAGTACCAGTTCAGAGTCACAGCTGTCAACAATGCTGGAGAGAGCCAGCCAAGCGATGCCTCACCATACATCCTCTGCAGAGATCCAACATGTACATTATTTCACTAATTTCCTAACGGTCTTTTCAATTTACCCATATATATCGCGCATCTAAAATAAATGTATGTTTACAATAATTTCCTTCAGACACCCCAGCTGCTCCTTCAACACCTCGTATCACTGATACAACTAAGCACAGCATCAGCATGACCTGGACCAGGCCTATGTATGACGGAGGCTGTGATGTCACCGGCTACGTCATAGAGATCCTAGAGGAAGGGTCTGAGCAGTGGTACCGAGCCACCGCTAAGCCAATCAAGACCAACGAGTATGTGGCCGCTGGCCTGGCAGCCAATAAGAAGTACAGGTTCAGGGTGGCAGCCATTAACAGCAACGGCACTGGGGAGTTCAGTGAACCCAGCAGCGAAGTCGAGCCTCTGGAGAAAGTTGGTGAGTACTTTTTCACATAGAACTTTAGGCAGTTTCATTATCATAATATTTTATCGTTAGCTTATATTCAATATAGCCATATTAGACAGAATCAACCTAACTGACTTTAAGCAATATTTAAAGAAAGCTACTCAACAAAGACATACTGTGCAAGTTTTAAACTCTGCAATACCTTCTTCTGGACACTTTATGGAGGTTTTCTTTGATATAGCCTTATAACTTTTTTCCCAGTCATGTTTCTTAGCAAAAGAAACTGAAAACTGAAACAGTTTCTAAAGCAGCTGAAGAGTAATTAAAAATCATATATTTAATAAAAGCAAAATAAATTTTATTTTTTACTGGTTGAAAACAGACAGCATAAGAACAATACTTTTATAAAAGCCAATTGGTAATAACAAAACCGGGAAAGATCCCCCTAAAAACTGGAGATATTTAAAAGCGAATCTCCTCGCCACTGTGCGGCTGCAGCTGTGTGGCTGGTTCACCAGTGGCTTTGCTTGAGTGATACAACTTGTTCAGGTTTGGGCAGAAACACCATTTGTTAAAGATAGGCTCTCTGTACGCACCCTGATGCTCTATCTTTCCGGTTCTTTTCCCTGAAAAGAGATCACTTGGGACAAACTCTTTGAATAACACTTCATATTTTATATTTATTAAATAACCAGGAGACATGACAACGGATTCTGATAGAAAATGTAATCTTACTCAGATCAGAGAAATTGCTTAGAATATACAGAAGGCAGCTGCTCACCTCTCAGGAAGTGTCCCCGATTAATAGTTAAAGAGGCATTTTATACACCTCCAGTCTGCCACATCATCTTATTTTACATCATACACATTAGCAGATGATTATACATGAATGGCTTCAGCCTTATCAAAATATTAAACTTCGTTCTTAGCTGAAGGACGCCGCTCTCATTCCATTTCTAAATCTTTGCCACGTACAAAATGAAGATTATAACTGTATATCCAGACAAAGGAACTGTCCTAATTAGATTAAAACATCAGTTCTGACGTACAACAGGCAGCCAATACCAGGGTGTGGTAAACTCACACTTCTTCAATGAAAATTATCCTAACAAGACCAAATATCCAATTAAAGGTGAAAGCAAGTGTAACCCCTCGTGGCAAATTAGTGTTGCACTTACCCCCTCTCATTCTGTACTGTTTACCAGCAGCCAGTGCTATTGCTTACCATTGAAATCAGCAAACACTAAATGTACCTTGCCACATTTTTCTTCAGAGCCCCTTTGCTGTCTTAAGTTGGTACCAAAGCTCTAGAGCTTGATCAATGTTCACCTTTGTTGTTTCTTTCTTGCTTTGAATCTACAAAATTTATAAGAGATAAAGCCATTTCTCAGCTCTATACCTTTTGTTTTATGGCAAACAGACCACATTTGCACTTGGCCACGCCCACATGCTTTGATGTAGAAAAAAAAACCTTTTCCAAATCACTGAATGTGTTCTTAATCATGCTTTTATTTTCACAAGTTGAATTTATGTTTAAAACAATTCAAATTCACAAAATATATACCTTTCATGATTTGTAACATGATGTTTCTTAATTCAGCTTGGCAAGAACATTTTACTATATTAGTTGTTATTTATAGAATCAGTTCTGGATCATTTTAAGAGACTGTACAAGGTTGTTTAAAACTTCTAATAAGGAAATATGCTATAATCAAATAATTCCAAATCAATTTAATAATTTTTGGATACATTAAAAACCAATACCATTCTTTCCAGTTCATTCCTAGATAACAGACACAAAGCTGGTTAGAAGTTTTTGTTTAACTCATCTCCTACTGTGGTCCTTTCAGAAATGCCTGACCTGGAACTGGCAGATGACCTGAAGAAAACCGTGGTTCTGCGTGCTGGTGGTACCCTCCGTCTGTTTGTGTCAGTCGCTGGCAGACCGACACCAGTTGTTACCTGGAGAAAGACTGGCGTGGAACTACAGAGCCGAGGCTACATTGAGACTACAGACAGCTACACCTGTCTGATTGTTGAGAAGGTGAATCGCTACGATTCTGGAAAATATGTTGTTGAGGCAGAGAATCCATCTGGAAAGAAGACTTCTATCATTCTGGTTAAGGTCTACGGTACGTTATTTCTCAATGACTCTAAACTTCTTCAAAGACATACACATACAAATCTATATTTCATTTGTTTTTGTTTTTCTGTTCTTGACTTCAGACACTCCTGGTCCTCCTGGTTCAGTCAGGGTAAAGGACTACACCAAGGAATCTGTTGTGATCACGTGGGATGTCCCAAGCCTTGACGGTGGTGCTCATGTCAGCAATTACATAATTGAAAAGAGAGAAGCCAGCATGAAGTCATACAAGACCGTAACCACAGAGTGCAGAAAAACTCTGTACAGGATCACCGGCTTGGAGGAAGGCGTGCACTACTTCTTCAGAGTCCTCCCTGAAAATATCTATGGCGTTGGTGAACCCTGCGAGACAGCTGAACCTGTGCTGGTGTGTGAAGTGCCTTCAGTGCCTATGGACCTCAGTATTGTGGATGTCACCAAGTCCACTGTGACCTTGCACTGGGAAAAACCACTGCATGAAGGTGGCAGCAGGCTGACCGGTTACATCATAGAGGCTTGCAAGGTGGGTTCAGACAGGTGGAGCGCCGTGGCTACAGTTAGGGCCTCGGTCTCCCAGCACACCATCCAGTCCCTGACAGAGAACGACCAGTACCTGTTCAGGATCCGTGCCACCAACAGCAGGGGAGCCAGTGAACCCATGGACCTTATGACACCCATTACAATCCAGGAGATTACAAGTGAGTCACCACACTATCAACATCTCACAATACTTAATACACATAATTTCTCCTCCCTAAAAGGAGGATTTTCCCCTGATAACTAATGTTTCATGAATTTCAGTGGTGCCCAAGATTGACATGACCAGTATCCCTCAGAAGATCGTTCATGTGCATCGTGGCAGACCTATTGACCTGAACATCCCAATCAAAGCCAAACCACAGCCGGTGTGCTCCTGGCATTTCGGTGGAATTAAGCTGAAGGACAGCTTGGACCGCATTAAGATAGACAGCAACGGCAAATTTACCCACCTCATCATCCGTGACACAACCATCAATGATACGGGAGATTACACTTTGGAGGTGAATAATGCTGTCGGCATCGCCACTGAGTGTTATCAAAGCTCATCATTCTCGGTAGGAAAACGTCATACAAACAAATATCACATTGGGTGTATTCCTTACTTTTACGATAGACACATTTGTGAACATGAGTGTCGTTTCTGCACAGACAAACCCGGTATTCCTGTGGGTCCCATGAAGATTGAGGAGGTTGATGGTGTCTCAGTAACTGTTAGCTGGGAGCCCCCAGAGAAAGATGGTGGTGCCAACGTTAGTGGTTACGTGGTAGAGCAGAGGGAAGCACACCACCCAGGCTGGTCCACCGTCTCTGAATCAGTGACCAGACCGTGTTTCAAGTTCACCAGGCTCACCCAGGGAAATGAGTATGTGTTCCGCGGTAGCTGCTATGAATCGCTTTAGCGCCAGTGGCTTCCTGCAGCCCTGAGGTGGTGGAGCGCAAGAGCGCCTGGCGATAGTTCTCAGGAGATATAGAAATATGTTCCCCTATTCTCATTGATCTTCCAAGCTCAAGCGCACCAGTTTTGAGCATTGAAATAGAATGCTTTGTACGGGCATTTGTTCAGATATTAACATTCAGGTATATGCTTGGCCATTTGCTTTATTTTGATTTGACACCAGTTTTAGAAGTTTGTGTCCAACAGTCCCACGAAACTCCCACCTTTTGTTCCGGTTCGAAGTCATACCTGAACATCCTCGGCGAAAGCCAGAGAGGGAAGGTTGATGCATCCATGCAGGCGTACGGACTCTGACCTGGCAACTCCCGGTGTGACACCGGTGGTTCACCCATAGCGGGCTATATTATAGAAATCAAGCGAGGCCCGTTCTGACAGATGGATGAGAATCAATAAGAATCCAGTCACTATGACCAGATACCGTTCATCTGGACTGATTGAGGGCCTTGAATATGAGTTCCGTATCACAGCAATCAACTCCAGAGGAACTGGCAAACCAAGTGAAAGTTCTGCCATTGTTGTTGCTATGGATCCCATCGGTAAGTGGTGCAAAACTCATTAATATTATATAATTACAACGGATAGTTTTAGTTGAAATATATAAAAGGGGAGGTGGTGTACTAACTAAATCTCTCTATGCTGCTAAACAGAACCCCCAGGTCCTCCAGTTCAACCCAGAGTCACTGATAGCACACGGACATCTGTCTCCCTGGCATGGCTGCCCCCTGAAGAAGAGGGTGGTTCTGTTGTCACAGGCTATCTTATTGAGATGCAAAAGGTGGACCAGGTTGAATGGACAATTACCTGCACAATTCCATCCCAAGGATAAAGAGCGCTTACACGCTAACCCACCTGCCTCAGGGAGCGGAGCATGAGGTTCTGTGGGCCTGTAATGGTGTAATGCGGGCGGTGCCGGAGAGAGCCCTGCGCAGAGATTTCTGGAGCGGTGCCAAAGTCCGGCGAGGATGCAGCTGGTGAGGGAAGCAGCTTCGCGAACTTTCGCGGCAGGTGCCGTACTATAAGTTTTTCCTTGGCGGCTCGAGAGCCGCACCGTGCCGGATTCTGTTTGACATCTCAGATTATCCTGATCAAGAGCTTCGATCGTAAATATGGAGAGCTACCGGTGGGCGTCCGCCAAGGTGGTGTCATCCAACGGTTCCGGAACCATCAAAGGCAAAACCATGGCTCCGCGCTAAGTGGGGATGCGATTGCGCCGTGATGTCTCTCATCGCGTTGCGATTGCAACCCATGATGACATCACTGAGCTGGTAATCAAAGAGGCGCATAAAGATGACACTGGTACCTATGACTTGGTGCTGGAGAACAAATGTGGTAGGAAAGCTGTGTACATCAAGGTGAGAAACACCAGAACCAGGAAACATCTGGATATAACAAAGTTCAATCATTTAATCACCTTTCTGCTTTTCACCATCAGGTGAAAGTGATTGGTCGACCTGATGCTCCAGAAGGTCCTCTTGAATTTGATGACATCCAAGCTAGGTCAGTACGCGTCAGCTGGAGACCACCTTCTGACGACGGTGGATCTGACATCCTGGGCTACATAGTAGCAAGCGCGGGAGGTGGTACCAGCGCCGCCTGGTAAGGCTGAAAGTGGGATGCCGTGAGCAACCTGAGACCTCTCTGGTGGTAAAGGGTTTCTCGAAGGGAGAACGTGGGGCACAATTTCTTTAGGGTAGCCGACGCTGAGAAACCAGTTTGGTGTAAGCGGCAGATCCCTGAAATCAGATGGCGCCACTGCCGCCAAAGACACCCCTGGCGTGGAGTAATGATTCAAAAATTATCTCTAAATCTTCATATCTTAAGCTGCATATGTTGTGATTTTAAAACAAATGTGTTTTTTTTATAAATACATTGAGCTTTTAATACAGGTCCACCTGAACCTCCCAGTAACCCCAAGTAATCAGAGGAGTAATACGGATGTTACCAAGAATTACCAGCCTTTGTCCCGGGGCCGGGTATCCTGGGATATTTAAGCGCGACCGCGAGATACCGCTGGAAAAGAAGAGATTTACGCGAAGCGGGTCCGGTCGGCCGCAATGCAAGAGTTCCGCCATCACCAGCGCACTTACTGTCGCACGCACCCGGTACCCACGCCGGGTACATGTCTGGTGGGAAGTGGTGGCTCAAAACACATTGGGCAGAGTGAACCTGGTCCTGCCTCAGAGCCAGTGGTCTGCAAAGATCCATTTGGTATGTATTGTTACTTAAAATTTGCAATTAAAATCCTGTCATGAAGTATTGAAATTTTGATTATGTAGAACTGATTCAAGATTTTCCATTAAAGTGAAGTTTCTTTAATTGTTAAATTATGCTGCCTCTTTTCCTGTAGACAAACCCAGCCAACCGGGAGAAATTGACATCATCTCTATTACGAAAGACAGCATCACCATCCACTGGCTCCGGCCAGAACATGATGGCGGAAAGGAGATCCTAGGTTACTGGATTGAGTTTAGGGAGGCTGGAGAGAGCGCCTGGAAGAAGTGCAACAAGGAGCGCTCCAAGGATCGTCAGTTCACCATGGGTGGATTGATGGAGGCCACAGAGTACGAGTTCCGAATCTTTGCTGAAAATGAGGCTGGACTCAGCCGACCTCGTCGCACACCCATGGGCATTAAAACCAAATTGAGCGGTAAGCTGATTGTACTAGACTTTACTTAAACTGAATGATAGATTTAAGGTTTAACTAGATTGAGTTATTTTCATATTTTCTGCAGTTGGGGAAGCTCCAGCTTTGAAGGAAGAGGTCCAAGATGTAACCACTAAGCTTGGCGAGTCTGGCACTCTAACATGTGGAATCATCGGCAGACCTTTGCCTGAGATCAAGTGGTATCGATATGGCAAAGAACTGATCCAGAGCCGCAAGTACAAGATGAGCTCAGATGGCCGTAACCACTCCCTCACCATTCTGACAGAGGAACAGGAAGACGAAGGAGTATACACCTGCAGGGCCATCAACGAGGCTGGAGAAATAGAGACAAGCGGAAAACTACGCTTGCAGGCAGCGCCCCAATTCCACCCCGGCTTCCCGCTAAAAGACAAGTACTACGCTGGGGCTGGTACCAGCCTCCGCCTCCATGTAGTCTACATCGGCCGTCCGATCCCCCAGATCATGTGGTTCTATGGCAAGAAACCTCTGAATCCATCTGAGAATGTAATAATTGAAAACACTGAAAGCTACACCCACCTGGTTGTGAGGAATGTCCAACGAAAAACCAACGCTGGTCGCTACAAGGTGCAGCTTAGCAATGTGTTTGGAACTGTTGACACCTCGCTGCGTGTTGAAATCCAAGGTAAAAGCATGGACCATTAAAAGTTAACTTAACATGTCCTTAAAGTCTGCATGCATTATTGATTTCTCACATCATTCAGTGTTAGTGATTTCCTTTTAATTTTTTCCTCAGACAAACCTTCTATCCCTGAGGGTCCCATAGTTGTCGATTCCCTTCTGAGAAACTCAGTCGTAATCAGCTGGAAGGTTCCAAAGGACGATGGAGGGTCCGTGATTACCAACTACATTGTGGAGAAATGTGAAGCCAAAGAGGGTGAACAATGGTGCCTGGTGTCCTCTTCTGTTCCGGGTACCACCTGCCGTGTTCCCAACCTGAGTGAGAGCTCTGGATACTACTTCAGAGTCTCTGCACAGAACCAGTATGGTGTGAGTGAGCCTCTGGAGATTCCATCTGTAGTCATCATTAAGAGCCCATACGGTAAACACAAGAATATTTATTTTCCTCTTTAAATCCTGTCACTAAGTAACCGAAATAAAATGTAAGAGCTCTCTACTGTTTGTTCCTCAGATAAACCTGGAATCCCACAGCAGCCGTTCATCATCAGTGCCACCAAAGACTCCTGCGTCGTTTGCTGGAAGCCTCCAAGTAGTGATGGAGGAGCGAAAATCACCAGCTACTTCCTTGAAAAACGCGAGAAGAAGCAGAACAAATGGATGTCCGTAACAACCAAAGTATTTACAGAAACCAGCTATGAAGTCACAGGCTTGATTGAGGGCTTTGAGTATGAGTTCCGTGTGAAGTGCCAGAACATCGGTGGCGAGAGCGACTGGTCTGAGATCTCTCTGCCCGTTATACCCAAGTCAGAACAGGCTCCTCGTGCTCCTGCATTCAGGGAGGAGATCAGAGACATGACTGTGAAATACCACAGCAATGCCACCTTTGTCACCAAGGTATTTAGAAAAGCAAAAAAATGTAATGATTTGTATTTTTGAAACTCATTAAGCATGATACTTAATGATTTTTTTTTATAACAAGGTCGTGGGTCATCCAAAGCCTGTGGTTAAATGGTATCGCAGTGGAAAGGAGATCCTGGCAGATGGAACGAAAATAAAAGTGCTTGAGTTTAAGGGTGGCTACTACCAGCTGGTCATCAATGCCGCTGATGAGAATGATGCCTCAGTATACCAAGTTAGAGCAACCAATCCCTCTGGATCTATCTCTACAACAGCCAACCTGGAGGTGGAAGGTATTTAAGCCACTTTAAAGTGATTGAATAATTCTTGCAGGAAACAACCTTAAGGTTATGTGCTAAGTATTCTCAATTTGTTAAGACATTTTAGTGAAATTTATCTCCCCAATTCTGTCATTTCAGTCCCTGCAAAGATACACCTCCCTAAAGAACTGCAGGGAATGGGAGCCGTTCATGCTGCACGCGGCGATCACATCACGATCAAGATTCCCATCTCAGGAAAGCCAGAGCCAGCGGTTACTTGGCAGAAGGGTCAGGAGATCCTCTCCAACTCTGCCTATCACCAAGTTATCACCACAAGGTCCTTCACCTCCCTTGTGTTCCTAAAGGGAGTACAAAGGAAGGACACTGGCTACTACATCATCACTGCTAAAAACAGATTTGGAGCAGACAAGCAAACAATTGAGGTGAATGTGGCTGACATTCCTGATGCTCCAAAGGGACTTGTGGTCAGCGACATTTCACGGGATTCTATTACCCTCACCTGGGAACCACCTGCCAACGATGGTGGCAGTGACATCATTAGCTACATTGTAGAGAAGTGCCCGACCACTGCTGACAGATGGATCCGTGCTGGTCAGACCGCTGACTGCAGTATCACCATTGTCAGTGTATTTGGAAAGACCAAATATCAGTTCCGTGTTATCGCAGAGAACCAGTTTGGCCTCAGCCTTCCATCTGTTCCAACTGAACCCATCACCACCAAGGAAGACAAGTCTGTGATCAGGAACTATGACGAGGAAGTGGATGAAACCAGAGAGATTACCAAGGAAGAAGCTTTGTTCTACAAGGTGAAGGAGCTTTCTTCCAAATACATCATCTCAGAGGAACTTGCCCGGTGCCAGTTCGGAGTGGTCCACCGCTGCGTGGAGATTGCCACAAAGAAGACTTTCATGGCCAAGTTCATAAAAGTCAGAGGAACTGATCGTGAGTTAGTTCTGAGGGAGATAGAGGCCCTTAACATTGCAAGACACAAGAACATTATCTACTTGCATGAATACTTTGAAAGCATGGAAGAGATTATCCTGATCTTTGAATTCCTCTCTGGAGTTGATATCTTTGAGCGGCTTGGCACCAGCAACTTTGAGCTTACAGAACAGGAGATTGTCCGTTACCTGAGGCAGGTTTGCTCCGCTCTCCAGTTCTTACACAGCCATAACGTTGGCCACTTTGATATCCGCCCAGATAACATCATCTACACCACAAGGAGAAGTCCCAATATAAAGATTATTGAGATGGGCCAGGCCAGGCTGTTGATCCCAGGAGAAAACATCAGAATGCTGTTTTCAGCTCCAGAGTATTTTGCGCCAGAGGTTCACCGCCATGATCTGGTCACAACAGCCACTGATATGTGGTCTGTTGGTGTTTTGGCATATGTTTTACTCAGTGGTCTTAATCCATTTGCCGCAGAGTCTACAACAAAAATGATTGAAAACATCTCCAACTGTGAGTACATATTTGATAGGGAAGCATTTAAAGACATAAGCTCGGAGGCCATGGACTTTATAGACAGACTTCTCGTTAAGGACAGGAAGCTCCGTATGACTGCTCATGAAGCTCTAGAGCACCCATGGCTCAAGATGAAGATTGAGCATGTCAGCAACAAGGTCATCAGGACACTGAGACACAGAAGATACTATCAATCACTAGTAAAGAAGACAGATACGATAGTATCATCAGCCCGTGTGGCGTTCGGAGGTGCCTTCAGAAACCAGCGCGGACTGGCTGTTGGTAAAGTTAAGGTTGGAACCGAATACTGTGGCTTGCGTGCTGGACCTGTCATGCATGCCTCAGCTGAGGAAGGTGGCCACGTCAGATTTACTTGTAGCATTGTTAACTATGACAAGAGCACTCAGGTGTCTTGGTACTTTGGTAACCGTCAATTGCATCCAAGCCCCAAGTATGAGATTTCTTACAACAATGGCTTTGCCAGCATTTATGTGAAGGATATTGAAGAGTCTGATGATGGCGTCTATAGATGCAAAGTGGTGAGTGATGATGGAGAGGACAGTGCCTATGGAGAACTCTTCGTCGAGACTGTGAGGAGTCTCAGGGAGCATTACGTTAGCCGTACCATCAAGAAGCTGAGGAGGAGGGTTGACAGAACTAAACTTCTGCAGAGACCACCGGAGTTTACCTTGCCTCTCTACAACCGCACCGCCTACATTGGTGAGGATGTGCGCTTTGGTGTCACTATCACTGTGCATCCAGAGCCTCATGTGACCTGGCTGAAGAATGGAGAGCAAATAAAGGAGGAGGTTGGCAAGTACACATTTACAAGTGATAAGGGCTTATATCAACTCATGATTCATAATCTGGATAGTAGTGATGATGCCGAATACACAGTCATGGCATACAACAAGTTTGGAGAAGACAGCTGCAAGGCTCGTCTGACTGTCATACCTCATCCTGTGCTAGAGGAAACTCTGAGGCCCATGTTTAAGCGTTTGCTGGCTAACATTGAGTGCACAGAAGGAGAGAGTGTCCGCTTCGAACTCAGGGTGTCAGGAGTTCCCACTCCCACTCTTAAATGGGAAAAAGATGGACTTCCACTACAGTTTGGTCCCAAAGTTGTTGTTATTGAACAAGACATTGATTATCATGTCCTTCACATCAGGGAAACTCTGCTTGAGGATGCTGGTGTGTACAAAGTCACTGCAACAAACTCTGCTGGGTCTGCAAGCTGCCAGGCTACTTTGAAAGTGGACCGCATCACATACACCAGAAGAGAGTACAAGAGCGAGGAGGAGAAACACAGACATGTTCAGAAACAGATAGAGAAGACCAACAAAATGGCTCAGCAAATTGCAGCTACTGAGGAGCTTGTACCTCTGAATCCCACTGCACAGGAGGCCCTGAAATTTGCTGCAGAAGTGTACAAACCTGCAGTAAGCACAAAGAACATTGAGGGCGAATTTGACATCACAGAGGAGAAGACAGAGACAAAGAAGCTGGAGGAGGAGAGGCGGCTTTTCATGCCATATGAGATTCCTGATCCTGTGGTTCATGATCGAAAAGCTCTTGATGAGGACAAAGCTATTAAGCAGTTTGTGCCTCTTTCTGACATGAAATGGTATCGCAAACTACGAGATCAGTATGAGGTCTCAGAGAGAACAGAGAGGATTGTTCAAAAGAGGCAGAAACGTATCCGCCTGTCCAGGTGGGAGCAGTTCTACGTGGTGCCCCTCCCCAGGATCACTGACCAATACAGACCCAGATGGCGCATTCCCAAACTGACAATGGATGATTTGGAGACTGTTAGACCTGCCCGCCGATCTCCATCCCCTGAGTCGGAAGCCTCCTTCAGATCCAGGAGGAGGTCTCTGGGAGATCTCAGTGATGAAGAGCTGCTGATGCCTGTGGATGACTACCTAACAAGAAGGAGATCAGAGGAGGAGACGATGATGCTGGAAGATGAGCTTGAGCTCGGCTTCTCAGCCTCTCCTCCTGGAAGTCCTATTCGAGTTCAGCGACGAATTACTGAACGTGAAGAGAGGAGACAGGAAGTCATGCATGAGGCTGCTGAAGTTACAGAGACCAAGAAGAAACGAACCATTTCTCAGTACATGAGAAGGAGAAGGTCTCTATCTCCTACCTACATTGAGCTGATGCGTCCAGTCTCAGAGCTCATCCGACCACCCCGAGCCAGAGCTGTGGATACTCAGGGAGAGATTGTCGAGAGAAGGTCACCAACTCCAGAGAGGACCCGTCCTCGTTCTCCCAGTCCTATCAGATCAGTTGAGAGGTCTTCACGCTCCTCGTCCAGATTTGAGCGGTCCGCACGTTTTGACATCATGTCCCGTTATGAAGCCAGGAAAGCTGCCCTTAAGTCTGAGAGGAAATACCAGGTAGTCAGTCAAACACCTTTTAGCTTGGATCATGCTCCTCGTGTAACTGTCAGGATGCGGTCTCATCGCATACCAATTGGTCAGGATACAAAATTCACCCTAAACATCCAGGCAAAACCAGAAGCTGAAGTAACATGGTTCCACAATGGTGCAGAAATCTCTGAAAGGACGGAGAAATACATCTTCACAAACATGAGTGGTGTTTTGTCCATTACTATTCTGGACTGCCAGGAAGAAGATAGTGGCACATACCGCTGCGTGTGCACAAACTCAAAGGGCGAAGCATCAGACTACGCCATCCTGGAAGTGTCAGGAGGCGGATACACCACATTTTCTTCCCGTCGCAAGGATGAAGAAGCTCCTAAAGCATTTGTGCCTGAAGTCACGCGTATTGATCACTATCACTCCACTCACTTCAAAGCCGGCTACACTTCCCAAACCTACCTGGAAGTCGAAGAAAGCAAGTCAAAGCTAACTGAGACACGTAGTGTTGTAACGCAGGAAAGAATCGGTGCCTCATCTGAGAGATTCTCTTCTACTGAGAGGTATGACTCATCTCTCAAGTATGCCTCCACTGAATACCTCTCCTCAAGTTCCTCATATTCCTCAGAGAAATATTCTTTAACTGGGAAGCATGCAACATCCGAAGAGAAACTAAAATCATCCTCTATTGCTGCTGCTCCTGAACAAGTTTCATTGCCCAAAGAGAAACCATCTCTTCCTGCTAAAATCCTCACCAAGCCACAATCCGTGACAGTTGCAGAGGGAGAGACAGCCCGGTTCTCCTGTGACATCGATGGGGAGCCTGCAGCAACTGTGACATGGATACATGAAAGCCAAACCATTGTATCATCTCACCGTATCCATGTCTCCACAACTCAGTACAAGTCCAGCCTGCAGATCTCATCTGTGAACAGCTCTGATGAGGGCAGTTATACAGTGGTGGTAGAGAACTCAGCAGGTAGACAGGAGGCACATTTTACTCTCACAATCCGCAGGCCACCACCTAAGGAGGAAGTCAAAGCTGTCAAATCCACTGAGCCACCTGTAAAATCCCCTGAGCCCCCAACTATATCACCTGCTCCTTCCATTACTTCGCCAGTTCCTAGTGTGAAGTCACCAGAACCCAGTGTGAAAACCCCTGAACCATCAGTCACATCTCCAACTCCAAGTGTAAAGTCTCCTGAACCAAGTGTAAAATCTCCCACTCCTGGAATCAAATCCCCGGCTCCAAGTGTAAAGTCCCCTGAACCGCCTGTAACATCTCCCACCCCTGGGGTTAAGTCACCAACACCAAGTATAAAGTCCCCTGATCCGGACGAAGCAAAATCTCCAAAGGGAATTAAATCTCCAGAGCCATCCACACCCTCTCCTGCACGAGGTTTAAAATCTCCAACTCCTGGAGTAAAATCTCCTGAACCGGAAGGAATTAAATCTCCAAGTGGGATCAAGTCTCCAGAACCCAGACTGAAGTCGCCTCCGCCAGTCAAAGCCCCTGGAGGTGTGAAGTCACCAGAACCTGAGGAAGCAAAATCTCCCCGAGGCGTGAAATCACCAGAGCCTGCAGGTATCAAAACACCAAGGGGTCTGAAGTCCCCAGAACCTGCAGGGATCAAAACACCAAAAGGCATCAAGTCTCCAGAACCTTCGGGTATCAAATCTCCAAGGGGGTTGAAGTCTCCTGAGCCTGAGGGAGTCAAATCACCTCCGAGGGTTAAATCACCTCCCCCCATTTTGTCTCCAAAGAGGGTTGTGTCTCCCCCGACTGTCAAATCCCCAACCCCAAAACCTCCCAAAGTCCTCAGTCAGCTAACAGCTGAGGCCTGTGAGGGTTTGGTCCAGATGTCCTGCATCTGTGAGAGCAGTGTCAGGGAGGTGGCATGGTACGTCAGTGGCAGGAGGCTTTCACAGAGCAGCCGCTTTCAGATGCAATACTCTGAGGGTTCCTGCAGACTCCTTATCCATGAGCTGTCAGAGAGTGACCAGGGAGAGTACACATGTGAGATGACCTCAGATGGAGGAGTATCCAAATCCTCCTTCTCATTTACTGGTCAGGTTTTCCAGTCCATATACAAAAAGGTGTCAGCTTATCGTGAGCAGCAAATTGCGCTTAAAGGTGAGATTTTCCTCCACTCTAGTTTGATGTGATATTGGGTTAATTTAGAAAAGGTTGTCAAGGGTTGTTTACTTTATGTTCCATCTCCAGCAGGATCAGTGATGATGAGTCACCAGGAGTCATCCACAAAGGCCTCATCTCTAATGATGAAGAAAGAAACCCACATGGTAGAGGAGTCCTCTGCCTTTTCCTCCTCTGCCCATCAGGCGATGATGTCGTCCATGATGGAGTCCAGCTCCTTCAGCAGCATGGCAGCGGAAATGAAGTTCGAGACCATGTCAATGTCCAGCATGTCCTCCATGACATCGGAGACGTATGCCAAGAGCTCCAGCAGCTTGACAGAAATGATGTCACATATGGAGGGATCCTCAATCAGAGCAATTGGTAAGAGGGTTAATTAAAACATCTTCATGTTATTATATGGGCTTTTAGCTGCTAGTTCTACATATTAAGACCCAACAGGTAGCTAAGATGCTAAGCTAAGTTTAGCAAACATGTCTCATATATTAAAACGTACAGTTGAAACCAGAAATTTACAGACACTGTATGAAGAGACATTAGCAGTAAATATTTTAAGGATAAAATGATTTTAGCAACACTAATTAAACAGGAAATAGTGGACTGTCTATTTAAACTTCAGATCTTTACTAGTTTTGACTCCTTCAAACTGTTCTGCTGCTTTCAGGTTCTGCTCCTCGGATCGAAGCTCTGCCAGAAGACATCAGCATAGAGCCAGGCAAGGTCCTGACGGTCGCCTGCGCCTTCTCTGGCGATGCCAAACGCATAGAGTGGTCACGCAGCGGTAAAACAATCGACGTGTCCACAGGTGGACGATTCCACATTGAGACCACGGAGGACCTAACCACCCTCATCATCACTGGGGTGAAGCCGGAGGATGCCGGAGCCTACACCCTTAGGCTGTCCAACGAGCTCGGGTCGGACTCCGCAACCGTTCACATCAGCATTCGATCGTAAAAGAAAAACCAAAACAACCTGATATTTCAAAACTTCCCCTTTTCCCTTCTTCCTTGACTTTTTATTTATTGATGAAACACAGTAGTCTTCTTGATAAGGATCTGAAATATTCTTGTAAATAGGAACTATTTTTGTACCAAACCTGACGTTAATTTATGCCAAACTAGACTAAAGTCTAAAGTTGTAAAATGTGCCATATTGGATAACTCTGACTTCATTTTTCTGTGACATGTACATAATGTATATAGCCGAGTTTACCGGTTATGGGAAATGTATGCATTGTTATTTATGACAATAATATTAACTGAAACTAAAAGGAACTAAATATAGTTTAACAGGAGAAAGTTTCAGCTGGAACGAATACCCTGTTAAACTGGGAAACTAAACTCTGTGCCTCAACGATAAGTTGAAGTCTAAGTTTGCCTCAACAGGTAGAGAGGCTCCCTGTTGATGTTATGAACCAGAGACAAAACTATCAGCGCGCCACCGCTAAGAGGGCGGTGCTTTAATGATGTAACAGGAGCATGAGATCCTGAGTGCTGTTTGCATCTACCCTCATGTAAGCAGGACGACTGGACCTCGCGCTCCGACGGATTATGTCATATCGCCACTTCTATGACAAGCTCACAGTGCGAGCGGCCTGCACTCCCTGAGCTCAAAGCATTTCATTTGTTTGTTTTGTGCTCTGCTTCTGGAAAACGACTTCCAGCTCAGACTCTGACGTCGTTCCATCAACCTGGCCAATCACACGAGTCCTGCTGGTGCTTGTTTTCAGAGGCAGAGCTGCCTCTCGGAGGTCTGCAGCGTGCTTTGTGTGTTAGTTTGTAGAGATTCAGCCAACAGTTGTACAGCGTGGCACCAAGAACACGAGCATCTGTGTCCATCGACGCCTGCGGCACAGCGCCATGATGAAACAAAAGGTGTTCGTCGGGTGTCACCCTGACCCTTGTTGGATTGAAGTTAGCTATAGCTTTGAGTATTTTCGCAGCCTCCTTGAGTTTTTTTCTGCAATTCTTGATTTAATAAAGCATGATCATCAGCACTACAGAATGTCTCTGTCTGATTATTTTGTTCTTGACATTTAACTTAATTCCTTTATCGTCCTCTGTTGAAGCAATGATAACATGTCAGAGACCAGAACTTGTTTGTACACACCTGAGTAAAAAGATGCTGATCTGGGATCCACCGTCATGAAATCAGTAGTGGAGACCTCAGGACGTCCTGTAGATTGTCTGGTTGATGCTGCCTCCATGTGGTCTTATAATCAGTGTTGCCAGGTAGAGTCGAGGTTTTCCAGCCCAAACATCTGTTAAAAACCGCCACATCACACAAAAATCCGCCCAATTAATATAGTTTTATATTTACTGTGTGAACATGAACTCACTTCAGTACAACTTAATTCAATACTACATGTCCAAAGGCTACAATCCAATAAAATCTGCCCAGAGTTTTTCATAAACAACTGACCCAGCCACCAAAGCCATGTCGGATCCAGTGAGAGTCGGGTGACACGTCACATACCGGTACAAACATGTTTGCAGATGGATTCATAACCATGAAGAGCAGTGGTTAGTGTGCACGACCCATGTATGAGACCTTAGTCCTTGAGGCGGCCGACCCGGGTTTGAATCTGACCTGTGGTCCTTGGCCGCTTGTCTCTCACCCTCTCTCATTCCCCCTTTCCTTTCAGCCTACCGTTAGAAAAACAAGCCTCTAGTGGTTTAAAAACAATCCACTGGACTTTGTTTCCAAGTTTGAAGACAATTCGCTGCCCATCCAGGAAGCTTTTTCAATCAAAATGTCAGGAGCAGCATTGAGTTTGAGGTTTTATACAGTAGCCCAACAAAGCCTTGTTTTTTTTTTGCAAGTCTCTCCCCGCTCTCTCAAACCTCTTTCTACGGTCCATATAAACTCAAACAAAAAACAAGCAAATTGAAAGGAACAAACAGGACCATCCCTTTAAAATTGGGGTTGTTTAGCTTCTTTTGTTAGCCTGCAATGCCCCATACCCAAGTCTCTGAAAGGGGAGTCTGTTGGCCTGGCTGAATAGACGCATCCTGGATGGGAATGAAATGTCTTCAAACTTGGAAACAAAGTCCAGTGGATGTTTTTTTGTTTTGTTTACTTTTTGGAAATGACCAGTACATGGTTGAATGAAATCTCCCCAATAATTGTTGGGGAGGGCAGGGAATGTTGCTGATATCAGACATTCCATGTTCAATTTGCACATCCATCAAACTTGGCAGGCCCATGCGTTTCTGGACTCATCTTTGAGGCAAAATGCTAGGAAACTGGAGAAAATATATCGCTCCACGGGCCTATGGGAGTCCTACCTAGTCTGGAAAAATAGTTTACTGCTGCATAAGAGGACCCTTTGTAAAGCAAGAGTAGCATATTTCTCCTCATTAATAGAGAGAATAAGAATAATCTTAGATTTCTTTTTAAAACAGTTGCCAAACTCACCCAGAGCCATAGCTCTGTTGAACTGTCCATTCCACCTGCTCTTAGCAGGAATGATTTTATGGGATTCTTTATAAATAAGGATTGATCTTATTAATGTATGTTAGATCCAGTTCCAACCAGGTTATTTAAGGAGGTATTCCCTTTGATCTCGTCCTCCATTTTAGATGTGATTAATCTATCTCTGTTACAGGGATATGTACCAAAAGCTTTTAAGGTTGCTGGAATTAAACCTCTGCTTAAGAAAACCGTCTCTTGACCCAGATGACTTGGTCAATTATAGACCTATATCCAATCTTCCCTTTCTTATCTAAAATTCTTGAGAAAGTAGTTGCCAAACAAGTTTGCGATCACTTACACCATAATGAACTTTTTGAAGAGTTTCAGTCTGGCTTTAAGAGCTCATCATAGCACTGAAACAGCTCTGGTGAAAGTCACTAATGATATTCTCATGGCCTCAGATAATGGACTTGTATCTGTGCTCGTCGTCCTGTTGGATCTTCAGTGCTGCATTTGATACAGTTGATTCCATAATATTCTTTTAGAAAGACTTGAATATTTTGTTGGAATTAAAGGAACAGCACTAGACTGGTTTAAATCTGATCTATCTGATCGAATTCAGTTTGTTCATGTTAATGATAGATCTTCCTCATGCTCAAAGGTTACCTTTGTGGAGTACCACAGGGATCAGTGCTAGGACCAATTCTCTTTACTTTATACATGCTCCCAATTGGTAGAATTATTAGACAGCATGGGATTAATTTCCACTGTTATGCTGATGATACCCAGCTATATCTGTCTATATAATCCAGATGAAGCTAACCCATTACATAGATTACAGGCATGTCTTGAAGACATAAAACCTGGATGACTCTTCCTTAACTTTCTCCTTCTGAATTCAGACACAAAACAGAAGTTTATGAAGTCTTTGGACCTAGAGTCTCCTTGAAAAAGAAGTCTGATTTTAGTTTCAGTCACCTTTCATTTCGACATTGGGATTTAAACTGATTTCAGATAATAAAAAGTAAAAACCTTGGTGTTATGTTCTTTTTGATCAGGACCCATCATTTAAATCCCGTTGATCCAAGAGATTTCTAGAATTTCCTCTTCTTCTTCATCTGAGGAACATCGCAAACTGAGAAATCTCCGTGTCCTAGGGTGATGTTGAGAAACTAGTCCATGCATTTGTTACTTCCAAGGGCTAGGGACTATTGTAATTCTTTTTACTATCAGGAAGTCCACAAACTGTAGGTTGCTAAAAGCCTTCACAGCTGATCCAAAAATGCTGCAGCCAGAGTTCTGAGTTCATTTCAGGCTCCCGTGGGGAACAAACTCACCACTTTTAGTCTGTGAGGGGCAAACATCCCTGTTCACTTCAGAAGGCTTCTGATAAATCCTCCTTCTTAGATATATAAAAGCCTTTGAGTGGCCAAAGCACATCTGCCTACCAGAGATTATGATCTGTTAGTTCAAGCTTCTAATCCACACCGTTATCAATTGATAGCAGATTATCAGGCTTTGCTGAACTGCAATCATTCTGAATCAGGTGTGCCTGAAGCCCAGAAACATCCAAAACATGCAGAGCAGTGTGCCTTGAGGACCAGGGTTAAACAGAAAATAAAGGATAAATGGCAAAACGAATGGAGAGAAAGGAAATAATGGACGTTGGTTTTATAAAATTCAAAAGAAAATTGGAGAAATGAGAAGAACAGAAAGAACAAGAAGAGAAGAAACAATAATTTCTCAGATTGAGGTTTGGTCATACCGGATTAAATGGTACTCTGTTTATCTTAGGAAAACATAGGAATGGCAAATGTGAATATTGTGGGGTAGATGAAACAGTTGAGCATGTGATGTTATACTGTAACAAATATGAGGAGGAGAGAAAGCAATTCATTCAAAATTTGAGTAAAGTAAAAGTTAAATTAGATTTATTTCAATTATTCAGAAGTTATTCAGATAGTAATATTTACAGTATAGTATTTCGATATCTAAAAATAACACATTTATATAATAGAATTTAATTCCTGAGAGTCATTCTGGTTCATTAACTCCATTCCAGTAGATGGCGGAAATGCATCTATCTGTTGTTTTGCCAACCGCCTAAAATAATATCAGAAGAAGAAGAAGAAGAAGAGGACCAGGGTTGAAAAACACTGCTCTATAGTTATGTGCTGCTTTCTGACTGCTGGAGGACTATAGGGACCCCCTGTTCCATCATTCCATTCTGCATCATTCATTCTATTCTCATTCCACTCCGCAGAATCTGTTAGTTCACCTCCTAACGCTTCTGCTCTCTGCTTTTTTCTCATAGTAGCTTCTGACTGGTCTGTTCCTGTTTGGCTGTGACTCCATCCTGGAGAGAAACATCAGCAAAGCCTGCTGCCACTCAACACCTTTGTTTATAGATGTTGGAGATCGCTCCTCTTTTCCAGTGTAGTCCTGTTTCTCTGACTCCGGTGAACTGAACTGGATGTGCTCTCTTCATCCTCTGATTACGGGAGCTGGCTCGGAGCTCTCCCTGCCTGGCTGTGTGCCTGGACGGGCCGCCTTTTACAGCTGCCTTTTTGTATCGCATGCGTTTTTCTATGTCTGCTTCTGTCTCCCGAAACCCAGTCGGGCCTCAGCAGATGGTCGCCGCTCAGGCCACGAGGCCTGGCCTGTTCTGCGAGGTTTCTTCCTGTTCAAAGCTGGAGTTTCCTTTCCACTGTGGCCACAAGCATGCTTAGTGTGAGGGATTGCTGAAGAGTCAATTGAGTTTCCATGCAATCAGCAACCTGTTTTCCTTAGATAGAAAAACCTTGAACCAATCTGACTGGATGATCTGGCGAACTGGAAAGTGCCTTTCAGAGATGACATGTTGTGAATTGGTGTTCCTTAGGAAATAAACCGAAGAATCTTAAGGCAAGCAATCCTTGGAAAGGCAGCCTTTTCAACCTGAGCATGCCTGAGCATAGAAGTGGGTGGAGGAGTTTTTAATTGCACCAAACACTATCAGTCCCGAAAGCAGCGGTTTCCTCCAGCATCTTTAAAATATTCCGCTTCCAACCAGAAGTCATCGATCATCAGCACTTGGTTCATCACACCAGATCCACCTGCTGCTAAAACTAGCATCATTTGTGGCGCCACTACACTTGTTCTCTGTTGCAAACACCCTGGCAGATGACATTAGCTAATCAGTGATGGAGAAAGGTCAGGGAGGCTTTGCTATGAACCAGTAATGGTGAATGATTGGTGCACATTAGTGTTTTAATGGGTCAAATCAAAAAGCAGCCCAGATTATTTCCAACCCCCAAAGCAATTTTTACCCGCAAAATGAAAACCGCTCAATTGGGAGGTAAACCGCTCATTCTGGAAACACTGCTGGTAATCATGGTGAATACCAGCACATGGTCACCCATTCATGTTTTAATTTCTACTGGAAAACTAGAAAGATGTTATGATACCTGACTTGTAAAGATGAGGTAAACTTTGACCTGTCCACATGGAGGAGAGCGGCGGAATGATTCTGTATGTTGATCATCGTTAAACGTACTTCCTTCAGCTGCTGTTCCAGCATGTTCTAATCTGCTGAGGCGGGAGAGCTCACTGTGTTTCATACGCCCCCGTGTGGCAAACTGCGGCTACTACATGCTTCCGCCCATCCACAACCCACACACACACATAAGGTAGGGGTGTAATCACGTATAGAGTCCATTATGTCACATATACCACGCAAACTGTTTGATGGAAGACAGAGCTGAAAGCGCCCTAAAGCACGTTGCTAATGGTTTGGAGGCCATATTCACCGCGTGACTCCAGGAAGAAGAGGCAGTTTAGGGGAACGTGCTGTGGAGATTGCGCGGCTCTGTTCGAAATCCTGGGCTGCATCCTCCAAGGACCCGGTCTACCTGGAGTGGATCCTTCAAAGTCCTTTTGAAAATAAGGAGACCGGAAGAGGTTTGGCCGCGGATTCAAACGGTTCTATCCTTCGATGGGTTTTACTGCCGCACGCTCCGTCGCCTAGCAACTGTGATAGTTGACACAGTCGAAGAGTGGAAAATAATAAATGCTGAAATTTTCAAAACTATTTTAACTTTTTTGTATTGTAAAGTGAACAAAGACTACACTCTTATGAGATAATCCAGAGTGGAATAAATGTTCCAACCACCGGGAGCAGGAACAAAATCAAATCAAATCAAATGTAATGAAACCTTGGCGTCAGTTAAATAACCCGCTGCTGTCATTCTGCAACATCTCTGATGTTGATGCTTATTTTCAAACATCCATTACTGTAAAAATGTCCATAGTTTGCTATATTATTGGATGTATTTATTCTCCAGTTTTATATTATTAAAACATTTTAAGCATAGAATTTTGTTTGTTATATTTTAACTCTTCCCTTATTATGTTATTCTTATACACTTTTTTCTGATGTCCTCATTTGTGTGACCATTTTTAAATAAATTTTCTGCTGGCTGTACCTTGCTCCAATAGGGACAATAGAGACTTTTCTTATTCCCTCCTTATAAAAGGGGTAGAAAATATAAATATAAGTAAATCTAAATATTGTATGTATAAAAATATATCTGCAAAATCTCTAATATTCAACAACAAAAGAATAAATTAGTTAAGCAAATTGAAAGCAAATGGTAATAACAAAAAAACTATCAGATTTTGCCAAGTAGTTCCCACCTGGCGCAGATAGGTTAGTAGAATCTGTCCTTTAATTCCATCCCAAACCCATTTACACAGTGAATAGATAAAAAACCTTTAGATAAACCTAAAGATACCGCCACATATCTGACCTATAAACCATTAAAACAGCTTATTTTCACAAATCTAGACCTCCAACTCCATCTGCAACAGAGTTGTATTTATATTAAACTGAACTTCCAATATTCTACCACTGGTCTTGCCGAAAGTACCTTTTTCCTCTCGGAGCAATGAGAGCAGCCGGCTTCTCGTAAATTGAATCCCGTGGATATCCAAGGCGGCTAGATAGCGATGACATCGGATCCGCCCCTTCAGGTCAGCGCGCAAAGGAAGCAATTCGTGAGGAATGCATAAAGAGGAGCGTCTTGGAATCCCGCATCAGACCCTCGGCCCCGCCGCTCTATGACGTAACGTTCCTATGAATTCGGCCCTGGATAACAGAGCCTGCCCATAAATGCGTGGGAACAGAGCCAATTTCCGATGGACCGCTGAGCACTGGCCTTGAGTGAGCTTTGGTTGAAGCCAGAAGCTGCTCCGAGTGTTTTTTAAATTTACCACCTATGGAGCTGGTCTCATCGACTGACCCACCAACAGACTCTGACAGCTGGTGTCAGCGGTTTACCACCCAGCCATAATGACCGGGAAAAGCAAAACACGCTAAACATGCAAGCAGGTATTGATATACAAGAAGTAAGAAGTAAAGCGCTGAATGTTACTTGAGCCATTCTCGTAATGGCTGTTGCGACTTTATTCTTGAAATAACTAAAAATCTCTAGCCTGGCCCTAATATTCTTTTAATGTAACAGACTGTTCTGTGTCTGTATGTTAAAGTTGTGTCCATCCCTGTTGCCGGGGAGCGAAAGTTCACTGGGTGTACAGCAGGGGGAGCTTGTGAGTTTTGGTTATGTGTTGAGAGTAGAAGAAGAAAATAAAAACCGGAAGCGGGGTTACCGGCGAAAACTCCATCCCGTCTCCTGTCCCGTTATTGCATATAAAGTTCATAACACGGACCCAAACGCTCGGTTACACTAGTATTAGAAGTATTAGTAGACTTTAACAATGAAAGCTACATTTCTTGGTAAAATATGAAACTAGTTTTGTTTTTGAAAGACAAAACATTGTAAAATGTTTCATGATAAGATAAAACACGAGTAAATTACAGCTTAAAATAAGATATTTAATCAGATGTTTATTTCCAAAGCAAACTGCTGATATCAAACCAAAGGCTGCATACATACAGAGGGACGGTGTTTACAGGCCCAGTGCAGAAAATCAAATAAAGGAGACATTAAGAGCCACAATGGAAAAAAATATATAAAAAATTTGTAATGTGTTCATTAATTTCAAGGAACAGAGAAAAATAATCAATAATAAGAAGAGATAAAATCGTTAAAAAGAAAAACAACAAGCTGCCATCATGAGGTCCAGGAAGCTGTTCGTTCATTTATCCCAGAATTTTATTAATAGACATAAAATGATTCAATTAAAACAAAAACAAACCACCTCTGTAAGAATATCTTCCGCATAGTTACCCCATAGAACCTTAACATGTTTAAAAGTGATTTTCACAAGTTACTGATTAATACATTTAAAACAAGTTCTGATGCTTCGTTTTAACTGTTGCTTCTTATATTTCTATTTTAAGATGAAGGAAAAGCATAAAAGAAGATTAAAATACTTATCAGAAAAACAAAGAAATGTTAAACCAATCTGCTGAATTATAATTTCCACCATCTGTATTCGTTTCCCAGTAGAAACCAGTCTAACTAACTGGTTTATTTAAATGCAGGCTTCCTTTCAGCTTCTCTTCCTCCATGTCCTCCTGTGCTCCATCAGTGGACCTGCAGCAGAGCTGAGGTTCTCTGCAGGTTCAGACTGCTGAGAGGTGAGAAGGGGGGGAAGCGATCGAAGCCCAGCAGCTGCCGGGTGCTCGACTCCCAGCTCCAACCGAACTCCAGCCGGCTGCAGATGCACGGATACTCCCGGTCGGCCCAGCAAACCCAGTCCACCGCCTTCTTCACCTGCTGCCAGCGCTCCGGCCTGCAGGAGCCAAAGGTTTAGGTACCGATTAACGAGTCAGGCAGCACCTCACACTGAAACATCTAAACACATCTGGAACAGCTGGCAGACATGAGTTTTTCTTTGTTATGGTTCTGACCTGGACTCTGACGGCTCCTTCAGGCAAAACAGACTCTGCAGCAGTTTGCCTTCCTCCAGCTTCTCCACCCTCATCAGCTGCAGAACCAGCAGAGTCGCCACCAGCTTCAGGATGTTAGCGTGGGCCTTCACACCTTCAAGACACACAGTTCACTTACAAGACTGGAGAAAACCAAACCTAAACGACTGAGAAGTTCAGAGTATTTCAATCGCGTCCTAAAAAGGCAGCGAACAAAAACCCTGATTCTTCAAACCATTTTTTTTCATGCCTGGCTGCCTGCATCTTATTTGCAGTGAATCAGAGACCTACGACTTTCTTTAAACGGGTAACTGAAGCACGTTACTAAATATATGAAGGAGAGAACAGGAATAAAACTGTGGAATGGTTATGAGCTAAAAAAGATTTGCTCTCTGTGTCTACAGCGAGAAGCTTCCTCTATCCGATTCTTTTCCTCAGATCAGAGAAGTTGCTTAGAGTTTACAGAAGGCAGCTGCATACCTTTCAGGAAGTGGCCATGATTAACAGTTAGAGAAGCATTTTATGCATTCTTGTCCAGTTTTTTCCTTTGAAGCCTCTATAATGCTACATCATCAGCGCTTCTCGCTCTGGTGTTTTTCACCAGCGCTCAGAAAAGTACAAGAGTGGGAGTGGGGTGCAGAGGCGGGTATGTCACCCAGGAGTGGGGCCAGGACGGTCTCTCAGCATGGATTGGAGTGATACCATTTTTCTGTGGGAGTGGACGGGATTAAGATCCAGACTTGTGCCGGATCTGAAGATGATTATTACTATGACCTCCAAGATGAAGATCACTCCCGATCGGTTACACCTGACATTCCTTTTTCAGTAGCAGCCTCATTTTATTCCCAAATCTCCAGCTAAAAAGCAGCCGCATCCTGTACAGTTAGGCATCATACCTCCAGCCTTATCAAACTATTAAGCTGATCCTTAGCCCAAGGGCCACCCTGCAAAATATTCCCAAATCTCTTGCCCCATGTGCAGAATAAAGATTTGATATTGTATATCCAGCAGAGTAAAAATATCTATTTAGATAAACTGGCTGCAACATCGGTTCTGACACTAACAGGCAGCTAATATTAAGGTGTAATAAACTCACACATCATTTCATGATAATTATCCTAACAGACAATTAATGTGGAATACCTTAGCTTGGGGAGTTTTAGACAGATCTCCAGTTCCGGCGTGGTTCTAAGTTTTATGAAATGTAGGTCCTTAGACAAAATATTTATATTGGATAAAGTTCATTATTTTCCATAATGTAATGATCAAACTTGAACATATTCATATATTTTAGATTCATTGCACACTAACTGAAATATAGATATATAGAAATATAGAAATACAGATAATTTTAGCATACAGCTCATCAAAACCTAAAATTCCTATCTCACAAAGTTAGCATATTTGTCCAACCAATAAAAGAAAAGTGTTCTTAATATAAAAAAAGTCAACCTTCAAATATTTAGGTACAGTTATGCCTTCAACACTTGGTGGGGAATCCTTTAGCAGAAATGACTGCTTCAACGCGGCGTGGCATGGAGGCTCTGCTGAGGTGTCATGGAGGCCCAGGATGCTTCCTTAGCGGCCTTTAGCTCATCACAGTGTTCGGTCTTGAGTCTCTCAACTTTCTCTTCTTCACAATATTCCACAGATTCTCTATGGGGTTCAGGTCAGGAGAGTTGCCCAGGCCAGTTGTTCAGTGATACCATGGTCAGTAAACCCAATTTAGCAGTGGAGTTTTGGCACTGTAAAGCAGCTGCCAGGTGGTGCTGAAAAATGAAATCTTTATCTCCATAAAGCTTTTCAGCAGATGGAAGCATGAAGTGCTTTAAAATCTCCTGATAGCTGCATTGACCCTGCCCTGGATAAAACACAGTGGACACCACATCACTGACTGTGGGTACCTGACACTGGACTTCTGGCATTTTGGCATCATTTAGAGACCTTTTTCATGATATTCTAATTTCTTGAGATAGGAATTTTGGGTTTTCATGAGCTTCAAACTGCCAAAATCATTATTATTAAGACAATAAAAGACCTGAAATATTTCAGTTAGCGTGCAATGTATTTAAAATATATGAATCCTCAACTTTTATCATTACATTATGGACAATAATGAACTTTTTCACAATATGCTAATATTTTGAAAAGGACCTGTTCAGACAACGAGGAAAACCCATCAAAAGACCAAAGTTCTGTTCCTTGGTTTTCAGTTGAAAATCATCAGGGCTTTGCAGAAGTTAGAGGAAGGCCCGTCTAACACCAATCAACAGAAAGCTAAAATAATCCACGCTTAAAGCTAGAAGGACAATCAGGGACAGATTGGACGGATTATGTATTAGACAGGTTTAATGTAGAAAAGAGAAGAACGCTCACCCAGAGAATGGATGCCTCGGTTCTTCAGGAACACGTTAGCAAACACATCCACGCTGAGATTGATCAGTCCTCCCAGCTCAGCAGTCAGCGCCCTAGTGAGTCCAGCAGCAGTAAGGGAGAAGTGCATGTTAGACTCAGGAAACACTGAAGGACACCAGATTTATAACCAGCGTAACCGCTGGGTTGTAGTTTTAAACACGTATTTTTTGACGTGCCAGATTTTTTCTGACTGGGCCGACTTTCCGCCTGATAGTAATCAGGTCATGTAGTGTACTGGGGGTAACGAGGGGCCATCAGCCTCTAATGAACACCTCCCATCAGGAATCATACAGTCAGGAGAAAACTCCAAAACTATGGCTTGAAATTACAGTCGCCAGGCCATAAGCAGTGAGTTACTTTGGGCGTTAGCTAACGCCGCTGGCCTGTTTTAGGCAACGCAGTAATCTAACTAATTTACTTCGACTGTAAACTATAACGCTCAGTTACTGCATTGCGTGATACACTACCGCTACGCGGCTACCTATAGGTCGCATTGGGATGAACCCTTTTCATATGATAGGACTGCGTATGCCACTTTGTCAAGTGAGAGAGAGGAGGATGAGAATGGCTGATGTGGAGCAGTGGAGATTCCGGCCTGTCAGTTGGGTGCAGGTGTGGTGTTTCTGCCGGTGGGTGTTACGCGTACAGCACCAGAGAGCTGGAGGATGGAGGATGACCCCTCCAGCAGCAAAACCGCTGCCTCTCCCGCGCATGGAAAATACCGAGCTAAGCTAGCATCAGATACAGGCCTTCGCGTGCTTTCCTCACAGACACCAGGCGGCACTCGAGATGGCACACTTGTCTGCCAGCTTCTTGAGGAAACGCTGCATAGCTGAAGAGTGCCAAGTTAGCAACAGATTCTGTGCTCAAGCTACAGGGGAACTATGGAGAGCTGAAGCGATCAAATTGATAGCCAATATGGAGAAACGAAGAGAAACCTGGATGGATGGATGGATGGATGGATATAGCAGGAGATATGTAGGGAGGAGATATGCGATACAACAGAGATAGAGATAGATAGATAGATAGATAGATAGATAGATAGATGGGATAGATAGGATAGATAGAGCATAGGATAGATAGATAGGAGGAGATAGATAGTTACGGGGGCGAGAACCCGCAAAAATAACGCAATTGTTGTTTTTATTGTGGAGGAGTAACTCAGTTTACTTTTAGTAGTAACTAGTTACTTTTGATCTGTGGAGTAACCTCAGTTACTTTTAGTAGTAAATAGTTACTTTTTTTGTGAGCAGTCTCGAAGTTTACTTTTATTGTGGAGTAACTCAGTTACTTTTTAGTTTTAAAGTGGAGCAACTCAGCTACTTTTAGTAGTAACTAGTTATTTTGTGGAGTAACTGAAGCTTACTCTTTAGTAGTGAACTAAGTTACTTTTATTGTGGAGTAAACTTAGTTACTTTTTAGTGGAGTAAATCAGTTATTTTTATTTTTCGTGAGGAGTAACTCAGTTACTTTTTATTGTGCGGAGGTAACTCAGTTACTTTTAGTAGTAAATAGTTACTTTTATTGTGGAGTAACTCAGTTACTTTTAGTAGTAACTAGTTACCTTTATTGTGGAGTAACTCAGTTACTTTTAGTAGTAAATAGTTACTTTTATTGTGGAGTAACTCAGTTACTTTTTGGGAGATAGATGGATGGATGGATAGATAGATGTTGCAGTATCTATAACAACCCAAACACACAGGATTTCTGAATTAAACATCCCCAGTTATTAATTCCATTCACTCACCAGATCTGAATTCCCTGTTAAAGGAATAGTACACCCAAAACATGATTAGCCTTCATTTTCTACTCACCCCCATGCTGAACAACACTCTGGAGTACTTTTTTGATATCTCAAATGCATCTGGAGATCTGGGAGGCTTCTTGCTGTCTGCTGACATTCAAATAATGGAGGTCTATGGCGCCCGAGGCAGAAAGGTCCATAAAAGTCCACAAAAAAACGTGTCAATATTCCTCCATACTGCTCGTCCAATGTATTCCA
>JAGKQL010000062.1:26188412-26204463 GCA_018398635.1 Cyprinodon brontotheroides
TGGAATACATTGGACGAGCAGTATGGAGGAATATTGACACGTTTTTTGTGGACTTTTATGGACCTTTCTGCCTCGGGCGCCATAGACCTCCATTATTTGAATGTCAGCAGACAGCAAGAAGCCTCCCAGATCTCCAGATGCATTTGAGATATCAAAAAAGTACTCCAGAGTGTTGTTCAGCATGGGGGTGAGTAGAAAATGAAGGCTAATCATGTTTTGGGTGTACTATTCCTTTAAAAAACTTCACACCCATGATTCGAGGTAATGCAGCCTGATGATATTTACACTGCTTCAGATATATACGCTATATAGCATCCCCCCCCCCTGATGTCATTTATGTTGAGTTGCAATAAATGCTAAACTCTCTGCAGGTTCTTGTCTTTCTCGTCCGCTCTATTCAGCTGGCTTTGAAAACACACGGCGAGAAGGCGGGGGCTGGGTGGGGAGGGTTACGGGGACGAGAAACGCAAAAGTTACTTTTACTAGTAACTAGTTACTTTTATTGCGAAGTAACTCAGTAACTCAGTTACTTTTTGGGAGAAGTAACTAGTAACTAATTACTTTTTCAAAGTAACGTGCCCAACACTGCATATAGATGGACATTACCTACGTACATCATGAGTTGTGAACTTTTAAACCCTGCGGCTTCGTCATACAGTGTGAGCTGCAGCTACGTGTAATGATTGAAAAATGTTGCACGGTGTTTGCCTGCTTTATAAGGTGAAGAGGTCAGCAGGTTTGGCTGAGGAGGTCAGTGAGGGTCTCAGCTGGGCTATGTAGGGCATAAAGTGAAGTAAATGGATGAGCTCTGAGTCACGTATGATAAGGTTGGTGTTAATTTTTATCTGAGGATCAAGATAAACTGGGAGGCTGGGATGAAGATTAATCCGAGGCAGAGATGAACTAATGCTTGGTTATTCACTATGGGCTGAACGGAGAGAGGGTCCGCCTACAACCTGCCCTCTTCTAGTTTGACTGACATCGATAAACCCTCAGTTTGTTCAGAACCACATTAAAACCATTAAAACTTGCGGGGCGTGCAGGTGGCGCAGTGGTTAACGCAAACACAACCCATGTACGGAGGTCTTAGTCCTCGACGCGGCTGACCTAGGTTCGAATCCGACCTGTGCTCCTTTGCCACATGTCCCTCCCCCTCTCTTATACACACCCTTTCCTGTCAGCCTGCTGTCAAAAAAGAGCCACTAGTGCCGCAAAAACTCAACAAAAAAAGGAAATTCTTGTGCTCCAACTTCTCCTATTGGAAGACGATATCAGGTCTAGACTTTTGGAACAAATGTCTAGAGAAATGAGAGCAGAATGGAGGCATTTCAGTCCAATGTTTGGAGAAAAGCAAGCAGGAATCGGGATCTCCAGGTGCCTGAGTGGACCGTGAACGAGTCTCTTTACCTGACCCAAACACAGATAAAAAACAATCACTGAACAAAAGAGCAGAGTCAGAAACGTTAGACAACCTTAGCTGAGACTTTTCCATCCTTTAGATTAGATCAATACTGAACAATAGGGCAGGAGGACATGAAGACTTTAAGCCGAGGTCAGGTGACATACGGTTAACGTACGTATGACATACGGTTCCAACATTAAAGCAGGTCAGAAAATCTTACTGGGTTCTGCAGCTGGAAGATCTTGGTCCACTTCAGTCTCAGTTCTTCTGGATCCGGCTCTCTGGACCTGAATCATTAAGTAGAAAAGACTCAGTTTCAGCTCATAACATGGAAACCATCAGCTGAGTGCTTATAAAGATGGGCCATGTTGTGTGTCTCAGAACTCACTCTAAAGGTGACGGGTCGACTTGCATCGGTTCCTCTGCAACACCAGAATGTGGTTCCATGATATGAAGTGCAGAAGGAGGAGGAGCCTCAAACATTCGACTTCCCATTCTGCGTCTAAGAGGAGCTCCTAACATTGGCCTCCTCCTTCCGTGTTTAAGGGGAAGAGAAGCTTCTGACATTCGATCTGTCTCTAAGGGTCTAATAGAAGCAGGAGGAGGAGGAGCAGCTGCAGACATTCCAGCTTGGATTTGGAGCTTTTCATAGATAGCTGTCGCTCTATTTTGACTGGCAGAAAGAAAAGGTGAAGCAGTTCCACTCAGACCAAAACTGCTTTGGAACCCGGCAGATTGATCTATTAGACCCATATGTTTTCGGACTGTGATAGAGCAAGGAGGAGGAGGAGGAGCTCCGAATGTTTCAGCTCTGCTTTGGAAACTGGCAGGAGGAGGAGGAGGAGGATGAGCTCCGAATATTACAGCTCTACCTTGGATACTGGCAGGAGGAGGAGGAGGAGGAAGAGCTCCGAATATTACAGCTCTACCTTGGATACTGGCAGGAGGAGGAGGAGGAGGAAGAGCTCCGAATATTACAGCTCTACCTTGGATACTGGCAGGAGGAGGAGGAGGAGGAGCTGCAAACATTCCAGCTGTCATTGGGAACCTGCCATAGATAGCTGTCACTCTATTTTGACTGGCAGAAGGAGAAGGTGAAGCAGCTCCACACAGAGGAGGAGTAGCATCTGTTGCTCCAAATGGCACTACTCGGTGAGAACGAAAAGTCACGGGTCCAGAACCTTGAATACCACCAAAAACTATGTCTGGACTAAATCCAGCAGAAGAACTGGAACGAGTGGGTGCAGCAGGTCTGACATCTGAAGAGGATTCAGCTGGTGGCTGCAAATCAGCATGAATTGCTGTGACGCTTTCAGCCTGAAACAGAGAAATCTAGACTGATCATCTTATGGAACACCATAAACAGCTCAATTCTTTAAATTTAAACCAACTCTTTGAATAAAATATATATTAAAAAAACAGAAATCAGGGAGCTACACTAATTATGCTTACGTTCACGTTAGTTTGAAGAAGAGAACCGGAACATTAAGATCCGTCCTACAGTTACTTAAATACATGTTGAGGATTTAGAACTTATAGGAATATATATTCAGTGGATGACTGAAAAAATGCAAAACTTAAGCAAAGGACAATCCAGTTAAAGATGTTGGTGGTAGAGTGAAGATTTTGGCTGCTTTCTTCCCTAAAAACTGATCCACAGTAGCCAGACTAAGATGTGATAAAAAAGACTAGACTCAGCTTTATTTATTTATCCCTTGGGATTACTCCTTCAGGGAAATTCTGGTTCCAGTAGCTTATATAACGTACAGAGTTAAAGCAAGATGCGATTAAAGATAAAAATACAACAGACAATATAAAAAGAGTGTATGTAGTAAAAAAGAGCGTAAGAAAAGTTATAATGTCCTGGAATATGTTTCCTTTATATATAAGAATATCTGCACAGCAGAGATCTACGGGAAGACTACACAGTAGTTGACTTATTATTGCACTGTACTGCAGAGATAAACTGACCGTATAAATAAGTAAAAATGACACAGACTACACAGTAGTTGGAATGTGTTATTGCACAGTGAGAGAGAGAAGAATATTGCACATGAGGGACAATAGGTAATGTTTAGAACAAGATGGAGGGGGGTTGTACAGCTTGATGGCTTGAGGAGTAACAACAAAAAAAAAGGTAAGAGGTGGCCTAATCAAAGTCTAGACTTCAATCTAGTTCAGCTTACATAGGCCGTAGTGTTGTAGTCAAGACCACACCAACCGAGACCTTTGGTCTTGTCTCGGTCCCCTTTGATCTAGGTTGATGTGGTCTTGACTATATCATTAATAGTCTGTTCATGCTAGAAAACGAAAGTAAAACCATGCGGCAGTCCTACCATGACTATGAAGCTGATCCCAGTGGGAACTATGTAGGGGCAGTGATAGCCATGCCAGTCCAGGCACTGACTACAGTTCTACTGTAAGGTGCCTTGGTCAAGGTCAATAACCGGCGTACCTGGCATGTAACAACCAGACCATGCATATTGCTTTTGGTTAATAGACTATATTCATTAGGCTAGGCATCCTTCCAAAAAAAAATAAAAATCAACTAGACTTCTGGGTTTAGGGGGCTGACAACATTATTCAATGTAACCTGGTTGCTTTGAATATAAAAACAAATCCTCTGTAAAAGTTTAAAAAAAAAATCCACTGAACTTTGTTCCAAGGTTTGAAGACATTTCGCTTCCCGTCTAGGAAGCTTTCTCAATTCAAATGTCTGGATCTGCAGTGAGCTTGAGGCTTTATATAGACAAGGCCTTGTATCGCTTGGAAACATGTAAATAGAAACCAACGAGTGGCTCGTTTGGTCCCATTGTTAGACTGTAATATCAGAAACCTGTCTATGATTCTAAAGATCCGTCATTAAAGGGGGAGATTGTCTTTAAAGGGGGGATTGTCTCCTCTAATACCTGAAACCTGTCTATGATTGTGAAGGGTCGGTCATTAAAGGAGGGGTTCTTCAACTGGCTGAAGAGACAAAGTAAGGTTTTGAAGCGTGGTCTGTTCTATGTTATTCTACGCCACAATGCAAGAGGGACAATCACGAACTAGCTAGGATTGTGGGTGTCTGTGTGTCGGTTTAACAAGCTTGTTCGCCATCTACAACCCCTCATCCAACGCCGGACGACATAAAGTTCACCCGTGACTGTTCCCCAAAGACTGGCCGTGGGGCTAAGTGTTTTGGCTTCGGGTGCAAACCAACAGACCGTCGCACAGAGCTACAAACTAGCATCCTGCATGGTATCTGGGACAGTGTCCGAGGTGTGCCAGGTGTTGTGAACTTCACTACAGCCAGAGTTTCGGCCATTAGGTACTAAAACAGGAAATAAGCATAGTGTAGAGTGGTAGAATTGACCAACCAGAGGCCTCCTTACTCTCCTCCCAGCAACGCTATCTGCTGCACTGTCTGCAGTCGCCTACAATTTTGGGGAGGTGCACCAGAGTGCGTAGGGTCATAAACCAAGCTTAAGCTTCTTTGGTTCTGGTCTTCTTTGGTTTTGGAACAAGGCAGGAGATCTTCCACATTACTGGGCTGTCTCCAGGGTCAGACTAGGGGTGAAAAGCTGCTGTAGAATGCCATAGAGCTGCTCCGCACAGGCCTTCAGGACCTGGTGACGTATTGTGATTTATTCTGTCCAGGTGATGGGTAGTGACCAGGCCACCACTGCCTACCTGCAAGCTGGAGGGTGTAGCAGTTAAGGGTCGAAACACTCGTGAAGGTTGGGCTCCGTCTTATGACATCAACTCCAGGCCAAAAGCCGCCCACAGTCACATTAGGGAGTGGCTGTATGTATAGCATCGCGTGATGTATTCAACAAATGTTTTCTGTTTGTTGCAGAAATTCTTGCTCTGTAATTTAAATATATAGCTAATCTTCCTCTGGCCAAGCAGCGAATTAAAAGAAACAACTTTGTCTAAAAAATACAAAACAACCTCACAAAAAATTTCCTTAGAGAAAAACATTACATTTTTATCAACAACTATCAGCAAAGATTAAGTTTAAGAGACTAAAAAATTGAGGACCAGTGGAGGAGACATGGTCCTTTTTACCTCTGATCGATCAAGCGCTCTTTTGTGAAATCGAAAGGAAATACTGAAAATAAAACAGCATGTAAATCTCAGTGCCATGATTTTATCCTCTTTTTCAACATTCGTTCTGCTGCAGCTGATGAACAGAAACAAACACGTCTAGAATAAAAATCGCCTGCACACACAAACATCCAAGAAACATGTAAAAACATTATTACCAACAACCTTTCACTCAGCAAAGACTGTTGTTCAAGACTGAGATCTCAGCATGTTTTCAGCTTAATTCTAGACTTGTTGGAGATCAGAGTCTCCCAGATCAATGAGGCTAAAGTAGGCAGCCTAATTTGTATAAGCAAGCCTGGTTGAGGACCTCTGATAACAATCCAGCCAGTTATAGGCAAAGATGTTTAGAAAGTCCTATTAGAGTATTTTCTGGTAGGGGGATAGGGGAGTATATATAGGGGGACCTTACATTTGCCCCATTTACACTACCCTTTCGAAATCGTGCCGAGAGCGGACCGAGCATGGTAACCAAGATAACTGTTGAGTGCAAATGGCACACAAACTGAACCGGACGGTGCCAGACTGCGCTAAACTAGTATTAGTTCAACAGTAGGGCTTGGCACAGTTTAGTTGTAGCTCGTTCTTCTGATAACAGAGAGCGCGATGAGCAGACCGCGTCGTCTCCTATATACAGTCGGCTTCCAGTAGTTGGTGCTTCTGCTGCTCCTGTGATCACGGAAGAGAGCTGCTTTGCTGTATTTGCTGTTATAAGTGGATAAAGAGTATGTTTTAATATATTTTTGAGTGAGAAAGTCCACCTCAAAACATCATCAGTGCAGTCAGTTCATCGAGATTATGATCTTGCCTTCAAATATATAATAGCCACTCACACCTGCACATAATGACGGTGAGCAGCTTTTGAGAAGATGCAGGTTCCAATCCAGCAAGTAGGACATGTGCTCATAAACAATATACGACAGTCTAAAAAATATCTGATTAAATAATATATTTAAGACCCCTACTGGGGTTTCACAATAAAAACAACAGCAAAGAAAACTTGGTCCTCCTTACATTTATGTCCAGCGGCGGTAAACGACGGAGAGCACACGTACGGGGGGCACCATAAATAGTCTGTAACAAGGAAAGAGGACATTCACATTTCAGTATTTTAGAAAAAGTTTTCTTTTTTAAAACTTATATCTTGAGAAAAGTGAGAATTTATCCAGAAAACCCAAAGATCCTGGTTATGTTGCTGTGAGAACAGCAGCTCCAGAGCCTGATTATTTAAACAGGTCTGATTGCTTCAGAGCAGAAACAATCGTGAAACAGAGAGCTTCTAAATACGGGGTCCGTATCTTCCCCACTTTTAGCTGAGTGCGCTAATGAGGCTTTTCTCCGCAGTTAATAACAACATCGGGCAACCAGACGCTGAACAGATCTCTTAAGACAGCATGTCTTCACTCCTGTTTGTGGACCTCAATGGACCTCCTCTGGACAAATTCCACCCAGTTCCATTCAGAAGCTGGATTAAAGCAGGACATCGCCTCTCTTCTTCCTGGAAACCAGGACGGCAACCACAAAAAGTCGAGCCGAGGCATCTTTGGTCGATTCTAACTTAAGGTAAGAGGATATTTTATAAATTGTCCTGTATGTAGGCCTTGTGTTTGGTTGCGGTCTTAGTGAAGCAGCCTATCCTTGGAGTTGGAGAGGGATTGTATATGTGCTGCATGCGTGTGTGTGTGAAAGAGAGAGAGAGACAGACAGAGAGGGAGAGAGACAGATAGACAGACAGGCAGACAGACAGACAGTCAGTCAGTCTTTGTCTTCATGTCATAGACTGACTGCCGGTTCAGGCTCATTCCCGCTCCACCAGATTCACTAAAGTTTCATCCACCAAGCTGTCAGGAAGCTGCACTGTTACAGATATATCTTACATCATGGTAATAATAATAGCTTTTCTGCTGCTGCCATTACAGTCTGCCTTTTTGCACTAGCATAAGTATTGTATATTTTATATTATTGTACATTTTATATTCTATTGTGAAATTGAATGTTTAAATTATCTGTTGTGCCTGTGCACTTTATCTGTTTCACTGTTAGTGAGTGAGAAACGTCCTCTCCAGTCCTTCTGAAGAATTGACATTAAAGCTGACTTTGACATTGTGATGTTATAGGCCTACTGCATATTGAGAAAATTTAGATCGGTATTGCGAAACAATCGGGAGATGGGGACCCCCCCCAAATATTGAGAGGTATTTCACACACTGATCATAAACCAGACGGATGACAAAAACGACTCCATCTCTGTTCACATGAGGGAGAAAATCCATCCAGCAAAAAGATCTGGGGTGTCGTGTAAAAATGAGTTGTAGCAGAAAACCGATAGAAACTTGTCTTGCGTTCCATCTTTTAGGACCTTTAAATGCAAAACTTTTCCACTTTGTCACTTTTCCAAAAAGTCCTAGTCTATACAGGTCCATATAAAAATATTTGCTGTTTGTTGCAGAAATTCTTCCTCTGTAATATAAAACATGGAGCTAAGCTTCCTCTGGCCAAGCAGCCAATCAAGAGAAGCAAATGTGTCTAAAAATTCAAACTACTAAAAACAATATCCTTAAAGAAAAACATCATAACATTTTTACCAAGAACTGCTTATCAGCAAAGATTCAGTTTAAGAAACTAAAAGGTTGAGGACCAGTGGAGGAGACATGGTCCTTTTTACCTTTAATCGATCAAGCAGATGTCTTCTGGTAAGTTGAGAGCGAGCCTGTAAAGAAAACACAGAGCATCTAAATCTCAGTGTCATTATTTTGTCCGCTGGTTCAACATTCGTTCTGCTGCAGTTAATGAACAGAAACAAACACGTCTTTGATAAGAACCGTCTGAACCAACAAACATCTAAGAAAAATATAAAAACATTATTATTACCAAGAACTTTTCACTCAGCAAAGACTTAGTTGTTCAGGACTGAAATCCCAGCATGTTTTCAGCTTAATTCAGGACTTCTCTCAGATCAATGAGGCTAAAGTAGGCAGCCTAATGTTTATAAGCAAGCCTGGTTCAGGTTGCTCTGATGAAAATTCAGCTGGTTATGAGCAAAGAGGATTGGAGGGGCCTGTTCTAGCAGAGGTTTAGGGGAGCATATAGAGGGGGACCTTACATCGTCTTTGGTAAACTGTAGGCATGTCCCTGTTGGTGCTCTCTATGTATCCAGTAAGTAATGAAGAAATGAAAAATATATTGAACAGAAGTGGTTAAATAAAGAAAATAAGAAAAGCTGATTGTCCTTACCATACTATTCGCAACAGCATCATCCTCCTCCTCCTCCTCCTCATAACACTCCTCATAACACTCCTGTAGCATAGAAAGAGAACAACTTCCAGTATATTTATTTTCTTATTTATAAAATTATTTATAAAAATATACTGAAACATTTCCAGGATTTATACAGAAAATCCAAAGATCCTGATTATGTTGCTGTGAGAACAGCAGCTCCAGAGCCGGATTATTTAAACAGGGCAGAAATGATCGTAAACCTGACGGATGACAAAGACGACTCCATCTCTGTTCACTTGAGGGAGAAAATCCATCCAGGAAAAAAAAGGGATCATCTTTTTTAACTAATCTGGGACTTGCAGAATTAGTTGGGTATTTTTCTCTGGTTTTGTAATGTTAATAAGCTGCTTCCTGGTGTAAAAAACACATTCCTATAGTTACCTATCACAGCAAATGTCCAAATATGGATCGGTATACATATTTTCAGTTGTACAGTGTTAGGTTTATTGAATGATGATTATTAAAGTAATGTGTGTTAATATGAAACATTGTAGAAATGAGATGCTCCACTCCTGTCTCATTATTCAGTCAGGAGACCATCCTGCCTTGTCATTCTAGTGGAGCATCCTGTCTTTATGAACTGATCAGTTGTTCTGTCAGAAGAATACTCTGTTTGTAACCATGTGTCATGTTCTGTTAATAAAACGCTCTGCGGAGGAGGTCCAGTGGGAGACAGTGTGTTTGAGTCTGGGGTTCAACTGTCTCTCCTTCTGCAGAAGCCATATGGAAATCCATTACTGTTTATTTCAGTTCTTCCTTTTACAAAACCTACATTTTTGAACCCAACATACAGCATCAAAGATCAATCGTAAAATGCTAGAATAATTGTATATACACGTATCTGTGTAGTGTTATAATGCATAAAGCTGTGTGCTATGTGCATGTGTTCATAGCCATCTTTTCTGAAGTATACTGTGATTTGCAGATTTGCTTTTCGGGAGGTTGTGGTTGATTTACGAGCAGCACTCAACCTGCTGAACTCTGGTGAACAGCTTCAACAGCTTTAACTTTGACTGAACCCTGAGATTTAGAGGACATGTTTACTGAGACTGCAAGTCTGAGTTCCTTATCTTGTTTCCCCCCCAGTGTAGTCTCAGCTGTTGTAACCAGGGACCACCGATTTCAATAAATAGCTAGAAGAACGCTGGGACCACAGAGTGGGTTGGAGATTTGTAAACTCTGCAGTCTCTTCCTACTCTCCTCGTGAGTAAAACTAAATTAATTGTCTCTGTGCCTTCTTTCTTTCCCTGCATGTATGTATGATGTTTTAGGTGCTTAGACCTGACATAAAACCATAAGAAAAGAAACTTTGATCCACAAACGGATGAAGTGACGTAACTTTACCAGCGATATCAGCACCAAGCTAGCAAAGGTAATTCAATGTGAAGCCACCCTGACATGTGTTTTGTGTGTCCCATCACATCAGCTGTCGAATTAACACCCCATTACAGAAAACTCACTCCATACAAATGGTAAAGTATGGTGGCGGTAGTGTGATACTATGGGGCTATTTGGTGTTCCACGACCTAGAACTTGCTGTTATGAACTAAGAATTCTGATATTTACCAAATGATCCTAAATGACAGAGTCAGGTCATTCATCAGTGACCTCAAACTGCAGCAAACTTAGGTTCTGAAGTAGGACAATGATCCAAAACACACCAGCAAGTTGACCTCTGAAAGACTAAAGAGAAGCAAAACAAAAGAATTTGCAGTGGCGGCCTGAGTTAAAGTCCTGGCCTGAATCCTACTGAGATGCTGCAGTAGAACCCTAAAGGTGAGCACTGGGGAGGAATTACCCACGGAGCGATAGCCTGGTGAGACCATCCTGATCTCGCGCATGAGCTTTCAAGGTTTCACTGCTAGATCAGTCTGGAGACTCTCCGTTGAAGAAATTTTGAAGCCGCTCACCAAAAACAAGCGTCCAATCGGCGCTGGCTTTGAGGCGGCGGGTTGAGGTGTGTGACGCAACGAGAAAGCGCAACAGTTCAGCTCCGTTAAAAGAACATGAGCGGCTTCAGCCGATGAAACTACGTTAAGCGTGTGGCTATCGAGCAAGCAAGTTTTATCGAATTACAGAGTATCGGCGGCCTTCTTCACTGGAAAAGAAGAGCAAAACACTGCTCTGGAGAGTCTTTCTCGAGGAAAAGATGTTTTGCTCTTCTCCCCACTGGTTTCAACAAGAGTTTGATCTATCAATTGGCTCCCTCTTACGCCGCTGCCGCTTCTGTTAGTAAGTACCGCGGCATATGTTTACGTTGATTTGATTGGTTTATTTGGCCCGTCTATCACCTCAACAACATAGGCCAATCAACTAACCAGTAAGTATTTTAGCGCCTTCCCAAAATTACAATCAACGGAAGGTTTCCAGATGGATATCTGCGGAGCAAATCCATCTGGCGGAGTCAGGTTACCGGAACAATGCTTTCCCTGTTCAATTACAGCTCTCAACTACTCTGGGGTTCCTGGCAACCCTTACCCCCAGATTCCACATCCTCGCTCCAGCGCCTCCACGTACGTCACGCATCGTACTTGTCTGTCATGTTAATCAATGAAAGCTGTTCCACATCCACCGCTACTCCTCCACACCTCACCGTCGATGTACGTCTTCACTGTCCGTCGCCGTCAAAATACAGAGCCGAGCTATTTTTTGCTCTGCTCCGGTCCGGCAAGGTCGTGGATCCTCGCGAATTTCAATTGCAAATCTCAAACAGAAAAAAAAAAAAAATGTTGAGAAGATCCGGTTTGACTAATTAAAAATATAGTAAACGACAGATCGGTAACTACAGACCAGGGCGTAATTCTTATATATTCCCCAAAACTAAGACCGTTTAATTAAATGATTCAGAGGCAAACTATTGGTACTTAAACATACCAGGAAGCAGATTTCTCATATTGATCAAAATACTTATTTTACAAGGTGAGGCTTAAAAGTTTAATCATATCCAGTCACAACAACTTCCAAGAGCGCATCTGACAACTTCAAAACAAACTTCTTATTGCAGGCAGGGATGAAGAGATGCTGAGTGTGGAAGCAGAGAACATCCAATACATCATCCAAAGATAAAGATCCACAACAAAAAGAAAATATTTGGGCAGAAACTGCACATATGCTGGATGCTGATGGGGATTTTTTTTAATATTTCATATTATCGTTCCGCATGTTTTGCTCCTATGAATTTAATAATAATAATATTGTGCATGCCCTCCTCGAGGAAGACGGTGGGAACTGCAGAGGCTGTAGGCCAGGCATCCACTAAGTCGGTCCTGGAGGTTCTGCTGTCCTGCAGGTTTTATAGGTTTCTCTGCTTTAGCACAGCTGATTCTGTTGATTGCAATTCAGCAAAAGCCTTTAATCAACTATAATGTAAAGGGGGCGGCTGCAGAGGATGTGGGATTTCGGTGCTACAGCTCAGATTATCTCACAGGTGTGACCTTGAACACAAACTAGGAGTAGCTGTGAATTATGAGAAAAATGTTTATGTTGGTAAGCAGATTTATAAACCTCAACCTTGCTTGCCTTCTGCTTATTTTGGGTTGGGTACGTATTCACATTTATATTCAGCCAGTTATGAGAAAGAGGAGTGGAGGGGCCTGTTCTAGTAGAGGGACAGGGGAGCATATAGAGGGGGACCTTACATCGTTTTTGGTAAACTGTAGGCATGTCCCTGTTGGTACGCTCTATGTATCCAGTAATTAATTAAGAAATTAAAAATATATTGAACAGAAGTGGTTAAAATACAGGAAATAAGAAAACTTGATCCTCCTTACCTCTCGAGACTCATCCATCTCCTGCTCCTCCATAGAACCCACCTGTAACAAAGAAAGAGAACTTCCAGTATTTCAAATTTCCTATTTATGACATTTTTATAGGAAATATTATATTTTCTTATAATTATAAATATTGTAACATTTCTAGGATTTATCCAGAAAATTTAAAGATCCTGATTATTACCACCACAAAGATCTTGAGTAGAAATGTAATTTTTAGTCATTCTCCTTATTTCAGTGGTCAGATTCTGGGCTCCTAAAGTGGATCGTATGGTTTTATTCGGTGAGAAACCCAAACTGTCTCTGACAGCATCAACGCTCTCACCTCAGAGGCTAGTAAATACAGAAGTGCTCAGGTTGTGAGCAGCTGTAGCCTCATAACACCCCCGCCCCCCGTGTAGCTGCTAGTTCTGCAGGTTGGATGATGGATGAAGGGGAAACTGCTGTGAAATAATAGATCTGTGAGGGAAACTTCTTACCTTTAAAGCTTCTTTCCATTAAAAATACTGATTCGCAACTCCTGGCAATGACCAGGCTGGTCTACTGCAGGGGTCAGTGTTGAGTCCTTTTACTATTTATTCTTTATATTGATATACACTCACTCACCACTTTATTAGGTACCCCACGCGTTAGTAACGGGTTGGACCCCCCTTTTGCCCTCACAACTGCCTCGCCTCCCTAACGGTGGCATAGATTCAACAAGGTGTTGGAAGCATCCTCAGGGAGTTTGTCCATATTGACATGATGGCATCACAAATAGCTGCCGTGCGAGATTTGTCGCCGCACATCCATGAGATGCGACCTCTGTTCCACACATCCCAAAGATGCCTCTATTGGATTGAGATTCGGTGGACTGTGGAGGCTATTTGAGTACAGAGAACTCATTGGTCATGTTCATTAAGAAACCAGGGTCTGAGATGACCTCCAGCTTTTATGACACATGCGTGCATTATCCTTGCTGAAAGTAGCCACTGTAGTTGGGTACACATTGTGGTCATAAAGGGATGGACATGGTCAGCAACAATACTCAGGTAGGCTGTATGCTGGTCAACGATGCTCAATTGGTACCAAGGGGCCCAAAGAGTGCCAAGAAAAATATCCCTCACACCATGACACACCACTCTGCCACCACCAGCCTGGAACCGCTGATACAAGGCAGGATGGATCCATGCTTTCATGTTGTAGACCGCAAATTCTGACCCTACCATCTGAATGTCGCAGCAGAAATCGACTCATCAGACCATTTCAGGCAACGTTTTTCCAATCTTCTATTGTCCAATTTCCATGAGCTTGTGCAAATTGTAGCCTCAGTTTCCTGTTCTTAGCTGAAAGTGAGTGGCACCCGGTGTGGTCTTCTGCTGCTGTAGCCCATCTGCCTCAAAGCCCGACGCACTGCGCGCTTCACAGAGATGCTCTTCTGCTCACCTTGGTTGTGTAACGTGGTGGTTATTTGAGTCACTGTTGCCCCTATCAGCTCCAACCAGTCTGGCCATTCTCCCTTCTGACCTCTGGTGCATCAACAAAGGCATTTCCGCCTCACAGAACTGCCGCCACTGGATGCTTTTTCTTTTTTCGACCATTCTCTGTAAACCCTAGAGATGGTTGTGTGCGTGAAAATCCCAGTAGATCAGCAGCAGTTTCTGAAATACTCAGACCAGCCCTTCTGTAACCAACAATCATGCCACGCTCAAAGTCACTCAACTCACCTTTCTTCCCCATGTTACTGATGCTCGCTTTGAACTGCAGGAGATTGTCTTGACCATGTCTACATGCCTAAATGCATCTGGAGTTGCCGCCATGTGATTGGCTGCTTAGAAATTAAGTAAGCAATGAGCAGTTGGACAGGTGTACCTAATAAACTGTGGTAGGCATGTCCCTGTTGGTGCTCTCTATGTATCCAGAAATGAAAGAAATGAAAAATATATTGAACAGAAGAGGTTAAATAAAGAAAATAAGAAAGTTGCTCCTCCTTACATATGTCGCGGTATATTCATCTTCCATACCCCAATCCGGACCACTAGATTCTGTCTGTAAGATAGAAAGAGAAGAACTTCCAGTATTTCAAATTTCTTATTTATGAACTTATTTATAAAAAAAATATACTGAAAAATTTCTAGGATTTATCCAGAAAATCCAAAGATCCTGATCATCACCACCACAAAGATCATTCTCCTTATTTCAGTGGTCAGATTCTGGGCTCCTAAAGTGGATCGTATGGTTTTATTCTATCAACACTCTCACCTCAGTGGAAGATCTACAGCGAGCCTGTAAATAAAACAAAGAGCATCTAAGTCTCAGTGTCATTATTTTATCTGCTGGTTCAACATTGGTTCTGCTGCAGCTAATGAACAGAACACCTATAAAACTAATTTAAACCCATAGTTCATCATTCAAAAGAGAGCTGTTCGTATTATAAATAAAGCACATTATAGAGAGCATACAGACCAACTTTTTTTTTACATTTAAAAACATAAAAAATTAAAGATTTGGTTGACTCTAAGACTGCTCAATTTATGTAAAAAGTAAAAAATAATTAGTTGCCAGTATTCAGGGTCTGTTTTTCATCAGGGACAGTTCTTATGATCTCAGCAGGAATAAAATGTTCAGAAAACCAAAAGCAAGAACAAATGTAAAACAACATTGTATTTCTGTTGTTGGGGTTGATTTATGGAACAAATTAGATCAGGAGCTAAAAGATTGTACATTAGCAAGGTTTAAAAACATATATAAGAATAATAAGATAAACAATTATGAAACATGTGAATGCAATAAGAGCAGTAAGATATTGGGTGCTTAACCTTTTTTGTTTTTTTCCCTCTTTTTTCCTAAAAGAAAGAAAAAAAAGAAGTTATTATTGTAGAATAATAATCATACGTTGGTATGTATTATAAACGGTAGCCATCCATCTATTTATCTTGTTTCTTTTGCTTTCTAGTCCAATGTAAATTGGCTTTGGAGGGCGGGCATTATAAGCTTCTTGCTTCTGCCAATACACCCTTTTTCAAACTGTTTTAATTTATGTTCTAAAAACATATACTGTATTTATTATATACTTGTATGTCTGAAATAAACAAACTTCACACCTCGTCGCTGTCTTCAGATGTGTCTGACTGAAAAACAAGCAGAAAGAAGCGTCATGATCCCTTCCACCCCTACGCCCCGCTAGCTGCTATTGGCAGGCGGGGATTAGGCTAAACTAGGCAGTTTCCTAGGGCCCCCAGTTTCTGGGGCCCATAAAACTCATTTTACATGTATGGTTAATACAACAGTTCCTTATTTGTGCACATTAGTTATATTTTTAACAAAAAATGTCATCAGAAAGCCCCCCCACCCCCTTCAGTGTCCACCGTATTGGATCAGTCCATTTGCTGCCCCATAAAACTTGTCTTGCTTTCCATCTTTTAGGACCTTTAAATGCAAAACCTTTCCACTTTGTCACTTTTCCAAAAAGTCCTAGTCTATACAGGTCGATATAAAAATATTTGCTGTTTGTTGCAGAAATTCTTCCTCT
>JAGKQL010000062.1:26219174-26239659 GCA_018398635.1 Cyprinodon brontotheroides
GACATGATGTGAATTGGTGCTATAGAAATAAACTGAATAGAATTGAAGAGACAGACCGGGAACCAGCTACGACTAGCAGAATCTACTTTGATCACTCCTTCAACAGTTAGTTGTAGTGATGAGTTCATGAGGCACCATGAAGCGTTTCAACTCGTTTGCAAAATGTCCTGATACTGTGTGACTGAATACTGACACCTGCTGGACATTTGAAATCACTACAGGCAGCCTCTGACAGACTAAAGCCGGGTATACACTCCGGGATATTTGATATTTACAATTGCTGCACGCAGCTACAGCTAAAACTGTACGACAAAACCGCGGGGTTTAAAGGTTCACAGCTCACGATGTTTGTTCTCACACTCTGATGTGATCTAGCTGTTCACACTGCATGTCTAAAAACAGTCCGACATAGATCAACATAGACCGCTGTCGCTGCCTTATGCTACGTTCACACCGGACGCAGCAGGAGCAGCAAAATGGCGTCTGCTGCTTCATTTTTGCTGCTTGTACCAGTTAGTTCTGACGCGCGGCTGAAGCAGATTTGCTGCTCTGGCTGCGCGGTGCAAAAGTGTGTCTGACGCGCGTTGGGCGGAGCTTCACTATCCTTTCTCTGCCTTGCAGCTATATTTGCTCTGATCAGTGGGAATAAAGTAGTTTTAATATGTTTTTAAGTGAGAAAATACACCTGAAAAGTTAATCAGTGCAGTCAGTTCATCCAGATTACCATCCTGCCTTCCAATATTATTTCTGTCGGAGCCGCTCAGACCCCCACATACCAGCAGTACGCTGTATGGAAGGCCCCATTCAACAGCAGCCTCTGGCCGGTTGCCTACTCGCGGTTCGCCGCGGCAGCTGAAATGTGTTTTTCATCTAAATAATCTAACATGCAGGCAGCAGGATAATAAGCCAGGCTGTAGCTTTGTCGGCGGGAACAGCGCTTATTTTAAAGTTATTTTATGCGTCGTAAACTGTTTAGAAACAGCGGCAATGGCCCCTGTCAGCTCCCAGATCAGCTCTTCTGATTGGTTGATTTTTCTCTCAGCAACAAAAAGTTAAATTTTCCAGCTCGAGCAGCAGCGCGTTTCGCGGCAGCGTCAGATGCCTGCTGGCTCAAAGCAGCTGCAGGACGCTTGCTGCCTTGGCTCGTCAACCATTGACTTTGCATGTAAACTTCGCTGCCTCTGCTGCATCGATGTGAGCGTAGCATTAGCAGCGTGGTCAGCGACAACTGGTCCTCATTATGATGGTGAAATTGGAAAAAATGGTTCTTATTCTGAGGGCTAGACAGGCATCTCTCTCACACACACATAGCTTGGACTTCAGACAACAGATGGATAGATGGGTGTGAACTGACCTAAAGTTCTGTTTTTGTGACATCAGTAAACTGAGCGTTCTCAGCCTTTAGACTCTCCTTCAGTCCGGACTCACCTGGACAAGATGCCTACAAAGTTCCTGGGGCTGGACGAATGGAGGAGGGGCTTGATGTTCCTGAGCTCACTCCTGAACGTCTGAAGCTCCACCCCTCTGCTGACACGGAGGATCTGCTGGATCTCAGCAGGCCTGAAAACCCACAGAGACGGTTAGTTCTGCAGCTCTGTGGTAATAATCTGTATTTTTTATATCTATGGAGGACCTGTCGGCCAGCAGGGCGGAGATGTTCTGGAACTCAGCGCTGCTGGGGGGAACAGCCTCGATGCTGCAGCGAAGGGAGCGGTACTTCCCCACGGAGGATGGCGTGGAGCAGGTCATCTCCGTCACGTTTAGAAAATCTCGGATTAACTGGAGGAAAATAAATCAAGAACTTCACAGTCTGAGGAAACATAGAAACCTGTAACCTGAACGTGCGCTAATACCTGACAGAGGTCTAGCTTCTGAGACAGAAGCTTTGCGGTGGGAAACGGTGGTCTGGGATCTTTGTGAGGGAGCAGGGTGTAAACCTCCTCCAGGAGAGACGACGCCTCGGACGGATTTCCCTCCTTCAGTTTCCTCTGAGCCTGAAGCAGCAGGCCCTCGGCTCTGCTCACCTGAAACAATCACAGCTTGGTCAGGACGCGGCCTCGGGGTGAACTCTGATCTGTAGATCCATGCAAACCTACATCGTTCAGGCTGAGCTGAGAGATGGGAACTCTGAGGATGTTTCCAAGGCAACCAAGAGCTTCGGTCCACAGCATCTCTACGAACAACGCCACCTCAGGGGACAAGGTGCTCGAGTTCAGCTTGTTCTCCAGCAGCAGCTGAGGGTCAATCAGAGAGACGACCGATGAGCAGATGCTGCTAACGGAAACAAACCAGCTAACGGAACAAACCAGCTAACGGAACAAACCAGCTAACGGAACAAACCAGCTAACGGAACAAACCAGCTAACGGAACAAACCAGCTAATGGAACAAACCAGCTAACGGAACAAACCAGCTAACGGAACAAACCAACTACAGATCCAGAAACCTCAGCTTTTCTAAATCACCTTAAGCAGCTAATTTAATCTGACCGCCTTAAGAGGACAGATGGTGATTTGTTGGTTTATTGACTGGATATGAACATAAATATAAACAAATTACACATTCTGACGAAGTTTAGACTAATCCTTCCAAAAAAAAATTTAAAAAAACAATCCAGTGGATTTTGTTTCCAAGTTTGAAGACGTTTCGCTTCCGATCCAAGAAGCTTTTTAAATACAAAATGTCAGAAATAGTTCCAGGTTTTATCCAGCAGTCCAACAAGGCCTGTTTTTGTTCAGAAAACATGCAAATTGAAACGGACGAATGGGTCCACCCTATTGGAATGGGGTTCATTTGGCATTTTTTTGTTAGCCTCAATGCCCCGCTACCTGCCTATGTCTCTGAAAAGGGGCGCCGTTAAAGTCGTGGTGAGGGAGAAAACAGCCGCCTCCAACCAAGTTACATTTTGGCGCATTCTCTCCAAGTGGTGCACAACTTTACACTTACGAATAGACAAGTGAATGTGATCGGGTCGTTTATCGGCGGGGCGGGATTAAGGTTGTGAAGGTTCGCAAGCTGCTTGGTTGTGTACGTTTGTTGGAAAGCATCTTGCCCTAACCATTAGCAACTTAGTAAGAAGTAAGTTCCCAATGGGAAATTCCATTGGGACAAGAGTAGCACTATTGAATTGGTGACTTAGAGAGCGTTCCACGCTGTCAAGGAACGCCATGGACGTGGCCCGGAAACATGCAAGGAGGAGGGAGAGTTTAGTCGTGTCGGTCGTGGGATGAGTCTCTTCTTCCGTCCCGCTTTCAATGGAGCTGACTCACAGAGCTCACGAAGTATTGGGGTTAAAAGTTCTCTATGAATGCTGCCATTTGTTAAAATAAAAGTGTTTTAAGATCATTTGGCGAGCAGAGCATTATACCTTTTAGAGGTGAAAACTATAGGGCCCATTTAACAATTTAATGCGTAATTAAAAAAAATGCAGAAGTTGAGGGACTGCAGCAACCTGCGGTGTTTCCAGGCTAACGGCAGGGCTAACGGCACAGCCTGCAGCAAGGCAGCCAGGGTTAACGCTAGCTCCTCTGCAGCATCCTGGGTTAACGTTATCATTGCTAGCATTGCCGCTAGCAAACGCAGTCACCCTGCCAGGGCTAACGCAGTCTTCGCCTGTGGCTGTGGGCTAACGCACCGTCTGCAGCAGCCAGGGCTACTTAGCCTGTTCAGCAGCCAGGGGCTGGACGCTAGTCCGTCGTAGCAGCCAGGCTGGTCGCAGTAGCCCTGGCTGCTGCAGACGGGACAGGAAGTGACTCCGTGGCAGCAGCCAGGCTAACGCTAGCCCGCCTGCAAGCGTTTTCAGCTAACGCTTAGACCATCTGCAGCAGCCTCTGCATAGCCGTGTGGGAAGGACCGCTGGCTATGATGGCCATTTTTTGTTTTATTTGGCAAAATGTTCATTTGAATTTGCAGTTTATCTGACTGTGTTCATTATTACCCCCCCACTAAATAAAAAAAGTCAGAATTAATTATTATTATCCAGAGACTATAAATAACAGGAGGTGAAATGCAGCTCCAGACGAGCCGAGCGTGTGCTGATGTCACAAGTTCGCTTCTGTTCCAATTGACCCATATTTATTCTGCGCGCTCCCGTTCTCCCAGAGTCCACACTTTACCGTTTTCTTCTCAAGAACATCAGTGGCGAGAACACGAGTCCGTACTCGCATTGTTGTGAATTGATAAATGGCCAACAATTCGCTCTCAAACTATTCACCTGTAGCGGTCACCACTGCTCTACGAAGATTCTTATTTCAACCGTTGCGTATATTAGCTACGACATATGAATCAAGATTTTATGTCTGAAAAATTTTATAGTCAGATGACCGTTTTTAACCGTAATTAATTTAACTGTTCAGGCTTACATAGAACTAACTGGCCTGCAGAAGATAACGACAAAAATAACACACAGATTTTAAGTCAAGTTTTTTTATTGAAATTCTGGGTTTTGGGACAATACTGTCCGATAAAGTACAATTATATACAATTTTTAAGCCAGATTTGAAATTCAAAAATTATTTCCCTACGACTTTAAAGCGAATTGTTGGCCAGGCTGAACAGGAAAGGTCGTCTGCTTCCCTGTGTGTGGGGGTGGGGGTTGAGGGCTGATAAGCGGGAAGGGATTAAGTCAATCACTGCATTGTAAGTTTTTGAAACCTGTAATCTAAGTCCAACCCCCCTCGGTTTAAGGTTGTTTTTCTTTCTAAAACATCTATGGCTTCCTTCACACCTTGAAAGAGGAAAACAGGCTTTAGAATCCTTCTATTAGTCCTGAAATCACTGAATGGCTTTGATCCAAACTACATTACAGGCTGGTTGGCAGTGAATCGACAGTCAGACCTCCCATATCAAATGGATCTAATCTAATGCAGAACTAAACATGGAGAAGCAGCTGGAAAAGTGTTGAAATGAGCTTTCTAATTATAATTAGTTTTCAATGCAACGTTCTTTCAATTTATAAGTAATTAATCACTTTATATTCAACAATTATAAACTTATGTCCTTTTCTTTTTGTGCTGTCCTATATTTTCTTTATGTGCGCTTTGAATTATCTTGCGACTGAAATCTACTATAGAGATAAACCTGCGTTCCCTTCCGGGTTTGATGTGGTCTGAGCTGTTTCCTGTCACAGCGTTCATCTAAACACAGAACCTTCTCCCACATGTCTGCTGTCTCCTTTGTTATCACTCTGACTAAAAACAATACGCCTAGAGCCACAAAACCTGCTTGACCTTAAAAAACATTCTGTTTTATGAAGTTTTTAACCTAAAATCTATAAAATAATTCATTGGAAATCAAAGAAACCAGATTCTAGATAATGTTTCCTGCTAAAAGTCACAAAAGGACCAACAAAAAACGTTCCCCTTTATAATTCCTCCACTGCAGACACTAAAAGCAGATATTGTAATCTTGTTGATTTTAACAAATAAAACCCGTCTATTCATCTCTATATGGGTTTTATTTAGGGGTATCAAATTAAAGGTAGACCAAACTTTCAATACCTTTCTGTTCATAAAACCAAACATATTGTGGTTTAAAAAGGTCATTTCCTCTCTTTATGAATGATGAGTGTTCATTTTATTTACTTTCTGCTGTAAAGTATTTGCTCAGGCTGTTGCTCTGCAGTGTTTTGGCATCAGGACCAGTTTTTCCACTTTTAGATGTTTTGAAAAGTAGCTTCATCTGGTCTGTTCCTGTTTGGCTGTGACTCCATCCTGAGAGAAATATCAGCCTGTGCTGCTGCCATCAACACCTTTGTTTCTAGATGTTGGAGCTTGGCCTGTTTTTTTCAGTGTAGTCCTGTTTCTCTGACTGTGACTAACTGGATGTGCTCTCTTCATCCTCTGACATGGGAGCTGGCTCGAGCTCGCCGTCTGCCTGGCTGTGTGTTTCCTGGACGGGCCGCGCTGTGGAGCTGGTTGCCTTTTGTATCTATGCTTCTTTTTTCTATGTCTGCTTCTGTCTCCTTGAACCCCAGTGGAGCCTCAGCAGATGGCCGCTCACACTGAGCCTGGTTCTGCTGGGAGGTTTCTTCCTGTTCAAAAGAGTTTTTCCTCTCACTGTCGCTACAAGCATGCTTAGTGTGTGGGATTGCTGAAGAGTCAATGAGTCGATGCAATCAGCTGGTTTTCCTTAGATAGAAAACTTTTGATTGATCTGGTGAACTGGAAAGTGACCTGGGAGATGACATGTTGTGAATTGGAGCTGCACTGGAAAAACTATCAAGTAAATAAGTAACAATGTCTTAAATTAAGTGTATTTACCCTTCATTTTGAGTAGGTAAATGAGATAGTTTGCCAATGGAATGAGTATTTTTTACTCTTTTAAAATAAGATAATTAGATAATATGCACTTGAAATAAAACAATGCAATTGTTTTTCTTTTATTTTAAGTGTAAATTGTCTTCTGTTCCATTGGCAAAATGTCTCTTTTATCTGCTCAATCCAAGAACAAAAAGCACTTATTTTAAGAAAAATGACTTTATCTAGATTTCAATTTTTTTTCCAGTGATATAGAAATAAACAGAATTGAGTTTAAATGAAAGGAGCAACGATGCTTTTAGGTTCCAGTTTATTTCAACGTCCCTGTTTGCTCAAACTAGCTGAAACTTGTTTGGATAAAGCTGGATTTAAAACCCTCCCAGTGTGAAGTAGTGAAATCCAGACAGAAAACCGCTGTAGGAGCCAATTACTTTTTTTATATATATATATATAATTAACAAGGTTTTTCTTTTTGGTGGATAATCTAGCTAAGTTTATTCTAATTTATTGTTTGATATCTGCTATTAGATTAAGCTTTTGTGTTTATTGAGTCATGCTCCTTTGTTTCTGGTTATTTATGATTAGTTTTAGGGATGCACGATATTGGGATTTTGGCCGATATCCGATATGCCGATGTTTTAAAACTCATGTAGCCGATGATAACCGATACGATGTTAAAGCTGGACAAAAATAAGTAGTCATTGAAAATAGCAGTTTGTTATCCATTTCTGACACTTTGGAAAATAATAAACTCAAATATATTTTCATATGCTACATTATCAAATAGATTTCTTTAAAAACAGCGGTATCGATCTATTTTACTTTCAAAATCTGGTGAAATTTCATCGTTCTGTTACAAACTCTGCGTGATATTTTGCAAATTTTTGCAAGATTTTTGTTAGTAAAATAGATCGACACCGCTAGCCAATAATATATCAACATATAAAAAATATGGCAACATTTGGTGAATTTTCGGGGATTTGAGAGCATAACGATGACATATAGCAATATTTCATTAGTAAAAGAGATTGATATGGTGTTTTTAAATGGCAATATATCAGCATATCATGAAGATATTGGGATATTTTAATGGATCAATATTTTTTCCTCGGTCTTTAGAAGTTTTTAAGTCTGTAAAAAGAAGTTTTTGAGGAAGAAGAAGAAGTAGTATTATTTTTATTTTTTAGACTTTAGAAAACTCAGAAGCTGATCAAATATCAGTTAAATATCGTGGGGTGGCCGTGAATGTCCGATATTATTCAGTTTTAAGGCCTAGGAGTACCATAGGCGATTATATCCTGCATCCTAATTAATTTGGTTGGGTGAATTGTTTTAATAAATAGGCTGTGAAGGGTAGAACCAGCATGCATCTGGGGGGGCTGCTATCCAGGAGAAACATGGAGGAAATGTTTGTCCTTTTTTGTTTGCTTACCTGAGGAGAAATAAAATGAAAAAACTGAAGGAGTTTAGCTAAAAACATTTTTTCTTTTGCCTGCGTAAATTATGCATCTGCAGCCTTTCTGGACCTTTTTTCGGTTTTATCAACACTGAGCCACACAGCCGGAAAAATCTTGGTTATTTATCAATAACAGAATTTATTTCCTTCTTATTCCAGTTTTTATAAACCCATCATATAAAATCCCTGATCAATAATCCAAGGGGTGTGAATACTAATGAAACCCCCAGAGGTGTTGCCCCATTGGCCTTAAACAGGATGTGAGGCGGAGCAGACTGTGTATCTGACCTGCTGCAGGGGGGCGGAGCCAAGCGGCTGCACCTCAGCAGGGACGTCGCCCTTCAACTGCAGGTCGGAGTGCTGTAGTTCTTCAGTCAGCTGTTGGTAAACGTCCACGGCTTTATCTGAGGTGGAGGGAAACACCAGCCGGTCCATCACAGCCGCCTTCTGAACAGACAGACACTGCAGGTCAGAATGGAAGCTGCTTTGATTGATCAGTGAGAGCAGAGATTTGAGTCAGAGTCAATCTGATGTCTGTAAACAGAGCAACCATTTGCAAAACTGGTGTAAACCTCTTCCTCCATAACCCCGCCCCCTTAAGTCGTCTTAATGATGTCATACTTTTGCCGCCACATCGTCCTGCCAGTATCTGGCCACACGGTAGCGCCGCCCCTCCTCGGCCGCGGCGCTCTGCAGCTCCAACACGCACCACGTGCTCCCGTTATCCTGCAGACACACCGGCTTCAGTTTGAGCCGCAGCATCAGGACCAAAACTAACTGAACAAACAGATAAAACTGCTTCACCTGTCCGAAAAACGAGTACAGCGCCACCTGGAAATCATCAGGGAACGCCGGGACATCAGAGTCCGATTCATGGAAAATTCTGGGTAAGTTAACAGAATGAGGCGAGGGTTAAATTTAGCTTGAATTTCTGCTTTCAGAATGATTTTATGTTCTATGGTTGTCTTATAAACTAGGAAGTTATCGTGGCTCAGTGATGAAGATCAGACATGATGTGCTGAAGATGATGATGATGATGGTCCCACCTGAGCTTCTCATCCTTTCTTTCCTTGGTTTGTTGTGCTGCTGGATGAAGAAACATTATTAGACACAGAAAGAAACATTTCACAACTTTTTAGAACATTTTTATCAAAGAAATAGATTCCTAAACATTCTATGGTGGCCCAAAGGCCCAAAGTTCTACTTCTTTATTCCTCTCTCCAGTTTTTTATGAGCCCTTCTTTTCCCTGGCTTTATAGGCGCGTCCCTAAACTCCAGCGTGTCCTGTGCCTCCCACCACGTCTCCTCCTGATAGTACACGCCTGGAACACCTCCCACCAGGAGGCAACCAGGAGGCATCTATGACTTAAAACCCATCTGTTCCAGCTCACTTATCTGTGAATTTTGCTCTTTTCCCCATACATAACTGTTTTTATGTTCCTGTATTTGTATTTTTTTGTATTTTTATCTTTCTTTTTATTTATTTTTTGTATTTTCTCTAAAGTATCTATAAAGTGACCTTGAGTGTCCAGAAAGGCGCCTGTTATATAAAATGTATTATTATTTTATCTGGAATAGACGCCGCCTCAGCTGGCTCCTTTCGAAGTGGAGGAGCAATGGCTCTACTCCGAGCTCCTCCGGGTAACTGAGCGTAGCGACGTGGAACGCCACATCTGGAATCAGCTTCAGAAAACGATGCAGAAGCATCTGGGTGGAGATGCTTTTTCTAACTCAGTGGAAAACCTCGTTACAAGGTAAGAAGATCATACACTGCAAAAACAATCTAGAAGTAAGTCAACATTTCTTAAATTAAGTGTTTACCGTTAATTTGAGTATGTAAATAAGATGATTGGCCAATGGAATGAGTATTTTTACACTTAAAATAAGATAATTAGATAATATGCACTTGAAATGAGACAATGCAAATGGGTTTCTTATTTTAAGTGTAAATTGTCTTGTTCAATGGGCAAGATGTCTCTTTTACCTCCTCAATCCAAGAACAAATGCACCTTTTTAAAGAAACAATTACTCTAGATTTAGATTTTTTCCAGTGTATAATCAAGAACTATATACCAATCTAATATAATCGTTTGCATCTATATAACAGCTTAGGCACTTACAGTTTAACCGCTTATAGAAGATTAGATAAAGATAAGAATAAAATAAGAATAGATAGAAAACAAGACAAGGATGAGTATCACGAGGAAGAGGAATAGGGCCACTGAAAAAAAAAAGTTAACTGATTTTTTTAATTTTATTTTAGTATAGTATGGAAAAAAGTCGAGAATTCTGACTTTTTTCTCATGTTAAACTGAAATAAAATTTAAAAATCAGTTAACTTTTTTTTTTTTTTCCCTCTTCCGTAATAGTATGTGTGTGCTTCCTGAATAATAAGTGACACAGGTTTCTAAAGCAGGATGCGCGTTAGACCAGACGCTCATCTCCTGTTTCCAAAGTTCATCACAAACAGCTGCAGAAAGCTTTTCTACTATAATAACTACTAATGTTATTCTGATAAACATGAATCCTGAACTGCAGGCCTCCTTAATAACTCTAACAGGTGATGATGAACTGTTACAGTCAGTAGCTTAGTGTCAGTCAGGCCAGGCCTACTTAATAACTCACTCAGGCAGCCATTATAAACTGTGAGGCTGGAGAAGCTGCAAGGGCTGCTGGGAAATATCAAGATGGAGAAAACATCACCATTTATCCTAGTTTTGTATTAAAGATGATTTTTTTTATGTTTGTAGTCTGTTCATGCTAAGCTAACATTACATTCTGCAGGTTGCAGTTGTAAATATTAACATAAAACATTTAGAGGGGAAAAACCAGCTGGAGCATTTCCTGTTTAGTTTTATTGCATAAATAAAGAGCTGGAATAAAGAGCGACTTCAACTTGGTGTCAGTGTGAGTTACTAACCTGCTGGCAAACATGCAGCAATATCAAGGTGAAAGTCATCAATAGTATAGACCTAGCTTAATGCGGCACATTAACGCCAATAACAGCCCACCACTAAAACACACACACACACATATACTATATATATATATATATATATATATATATATATATATATATATATATATATATATTAGGGATGGAACGGTTTATGAAAACCGGTCCGAACCGCTTCGGGTTCGACTGTCTCGGTTCGATTCAAGGCGTGTGTTTAGATTCGATTTTCATGCGCGGCTCCTTTTTCTCATAGGCTGGCGTTTACACTCAGAGCAGAAGGTGGCGTACTGTACTGCGACCAAAGCCAACCACCAGTAGTAAACAAGAAGAAGAAGAAGCGAAGTAAGCAGCGTAGCCGGGTGTAGCAGAAAAGAAAAAATCAGTAGTTGTGGAGAATTGTGTGGGTATGGCGAGTGGGAAAGAACAGGAGTTGGAAGACGCGCCAGCAGCACTCTTTATAGGTCTGCTGTATGGGACCACTTTGCATTTAGAGTGACCTACGATGACGACGGAAAGAAAGCTGTGGATAAAAGTGCAACAGTGTGCAAGCATTGTGCAACACGCTTTTGTTTATGCTAACAGCAACACGACTCAACATTTCATGCTAACAAAACAACATATACCGAACCGAAAAACCGTGACCAATGCAAAACCGGTGAATCCAACCGTGGATTTTGTGAACCGTTCCACCTAATATATAAATGTATATATCTGTGTGCTAAACTAGAATCAAAAAATTATTATTTTGCAAATCGCCAATCTGTTAAGTACTGCATGTGGTCAGACCTTCAGCAGCTAGCGGAGCTCTGCTCGCTAACTGCATAGGTGGAGGAGCTGGAGCTGAAGCAGCAGATGCAGTGTCCATCTGGTATCCATCCACGGGCAGAAGAGCTCCTCTCTCCACGCAGTCGTGCAGGTAATTCAAGCCGACCACCGGCGTCTGGTGCTTCTGGATGCTGCGCAGCCTGTTGGAGCTCAGGTTGGACACATCCGTGGTCACCACCAGAGAGCACTGTGGGAAATGTAGGCAGAAAGTGATGCTGCTTGGATAAAACCAGGACAGCTGTCAGCATGTCTAACTCTACTCTCTGAAACCGATCCATGCTGAGTCGGACCGAGCTTGGATCAGTTAACCGTGCCGGTTCCTTATGGCCGTTTACACACCATGCTAGCTCGGTTCCTCCTAGTGGCCATCTATGGTACTACTGCTCTCTAGGACTCTCTAGACCTGGAGTCCGTTTCTTTCAATTTCTTTTCTCATATTCAGCTGATTTTGTTGGTGACGTTGGATTGGAAAAAATGAATTTTTGCCACTCTATGCGCCACATCAACCAATCAGAGAAGCTGATTTGGGAGCTGGCGGGGAGACGGACACAAACTGTTTATTATCGCCTAAATTGACATAAAATGTGGAAACAAGCTATCCATTCATCCATTTTCCGTCAAGCTTATCCCAAGCAGGGTAATGAGGGGTGTCTATCTCCAGAAAGGCGGAGTCCACCCTGGACAGGGCGCCAGTCCATCGCAGAGACAACACAGAGACAAACAGGACAAACCATTCACACACACTAACACCTAAGCCAATTAACCTAACAGTCATTTTTTGGACTGTGGGAGGAAGCCGGGGTACCCAGAGAGAACCCACGCATGAAAATTCCATGCAGAAAGGCCCCAGGCCAGGAATCGAACCCAAAACCTTCTTGCGGCAAGGCAGCAGTGCTAACCACTGCGTCATTAAGCAACACCCTGCCAGCAAAATATGTTTGCTTTTATTATTCTGGTGCCTGCAGTTTGGATTAGACACATGAAAACCACTAACATCTACTTCCAGCCACCAACAGTAGGGAAACTCCCAAGAGGCAACCGGCCTGAGGCAGCTGCTGCTGGGGATTCCCAGTGACAGCAACGGTATGTGGGGGTCTGAGTAGCGCTCATCATAATCCTGATAAACTGACTGCACAGATTCAGGCCCCGTCCACACGTAAGTCAAAACGCAACACAAAACGCTAATATTTTCCAGAACGCTTGTCGTAAAGACGGAGACGTGAAAATAAATGTGATCGACACCACACCGAATGCATGAAAACGCTGCAAAATGTATGCCAGGCCTGTAAGTGGCCTGTGGTGCCAAAGCAAAAATAGGTGACGAAATGTTGGGCATGCTTACTAATATTTATACATGGTTGCCCTGCTGTGGGTCCATTTTGGTGGTTCAGTCAAATTCAGGTGCTGAACTATGTGGTCGATATTGCTCTGTTCTTCCTGGAGATATTCCAGAAGAAGAAGATTCTGTTGTAAGCCCGACAGCAGGGTGAGTAGCATGAGCAGCAACCATTCAACACAGTACGGCGCCATTATTGTTGTGATACTGTGTCGGCGCGATGCGTGTTTAGAAGCTTACGCTATGACGCATGCGTGTAAAAAAAAAAAAATGCGGTCAGAGCTTAAAGATGGAAACGCGAAAACGGCGTTTCAAAATCTTCCCACTCTGAAGGCTGAATTAAAAAAAAAAAGATGCGTTTACAGACCCCGAAGCGCGGCTTCGTATGGATGAGAGGCTGGTTTGGTGAGAAATTTGTGCATTTAGGCCAGGGTTCGACTTACGTGTGGACGGGGCCAAAGTTTTCAGGCAACATTTCTCACTTAAAAAATATATTAAAAATTCCGCTCAGCTCTTGGTGGCCATTAGGATTTGTTTTTTTATATAAGAACTTATGGGGAATTTAAATACAGCCAAGATATAACATGGCTAGAAAACTTTCCAACAAAGAAAGGAAATATGAGAGGGGAAGATGAGCCAGGATGAATGAATGATGAATGCTGGGTGTAAGAAATAAAAGGGCCAGGACAGGAAAATGACTTTTGGAAAGAAAGCTTTAAGTAAACATGGATTCTAGTGGCCACTGGCCAGATTAGAGGTTTTAGAGCCAAAAAATAAAATAAAATAAAACTTATCCAGTCCTATAAAATACTCAAAAATATATTAAAACTGCTTTTAATGGAGATGATGCGGCTGCTCATTCGCACTCAACAGTGATCTGGGGTACCGTTCTCAGACCGATCTCTGCATGGTTTTGAAAAACAGGGTAAATGAGGCTTATTGATAAATGCGTGACACGGTTTTCCATCTGATCACTGATGTCCTTTAAGCTTTGCTCTGACTGTTAATCTATTTGGTTCAATAACGGCACAGAGTCGTCAAAGTGTGGCTAAAAACTGGCTCGCCTGTTTATTGACGATGAAAGAAAAGCTGCCTCCGTTCATCGTCACGGCTGACTTCAGCTTCTTCTTCTCCTTAAGCGGAACATTTTTCAGCTCCAGAAGGACGAAGCAGTTGTCAAACACGCCCATCCTGCAACAGAGAGGATGAGAAAAGAAGTTAAACAGGGAACAGATCTCCACCTGTTGCAATAATAATAGGTTTAGTGGAAATTGCAGACGTTTCCTCTGAGTTACAGCATTAAAGTTGCAGGAAATCCTCAAATTTCAACTTTAGCAATTGAGTAAATATACTTCCATTAAAGCACCGCATGCTGTGATTTATGTGTTTGTTTTCAGAATGAGACGAAGATGACAGAGAGAGCTGAAGAATGATGCAACCAGGCTGTGATGATGATGATGATGATCCATCAGCATCACTCAGCTAATACAGTAGCAGCCATTCAGAATGGCCCCTCCCATTTAAAAGTCAGAGGAATGGCAGCAAAATCCCCTCCATCTTCCAGCCACTGGCCTTCTCCTGGACCTGCATATTTTTTTACTATGACTCGACCTTTCAGGTAATTACAGGGTCTAACCAGGAGATGGCGCTTCTCTTTAGATCTTAATGTCCACAAATCATGACAGTAAGAATGTTTCAGATGTTTATAAGGGAATTGTAGGGAACCAGCCAGAGTTTGGATAGATTCTAAGGCTGGTTTTTAAAATGCCTGCCGAAGTTCCAGGTGATCTGAACCACTTCCTGTAGCGGTCATGTGGTACGGCGGTAGCGAGGCTTCGGACGCCTCTGTTTCAGAAATACAAGGATGTCAAATCCAAATGAAAAGGAATGGTGAAGTAAAAACGTGATTTCAAAATGTTGTGGTGTAAATCATTATGAGACAAAAATAAAAACATCTTTTAAAAATGTTGGTGTGAATAAATATATAAAAAATAAAAAAGGTTGCAGTGGAAATACGGAACAAAAAAAAACCCACCTGTCATAAATACACAACGACAAAATAAAAGACTTCAATAAAAATGTATAACAGAAAAGAATTGGGTTAAAAATAAGTCAGAATAAAAGCAAGAAGAAAAGTAAAAATAAAAGTGTAAGTTAAAATATATATTTTTTTATGAGTAATTGATCAATTGTTGAAGAAATATCTTCTTTTTATTATTTTGTCACATTTAGTGGCACATAAATATATATTATTAGCTCATTTTTCAAGCTATTTTATATTATTAAGTCCTTCATTTATTTCTGTACGTATTTTTAATTATGGCAGGATCGGTCCTCCATGGCTTCCAGCCATGGCGTCCTACACGAGTATTGGGGGTCAGGGTAAATGGCGAGCACAGGGGGGAGGGACAAGCAGACGAACATGATTGACGTGTCAGAAACCAGTCGTGTAAAACGGACCGTCTTTTGTGATTGGTTGGGGTTATTCATTGATTTCTCACTGTAGCGGGGACCATTTATTCTAGTTTCACTTCCAGACCTTCTATTTCAATGCTTGCTAAGCGGCTGTGGGGAGATCTGTACTACATGGTTAAAAAAAAAAAATATGTCAGAAAGGATCTCCTACTGCACCTTCAAATGGAAAAGGAAAAACAACTGCTAAAATCCCAGATTATATTACAAACTGTAGTTCTGCTTTCCACCAGTAGGTGGTGACATGTTCACATGGAGCCTCATGAACTGTGGGGATCATAGAAGCAATTTGGCCAAACGGTTTAATGCCTCATGAGGCTTCATCTCAGCATCACTAGATAAAAAGGCAGATCAAATAAAATATAATATATTTCTGTATCTTTTTAATGGGTTTGTTTTATATGTTTCCTTATTATATTAGAGGGCCCCATGCCTGTCTTTGCTAAGGGCCCCAAATTTTTTAAATCCGCCCCTGGTCTGAAGCCTATTTAAGCTCAATTATTACAGATTTTTTATAAAAATGGTTTCATGACAATGAAACGAGTTTTACATCGAAATAAAAAATAAAATAACTCATTCTAAACTATATTTTTCAGTTGTCAAAACAAACATAAACATCAGATAAGATCAAATATTTCCAGTAAAATCAGAGAAACTTGTTAGAGAGAAACGCGGAAGTGAAGCTACGTTAAAACCCGCAGAATCTGCAGAAAAGCCGCAAAAACCTCTAAGATCCGCTGCTGTTTCTGCGCATTAAAAGCTCTGCTTTAAACTGCGGCTGTTTGATTCTTAACTTTTCTAAAATCAAATAAACTTCAGAGAAATATTATTTATCTTTGTTTCGCATTAAAACAGAAGAAAATGTTCATATGGTTTGAGTTTTTTACCTGTTTTGATGCAGGAAGTAAAAAGGTTCTTCACTCTGGAGAAATTTCCCTTTCAGCTGTCAGACAGAAAACGGATGGAGATCCTTCAAAATAAAAGCCCTGAAAACTTCCTGAAGGAGACCTGGAAGCAAAACTAAACGTTATTTATTGTGTTGGAATTTTGTGTCTGTCACCCTTAACTTAATTATCAAAAATCTGCTGTTGAAACAATAAAACAAATGTAAAAGTATTAAAGTAGGTCTGTCCCTTTAATAAGATTAAAATTACTGCTATTTTGTGTATTTTTGTGGATCATCTTTTAAACAAATCATTTTGAAAATTACTTCCTATACGTATTAAAGCATCACTGGAGACACTTTTGTCTGGGTTTGTTCATGCTTATTTTCTTTTTAAATTCAATGTGTTTCTGTTTTTATTTCCAAAAGTGAAGCTGGTGAATGAATCTGTTTCTCTGACCGGAAGTGAACTCCTTCATTCACTGTAACTTCACAGGTAATCAGCTGATTTCCTGCTTCTGAGCAAAGTTCCTGTTACTCAGCTGCAGCCCAATGCTGCCCCTAGTGGAAGAAAAGAGCAAGTACAAACAGATGACTATTTTTTTTATTTTCTAAATGAAAATTTAAAAATCTTTTATTGTCCCACAGAGAATCCAGATGTGTTTATAGTAAAGAAAAAAGGTAGAAATGATAGAAACAGGTTCACCCATCGATAAAACACTAAAAATCTATTAAATCTGGAAGAAGAACAGCAGAAAACTTTAAATAGATAACTAAATCTATCTTATGCTGATCTACAGAGAATTAATATAGAATAAAAGCTGTAGGACTGATTTTATCTAAAGTTAAAATCGGTTTAAGAGACTCTTGCCTGTCATGGTGAGGTGGGAAAAAAGTATTCAACTGTTCACCCTAGTTAAATAAATAGAGATCTATGGATTTTAATCAGTCGGCTCTTTCTTTCATATCTTTGCAAAGAGAGAACATTTCATCATTCATCATTACTGCTCTGTAATCAGCCCTGTTCTGCCTGAACAGCGTTCTTTCCTCCTTACTTAAAACAATGGAAACTAGTCAGAGTCAAAACAAATTACAGACGCTTTGGTTAAACAGTAACATGTTATGAATAAACCTGAGAAAGAATCTGGTTTGTTTTGGGAAGAAGCTACGTCTGCTCTACAAACACCCTCACACTGGAGAACTGTGTGGCCTTGCAGGTGGAACAGACTGAGTGAAAACATTTATAGTGAGTTAATATGATAAATTAATATGTGAAATAAAAGAAATCTAAATTGTCCGACCACATAGTTTTCCAGAGAAACAGTTTATATCCGAATAACGACCCAGATGACCAGCAGTGACTATGGAGGAGCTGCAGAGATGCAGGCAGTAAACTAAATAAACATGATGTGCTGCATGCAGGTGTCACGATATGAGGATCGTTTTCTTCAGCAAAGATGAGAAAGAAAGTCAGAGTTGATCCTGGAAGGAAACAATTCACAGCTGCAGCAGCTGAACCTTAATGCCCAACAAACTTTCCAGCTTTATTTATTCATCTTATTGAGCTCAAATAAAGCTGCTCAGGTACAGAGCTTTTTTTTTTTGCTCATGCATCAACATGCAGGACTTTTATTCAGCATTAAAAAAACAACTGGAAGATAATTAAGAAACTAGATGAGTAAATTAAAAAGCTCTGGGTAAATAAAGGAAGTCCAGATGTGCATCAACACCTAAACTGCACATCTGGTTCATGTGGATAAATATCACAGATACAGTAGTGTTTGAACGCAGCTCAGGTGTGACAGTGCTGAACCCGTCTCTGAACGCTCATCTTCCTCAACTCTATGAACCAAATATGTTTTATCTTTATTCTGTCTTTTTAATATACTTTACATGTTAAAAATCAATTTAAATATTTTGCGCTGCATATCTTAACCTAAAATCATGACGTTTTGTCTTTAAGAAGCCATAAAATATTCCTAAAACAAGGAAAACAGCAGCAGGAACAGGAGCAATAAAGAGAAGGGGTTTGTTTTCCAGAATAATTTAATGTCAGGCTTTTTCTCATCGACACTGACTGTTTACTTTTCATTCAGATAAAATAAAATCAGAAACAGATTCAATTAAAGTCCAGCTGAAAATTAACAGGGAGATACAGGATTGTCTGGTAGGTGATAAAGAAATAAAACGTTTTATGATAAAACGTTAAAAAGAATCAGCAGAGATCAGAAGTTAGAGATGATTTTCCTGCAGAGAACAAAGCAGCAGCTGCTGCTGAGATCGATTCAATGAAAACTAAACTCTCTGCAGCAAAACAAAAAAATAAAAACGCTCAAAATGCATGAAGTGATTCTTATTAAATGAATGCTGCAAGAAATTAAAAAATGAAAAATTTGTAAAAAAAAATTTTTGTGAGTAACTTTGCTGATTTCCCAGACTTCATTTTGCTATATGTTTTAGTTTTTGTATTTTAAAATTTTATTTTTTTTAGTTTCCTCTTATTTTATCAGGTTTAATTCTTTTAATTTGTCTTTCAGATTAAGTTTTTATTAACTGACTGACGAATAAAGACGCATTTCTGTTTGTCTGCTGGTCTGAAGTAAAGAATCTGTAAAATACAATCTAGAAAAGAAATTTGGAAAAACAAAAAACTAAAACCAGTAAAAAAAAAAAAAGAAGAAAACACTTGAAATTTTTCGTTTAAAAAAAATAAATAAATAAGAATGTGGAAAATAAATTTGGGAAAAAGAGAAAAGTTTGTCAAAAAAAACTTTTCAAATAAAGAAGTTTTTTCAAGGTTTAATTTCTGGATGATAGTTTTTTTTATTGTATTTATAGAATGTGTTCTTTGCAACAATGACGAAACCAAATTCCCCCCATAAACCATGCTAACACAGATATCTGAATATTTACATGTAAAAAAAACGAGCATCGATAGAAGACAGAAACTGAAATGCAAGACCTTAAATCATCTACAGGTAAAAATAATCCAGTGTTTGACGCAGAGTCAGAACCTCCAGTACCAGGGTCTAACTGCTCGTTTAGACCTTTAGCAGCAGACAGGGATTATCGGATTAGAAGCATCTGATCCGACACTGAAATCTGTTTAATCTGCCTGGAAGTTTCCCTTCTTAAAACCCTGACATCTCCCCTTTTAATGTCTAACATGAACAAACCATACATTAAAACTGTGGCTTTAAAATATTCACAGCGACCGAGCAAAAGTCCGGTTTCTCCTTGAGTTCGGCCTGAAGCGGACGATCGAGGATCAGGCAAATTAAAAACATGCTCATGTTCTGAGATCATATTTACAGACGCAGCCGAGGAAAAGTCAGAGGAAAGGAATAAAAAGGCGGGAGGAGGTGAAGACAGCGGGACGGCTGGAGGTTCAACCCCACAGATCCTCGGTGCGGCCGAACTTGTAGACCAGAGAGCTGCAGAGAGAGACGGGACATCAAAACCAGGAACCGACGGAAAAAGTCCTGCTAAAGAAGTTTAACATCATCCGACTCCGAGGTTTGAACCTTTTCAATCAGAGCTGAGCTCACCTGAAGAAGATCAGGGCGTTCTGAAAGAACACAGCCAGACCAGGAGCCACTTCCTTCTCTGAAAAAAGAAAATCAGCAGCATGAATAACAGACGGTTGCTGAACATGTGATGTCATCAACCTGAGAACCCGGGAACCAAACCCAAATTACAGAATCTAAGCTAATAAACTGCAAAGATGCTTCTGAATGGAGCTGATTGTTTAAACATCACAGTGTCATCAGCATAGAATGGAAGTTCGATCAGAATATTTGGTGTTTGAATCTGAGGAACCAGAGACTGGATCCCTGAGGAACTCCTTTAAACGTGAAGAGTTTATTTTTCAGAGCCCAGCAGCTCTACACATCTAACAACATGTCTGCCTTTAAACCAAATTAAATAAATGTTTACAGTGTTTACATCCAACCTGTTTGCTCCCCAACGGTGGTTTAATTGTTTTTATTATTCATACTAGTTTACAAACAGATTGATTTTCTGTCCAGATTGATAAAAACAGAATAAAAGTAGGAACTGACTTGGCACCACGTAAGCTCCGAACAGGATCCAGACGGAGGCGATGAAGGATCCAAACATCATCATGAAGCCGATGAAGAGCCACAGACGAGCTCCTGGGAAAAATAGAAACAACTGAGATTAGAGCTAGAATATCTAGATCTCCTGGGATCGATGATGCGGATCGTTATCCGTCTCCCATAGGCGGAGCAGCTGATCACCTGTCCTTCGAAGCAGCCCTCCCCATAGGCGTCTCCTCTCACC